>VXBL01000508.1:26569-107454 GCA_013400195.1 Aramus guarauna | reverse complement strand
AGTAATTCATTCACCACTTCCCACGGTCAGGAAGGGGTTCAGTCAGCTCCTGAAAGCAGGGCTCCATCACACATAATGGTGACTTGGGAAGAAAACCACCATCACTCCAAATTTCCCTCCCCCTTCTTTCTTCTTCCCTCAGCCTTATATATGCTGAGTATGATGTCATATGGTATGTGATATCCCTTGGGTCAGTCTGGGTCACCTGTCCCGGCTGTGTCCCCTCCCAGCTCCTTGTGCACCCCCAGCCCACCTGCTGGGTTGTGAGCAGCAGCAAAGGCCTTGGCTCTGTGTAAGCACTGCTCAGCAGTAATGAAAACATCCCTGTGTTATCAACACTGTTTTCAACACAATGTGTTATTTTTCATTGTGCTTTTTATATACTGTGATGATTATGAATTTAAGTAGATATGAACTTAAAAAATATTTAATAAATAGAAAATTATGAACAAAAAATTAAACAATAATGAAAAAATATCCCTTATTTCATTTTATAAAACTAATATTCTCCAAGAGATTATTAATTGGTTTAATCTAACTTGTATTGTATCTTTTACACCTTTCTTAGCATAATTTTTCATTCTATAACATAAGCAGCACTGAATCATAATATATAATAGAATATTAGACTGTCTTTCAATGTTAGTGGGAAACAGCTTATTTTTAGTTGCACTAAGACCAGGTATGACATCCTGCTATTAGTCATAAGGGTTAAGCGCAGATTTAGGTAAAGTCCATATGAACTGCACCCCAGATGTATTTCTTTGAGTCACACAACCTTTTATGGTTTCTAAATGCTTTCTGAGTTCTCTAAAGGAGATTTTTTTTTTTTTTTTTACCAGGCTATATCAGGTTTTAATTGTGCTCCTTGCAGTGGCTCAGCTATGCCAGATATGACTGCAAAGGAGTCAGCATTAATTCTTCACTCCATACCACTGAACTGCTCACAGAACACAGGACATGGACTCATCATACTGCCTACCAACATCAAAGTGCATCCAGGCAGATGATCCAGGGGGTTCTGGTACTGCTGAACAGCCACACAGGTTACGTAGCATGGATAAAGGAGACAAACTCAGGATTTATATTCAATTTCAACTCAGGGGACTATATAGGCGACCAGGGTCTGGCAGCCCTGCAAGCACCCTGTATTATTCATTGCTCCCTTAAACTTAAACATCACAGTATGCAAAGTGACTAAACTAATCAGAGAGTGTCCATCCACAGTAAAGGAGGACTTCAGCTTTTGGTTGTTAAATAAAATGGTTTTGGAGAGAGTCAGTCTTTCCCACTTTGTAGAGTCAATATGAAATTTTAGCTAAGTAAAAAGTTGAGAAAAAACCAACATTGTTGAATTTTTTTGTCTCTGTGTTGATCTCATTCAGACTTGGCTTTTTGCCTGGTCATTTCTTGGTGCCCAATGGGAAACATCAAGGAGGCTGATCCATCAGCTTTCACCATCTGCAAACTAAGAAGAAAAAAAAGAGCAATTTCATGGCACAAAAAGTCTAAAGTGATAGTGAAGGCAAAAGGTTCCAAATGTCATTACCTTCTGTCAGAAATGGATCTTTAAAAGCAGATAAAAGCTGATCATGTCCCTAAAGTAAAATAAACCAGGGGATGACAGGAAAAGATATTTATAGGGAATGAAAGTAAAGTGCTTTGCTTTGGAATCAGGCCATAAGGGAAAGTGCAGCTAAGGATAATACATTTTACAATCTTCCTCAGGCTGTATTAGTCCTCTTGCAATTTTGCAGAATAATAGAACTAAAATGTTCTTTCCTGGAGCTGTGGGTTCAGCTTCATTAGGTCTTTTTTTGTATACTGGCATTCAGATAGCAAGGAGATATGTCCCTTTTATCACCCAAAATGGGCAGATTCAGATAATTAGGTTACCTGTTCTAATATCTGAAAGGATCAGCTAAGCTTAGGGGTGAAATGCATTTGTTTCTTTAGGAATAGTCCACTGCTTTTTCAGGAATTATGTCAACTACCTCTTATAAAGCAAGATGCTCATAGTTGGAAATTGTTGCTAATAGGCCTGATTCAATGTCCACTCTAACAAGGACTCTCAGTGACATCACCATTGCTACCATCACTCATGTCAGCTGGTTGTGAAGAAAGCCCTAGGAGAACACCGAATGCTGATTATATTTTTTTCAAAATACATACAAAATCATACTTACATTTGAATCTGTTTGCATTTCATATTTATAGAGGTTAATTAAAATCTAAATTCACTGTTAATATCCCAGATTTCACTGATATTTTAAATCTATATCCAAATACAGCTTCTTAAATATATATTTAATTAAGAAAACATGTTTAAAAGTAATTATCTAACCAACTTTAATGCATGTTGTTCAGTTACTGTATTTATAAAAGTTTCAGCTTATTTTTGAACTCCTGTCAATATTTAAAATGAAGCTAAACCACATTAAAAGTCTCTACATTATTTTGATTAACATCAGTGAAGTTTAATCCCGGGTTTTAAAAAGTGTTTAGGTGGGATGGGCAGATGGTCAGCTTGGGAATAGTTTTAAAATACTTTGCATGTTCATGAATATTAAACAAATTAGTTGTTGAGGGAAGGATACTACCACAACATTTGGAAAATCATCAAAAGAAAATGAAACTTGATTCCTAATTTTAGCTTTGATTCAGTAAAGCATGGAAACATATGCTTAAAGCTAAGGATGTTCTGTCATACTTTGCTTAATCTTGTCTGTAATGTGCAGCCAACATGAATGAGTAAATTAAAACAGAGAACCTGCTTAGAAAAGGAATGCTGTAGTGTAAGACTTCAAGTATAAGTTTACATCTCTTGAGAAGATGGGCAGGGGGAAGTGGAAGTGTGTCAAGAGAACTAAGGTACTCGGAGACAGCAATATGATAATGGCAGACTTACAGATCCATCTGAAAATGAAGATTATATGCAATGTGTTTGTTTATTTTTTCTTAATGTAAAACAGATGGTATCTGGATGGATAAGAAACACAAGTTTATGTCACAGTCAGGAATGATATCCATCTTACTACTGGCACGGACCTGGTAAAGTCAATTCAGTCTTTTAAGTGAAAAACAAGGGGAGTAAAAAATCCTCCCTCTGAGGATTTCTATTGAGCTAGCGTGAATATACAAGGGTAAAAATGATTTTAGAGATTGAAAAATACACTTGCAAGGGAAGATGTGTCAATAAAAAGATCTAAAGAGTAAATATTACTCCTTTATTAGAAATTTCAGCCATGTTCATGTGGCTAAAGAAGTTGATATTAACAAGAGTGGGTCAAGGCCTCAGCCTGAAGTATGGGGGGGATCAACAGGTTAGAGAGTTGTTCAGATTAATTAGATGTTTTCAGCTAAGTGGATCTGAGGAACTTTTTCTTAAGGTACTTAAAAGACCCAAAACGCATCTCTAAAGGAATCTTAAAATCTAAATGCTAAATGACTGCAGAAGGACTTCCATGTGATGTATTTCCAAAAGGAAGAAAGAACCAGGTGAAAATCACAAATCTATCAGTGCAAGTTCAATTCACAGAACAAACATCCAAAAATAATGGAAAAATTACTCCAACTAGTTGTAAGCATTCTAAATGGAACAGAGATTTTAGGAAAACAGGGAAGAAACAACACGAACATTTCAGGAACAATTCATTCAGAACAATATAATTCTAATTTTTTCCTAGGGTAGCAGAGTCTGTAGCCTAGGTCAGTCAGATATTTTGACTTAACTAGACTTCTGATTCTATTTTATGTGAAAATTTCACATAATGAAAATGTTGCAAGGTGGATGCAAAGCTTTTCAAAATGTATTCTGAGAAGGCTGCCATCAATAGTCTGGTAACTGGAAGAATACCTCTGGAAGGATTTCATAAGGATTGCATTTAAGCAGAAACAACTGGGGACATAACTATGGAATGAAGGACGACTGGCAGTTCTGCACCACAGGGTCCAGGAATTTAAGTAAATTACAGTCAGAAAGTGAGACGAGGCTGTCTTGATATGACAAACAAAGCATGCTTCCTTCTCTGTTCATCACTTGTTAAGGCCTCCATTTTGGTGACTGCACAACAAAGGTGTGTGGACTGATGGAAGAAAATCCAATTAAGAACCATTATGAGGATATGAAGTACCAAAATTGTCAACTACAGTGAAATATAGAAGGACCTCTCAGGTACGTGAAGTTGATGGGGAAACACAATAAAATGTTACAAATACTGTAAAATGCTGCTGTGAAGAAAAAGAGAGTAATGTGTTCATCACATCGGTGGGGCAGGAAACAATGAGTTTTAATCACAGCAAGAAAGATTCAGGTTAGATAGATATACAGTTTTTGTTTAAGGATACTGAGGCACCGGAATGAGGTAAGTATTGAGAATAGTTCAAGTGGACTTCAAGAATGAAACATATTGATCTTATGCTGGGTGCAGATGTACTACATAACCTTATCCTTCCTGCATTTTCTATGATCTGGGCAGTTGGTGAAGGGGCATTTAAGAGGAGTGTAAAGAAGTAGGATAACCAATCTACTGTTTATTGCATATAAATGGGAGTTGAGTAACTTCTTCCTGTAAAGTTCTTTTAAAAATCTCACTATTAACATACAAGATTGTGTTAAGGGAGATGTAAGTAATCTATAAATATGTATGGAAAGAATTTTTTGGTGAGCAGGAAGAGTTCAAATGTCTGCTTGGAACACAGGGAATATTAAGGCTGTTCTGCAACTGGCATCTTTCAGCATAGGAACCAGGGACAAATCTGGTTGGTAAAAATGATTATTGATACTCATATGAATACAGCCAGCCAACCTCATACTGATCACCAAGTGGAATCTGGGATAGTGGTATTTCTTCACATAAGACAACATTACTGGTCGGTGGAGGTGGTATAGAATCAAAATTGCACCTGACACATAAGAGAAAGAAGGACATGCTTGTAGTGTATCACTACCTGAAAAACTGATTGTCAGTAAGTTGATGATTAAATTTTTAGTTTAACTTCACCATAAATATTTCTACAGATGATGGACTAATTTCAGCACAGTCTGTATTATCTTTCACTAGACAAAAATCCAAATGTATTATAGAACCGAGCTTTGAAAAACAGCTATGGGTATTTTTCATGAAAGCTCCAAATCCGTTTGCTTTTATCAAGCGTGATAATATTTATGATAAAATAAACAACTCAACTAAGGAAAATACGGTATTACAAAGTTTATTTATCAAATGGAGGTAAGGTTTTCAACATTGCTAAAAGACCACAGCCAAACCCATAAGCAGCATGATAAACATGTTAACAATTAGTTGCTTACAAAGTTAGTCTTAGATATCTGATACTAAATATAACAGCTTAAACCACAAGAAAGAGGAAGAATTATTTCTATGTAAACATAATTGTATATACACAAATCATACAAATTTTATTCTCATGCTTCTTTCTGATCAGCTTCAAATAGGAATATTTTTGCTCTTTATCTGAGCTAGTGTCTACTATGCTTTTTCCAGTGACCAAAAGATTAAGATCTCAAAAAGATGAATATTTTATTCCAAACAGATTAATGGCAACTGCTCATTAAATACTCCATCTTGGGGTCGAAAACTCATGAGACAGTGAATGTGACTTGAAGCAAGTGAACTCCTCTTTAGACGCTGTAGTGTTTTCAGGTTACTAAAGACAAATTTACTCCACTTTTATTTTGCAGTGATTTCTAATCTTGCATAGAAATATTTTACAGATATCTGTAAAAACAACAACAACAAAAGGGGTTTTCATTATTCATATTCAAACCCTAGCTTGAAAGTTTCAATGCCATGGACATATGTTTTCCTGTCATTACATTTCTAGGCACAGCTTTTCAAATAAACGTCTTCCAAGTGTTGAAGGAAAAACTAAGCCTTATCCCTGTGAAGGATTCATCTGGCCAGCGGAGGGCAGTGCTGCTCTTCGCCAATCTCATTTTCTGCCTCTGCTTTTTGGAAGTAAAAAAAGGACAAGCCTAACAAACACGGGTTTCAGGGTACAACTCTGAAAAGAGCACCTTTACTGCCCTTCCTAGTATTGCACCGACAGCTTAGATTAGGGAAAACGCACAGAAACGTTCTCACAGTAAGCCACGTTCTGGATGTAGATAATTAACCAGTGGCTAGGCAGCTACACGGCACCCGTATGCTTTTTTGGGGGATGCTTCAACAATTTAGTTTTGCTCTGGTTTTGACTATATTGAGTCTATGCAACTTTGATAGGAATAACAGATCTCAATTTGAGCTACACAAAAATGGAAGCATTTAACAATAAAGTGTATTTCTGAAAGTGACAGCCTTGATTTCCTGCTTCAGAACACTGTTGATGCTGTTTTGTTGTTATTGTTGCAGTTATGAAATTTTGGAAAACTGCTACAAACAGACTTTGTTTCTGAGAAAGTTGCAGTTACCAGAAATTGTTCCACTTAAGCTTTATGCGTTACATTTTGGTCTCTGAGTAATTACCAAAATTATTTGGTTCTTTCATTCACTTGGAAAGTGATGATCACATATGCTATGTGAGAACAATTCTGCTTCTTGATAAAATGATTGCCTCTTCATAAAAAGATCAGGAAAAGCAACGCATTCCAGATGGCTGCATGAACTCCTTGGGTATGAATCTTTCAGTAACACATGTGCCCATGCATCTGTAAGATCCGCTTTCTATTCAAAACCTGAAAAAAAGTAACTTACCAACAAAAATTAAGTGAGATTATTTTTCTTGAAATCTTTCAATTTAAGAAAGATTCAAAAAAAGACTAAAATCTAGTGCACTTTTAATTCAGAGAAATAGAGACACTTTTTTTGCAGCATTAATTCTCACCTTCAGTACTGCACATTAAGATGAGACAAGCATTTCTTAGGTTCTGCTTTACCACTACCTGTATAAATATTGCTATTTTATCAACTTCAAATGTGTTGTGGGGTACAGTGGATTACAACCACTCAGGCTTTCTAGCACTGAAAATTAAACCCTCACAATTTTTTCTTCATGAAAACTTTGTTTATGAAACATGGAAATATCCCAAGAGGTTTTCTGAGATAATAACATCTCCAGCATGGTGGGGATTTTATGCACAATTTAAAGTCGTCTTCTCTACAGGATTTTTAACAAAGTCCAACCAAGCTCATCAACAGTGGTAGATGGAAAACAAGGCTGAATATGACGGAGGAGATTTCTACATAAGATCATCATTATTCCTTGGCACAGCAGAATGAGACCTGTCCTAGGGAAAGAGTTATGGTCCTAAAACTCTGATCCAGTCACACAGGTTTCAAAAAAGGGTATTAAATACAAGAATAAGCATGATCTGTTTGTGAAGGGATAGATCTAGTTAGTTTGTTTGTTTATTTTAATTGCAGAATTAAATTGCTACTTGAAAAATATTGTCTAGGGTTTTCTCAAATAAAAATAAGTTAATTCAATTGTACTCTGACCTCATTTTCTACTCACCCTTGCTAATTTCTCTAATTTTTAAAGGCTTTGGATATTGAAACTGTAACTCCCTGTTGGATAACTGGAAGGGTCTTTCTAGATTTGTTGACTCTCTATTGGCACCACCTGAGCTTCTCACAGCTGCAGGGGCAAGACCTGATCTGACATTAAATTTGGACGAGTTTTGCATGGTAATGACACGACTCAAAATTCAACTTTGTGCATCTCCCAGAACTTTTATACTGTCACCTTCCAGCCTGCTCCTCCCATCCTCAGATCAATTCTAGTAAGATCACTATGTCTTTTAAATTCACTGATTTGTTTAGCTCCACAACAAATTCCACCCTTATCTTCCTCTATTTTTTTTTCCTTTTGCATGTTTTCATAATGTTGGACCACAATCAGAAGCCATAAATAGACACTTCATAAATAATTATTCTATTATTTCATTTTCTTACTGCTGAGAGGTTTTAAGCAGGTAGGCTGCAATTAGTTAGTAAATAAGAAAATTCAGCTCACTTCTCTTAAGCTTTGAACAAGAAGCATAAAGAGCTAAATAGCCACAAATCACCTCCAAAATGTCCTTCATATGTCAGAGGCTATTGACATCATCATCGACAACAAAGGCTTTGATTTGAAGTGAAATAAGAGGAAAAATAGCTGTGAGTTTATAAACAGTATCTCTGTAACTCATGTATCTATATACTTGTGTATTTTTCTTGCCCTTCTATTTCTTCAGCCTTATTTTAATTTTTTCTTGAAATGAAGGCAAGTGAAATCTGCTGGTACAGCTGTAGGTTCCACTAGCACATGTAAACTCTTCTAAAGTTTAATATACACCTCATCTCCCCAGCTTCATCTCTTATTGCGTATGTCATACTATGCCTTGATTTTCCCTCAGCATTTGCTGTGACTTGAAGTAGATATGTTAATGGTTGGGGTTTTTTTGTTTGTTTTTTTGTTTATTGCACTGTATACAGATTTAGTACGAAGGGCAGTGCACACTGGTAAACATCTTGTTATGAGTGTAAGGGACCACACCTTATACATAGAGCCAAGAACTTATTGTCAGCCTAATAAAATATTAACACTAATGAAAATTAAACAGTAGTTACAAAATACTAGTGCTCATGGTTCAAACTAGTAAAGAAAAAACTCATTGACAAGAAAACCCTTCCGATAGTCGTAGAGGAAGACTTACAAGTTACCTATGCCTCTAATATGTTATGCTCACCTTTCCTCTGGCTGCTATAGTCAATGGTGACAGTTTTCTTAAAGCAGAGAGATGCAGGGTGACATTAGCATCCCAAATCCTTCTCAGGAGACTGATACTGATGGTGGATTTTATTTTTTCCCACCTGCTCGCTTCCCCCTGCTCCCAGGGAAGGGGTGCAAGCTGCCCCACAGCCCCCCAGTAGCACCCAGGGGCCGTTTGTCCGTCAGGGACTGGCTGGGGCCGTCAGCCCCCTCCCCGGCGGCACTGGCAGAGCTGGAGCTCAGACAGGCTGGGCAATGGGCACTTGGCCATGGGTCGTCTGGTG
Organism: Aramus guarauna; assembly: GCA_013400195.1. Taxonomy (NCBI): domain Eukaryota; kingdom Metazoa; phylum Chordata; class Aves; order Gruiformes; family Aramidae; genus Aramus; species Aramus guarauna. The sequence goes on along the minus strand of VXBL01000508.1, from coordinate 98,458 downwards.
AACCCAGCACAGCCCCGATCAGGGCACGGGCAGCCCAGTACAGCCTTGCACAAACAGGGCACTGGCAAAAACCACCCATACGAAAAAGATATTACTGACAGTTCTAAGTGGGTTATGTGAGGTTGTCCTAATGCTCACCTAGTGTTGTCATTTTTTGTTTGTGCTATCTATAATATAATGTATACTTTATGATAATACATTCAGGGACCATTAGAAAAGAATTTTTCAGTGGCTACAGTAAGAAAATATTCTGTTCTAAATATAAATGGTATCCATTTTAATTACTGGAATAATCACTAGAACACCAACACACTCTAACGTTTTCCAGAAACCAGAAGAAAAACTGAAGAAACACCAGAGATACATGATTTTATACTGGAAAGTTGATTTTGCTAAAGTTAATAGCTAAAAGTAGAATGAAAAAAATCTTTTTTATCTATTTTAAACACACTGTAATTATTTACGTTTTGCAAAGCAGCAGGAACAGCTTTTCTTCCATGATCAGGCTACTCCCATCAGTGGATCCAGAAGATGTATATATGGAAAATGATAGGTTTTATTATCTTTTTTAAGAAAGTCTTTGGAAGATTTAGCATGTATAGTCAGTAATGAATCTAGAAGAATAAATCAGCTCAGAATGGAAAAAAGGATATTACTTTGCATTGCTCTTACTTAAGTGACACTATTTAACTTGGGAAAACTTTCTCTCCCTTTCTCCTTCCTTTCTGCCTCCACCCGAAATCATCCCATGAAGGACTCCAAGTCTTCATGCTCTCTGATAGGAAGATCACTCACTGGGCCACCACTATGTAAAAAATATTTACTTTGATCAGCCTGTGGCCATTGCAGGAAAAATAACAATCTTTTGTCCATATAAATGTGAACAGGTACAAGCTGTCTGTGAATATGTATACACTAAAATAAGTAGAAAGTTTTTAATGAGCATAGACATCACCTTCTGAGAGAGTCTTCCAAATATAGACAAGAGATGGCAAAAATGGACTTGTCTTAAAAAGGTAAGTAATCAGTTTATGAAGAAAACATATGTCAGCATTGCCCACAGTAGCAGACACATGCAGCTCCTGCCACTGAAGTTCTGAGCAGTCATCGACCAGCTATTCTTCCAGCTTTCCTACAGAAAGTGATGGACAGAATTTCCTGGGCTAGTTATGATATCTCGGTTACAATATATTATTTGAGAAGAGCTTCTAAAATGGATTTGTTTTTGAAGAGGCTGAAGTGGCTATCTGGTCTTCTTTTGGACACTTGCAAAGCATTTGAAGCTAATACATTCATGTAGGTCCTCCTATGTTGTCTACAAAAGAACAGAACAGCCTTCTGAATTCTCATTTGCATAGAGAAAGCATTAGAATAGCCAACAATCTCTTTGGTTATTTTTGGAATTTTTCATTTCTTTTCATTTCAATCCATAGGCACAGAAAATGGAATTATATAACATAGAATACTTTTCCTGTTAGACTTTGGGAAGTATGGTACTTTAACTGAGGAACCACTGGAAGATAAAAACTGTTCATCTATCACTGCAGTAAAAACAAGAATGTTATTTCAGGCACTCAGCAGTGTGTTGATGATTGAGCTATCTTTCAGTAAAGTACATTCTCTTATAATCTCCACTCCAAAGACCATTAAGAACATACAGTTCACACGAGGTGATAAAATTTACAATTACTTATGTTTTTCATACAGCATAATGGAGGATATGATATACCTGCTGAGATACACACTTGCTAACTATCTGAAAAGCCAAAGGTTACCAGATGGGCATTTTTACATTAGTTACAAATGTAGCACAGTCTACCAGTTAAGACATTTCAGACCTTCTTCCCCAGCTGCCCCATGAATTCTTTCTGGAAATTTAATGACAGCATGAATAGTAATGCAGTAATGCTGTAGAGTCTGCTGGGTCTCTTTGGCTAGTGATTCTTTAGGGGCACCTTGGTAAGCAGGGCACTCAAGCTCGCACACAGTATTTGAATAGCCTGATGATCTTCAATGCCAGTTGCACCTATATTCGTAGAAATTAAGTCTCGTCAAACCAATTTGCTATCTTTTTTACTGTGATGTCCAGGCCCATGGATAATATTAGTAGCATTGATATAACAGAGTCATGGAAGACAGGCTTTAGTGTTACTGAACAGAATGAGCAAAATTTAGGTTTATACAGAATTAGCAAGGTTTATGTTAGATATGCACATATCTAAATGAGGGATCTCAAAGACATTTTAAGCTAGCATTCTTGAAAATGTTCTAGTCTTTCAGGGCCTTTCCATCCTTCCCTACTACTCTGCTAATGCCAGTCAGAGACCAGACTATGAAAAAATACTCTTTACCAAGTGTATAAAAGCGCATTAAAGACAGTCACCTCTGGGATACAACAGGAAGCTTTTTCACCTTTTCAAACTCTCTGGGTATTGTGATGTAATTTAAATTAAAGCTTCTGGTCCTTGATATGGGATTTAAGGAAAATAGACAAGAAACGTCCTTATTTGGCATCACTGAACTTCAGTTAACATTACATTTTTCCTCCATGATGCTACAGATAAGCACAAGGATATTGTATCAGACATAAGATATACTAAACATTACAAAAATATGCAATAGTTAACAGCAAATAAGCAAGAATGTTCCTCCCCTCCAGTACTGAAACTAAATATGTGCAATGGGAATGAGCTACATGATTTAACAGGAATTCTGAAAATGATAAATCATAACTCCACATTTCAGTTAGATTTTTGGTGTGACAAGAGCCTGGATTTTATATGCAAATTTTCCACTTAATTATTTTTAGTTTCCATCAAAAATTTTCACCGCTTTTTTTTTCCATGGAAATTCAATATGATTTTCCCAAAGAAAAATAGTTGTCTTTTTTTGAATACCATTCTTTTCTTGTTAGTCTCTCTTCCTGACTGAATGTTCCTGCTCTCTACCCTATTCAGACATTACATTGCATTCCAGCACCTGGGCTATTGTAACACCTTATGACTGCATAACTCTGTTCATGCAACTCCTGCTTCAGTTTTGGCATAACACACAGCTCACGCTACGGCCTGATGTATGCTGGGCACAGCACCATTAGGTCAAAGGCACAGCAACACGTTGGCAGGATGAAATGGACAGGAGGGATAGAGGTCACTATGCAGCCATTATCACCAGCAGCTTGCTGTCTCCTGCAGATACCACCTCCTGCATTCTTGCATAGTAATTGGAACTTTCTTCAGAATCCATTAACTAATGGATAGACCAAACTTCAAAGCTGGAAGGTATAAATACATCAGCTTACCCAAAAAAGCTTTTGAAGCAGATCCAACAGCAGCTGGACTGCTGAGGCTTTCATGCTTCCTGGAGCAATGCAGGGGAGGAGGAGGAAGAATGAGCACTCTCACCATTGGCTAGGCAACTATTTTGAACATAGCTGTGCAAGTTAGGAATTAGAGAACTTGTAAGAGAATTCATGAATTAAAGAAGTAATGAATTAGTGAATTTACATGCTAGACTAGTCTGTACAAAGGGAATTTAGACATTGTCTTGTTTGTTTTGGGTTTTTTTTTTTTGCTAATGAGCTCGTAAAATAAAGCTTAATTTACAGAGTACATTGTCCTGCAAATTCGAGATATTCAAATGGACCGTGACAATAATGCTCTGTAAAATAAGACCTTACATACTTCTGGTGCATGGATGTTACTGTGTTTAGAGCAAATAAGAATACTATGAATGTTCACATTAACTTTATTATTAGTTATCATTAGTAGCTAGAGCCCTGGTGTCATTGAAGTTGTTAATGATTGCTGCATTCATAGCCCAGGTGGAAAGGCAAGATAAGGAGCCCTTGGAACAGCTGCATCCAGGCTGGTATTGCACAACTTCGAGCTAAGGTTGGCATATCATGTTATAAAAGTCTGAGATGGTTCCCAAGCAACCTGTTAAACATACTTATAATGCACCGTGCTCCGTACTGGCTGTAGAGTAAATAAATCTGTCCTTGGCCTAGTGGGCAATTTCTTTTTTTCACTTTCCTGTTCATTTGTTCAGCCTTATACCCTGCAAATGAAGAGGACAATCCCTTGCAGACTTAGACCTGCCCCCGGTAGTCCCTGCCCTTGCTTCAGAAACTGGTTAATATTCAATGGGCTCATCTCCCCTGCCAAGTTTGGGAAGGTCAGTTTTGAAAAATTAACTCTCAAATGAGACCTTCCCAAAGTCATCAGCATTTCTGTCCTGAAAAAGAAGTCTAAGCAAATCACACCTCCTCCACCATTTGCAATCTGGCTTTAGTCAAGACCAGCAACTCAGAGAGAATTCAATGTTTTTAGGCTGGGTCTGATATATATATTATTTGTAGATTTCTTAGCCAAGAATTTCTATAGTGGCCAAGTTTGAAAATAATGCTGGAGCCCCCCTGCCCAGTACACAGGTTACTGATGGTATTTCAGAAAAGAACATGACCTGTCATCATATCAGTATTTCATCAGGCAGTAAACGCAGCTTGCTCAGAAACTCAAGGCTGGCAGAATTCTCAGTGGCTATGTTCTGTATGTTAAAATGATAGCAAACCATTTTAGTGTGTACTGGTGATACAACAGAAGTAACGCTGTTCTCTTAGCCCCTACACATTCTTCATATAGAGCATAATATCCGTGACTACCTGAGAGCACCCTTGATAGAAGTCTTGTACCTATGAACGGTTATATTTCTCTCTTTCCAGCCTTCCCCTGTGATCCTGGACAAAGTACTTATATCTGGGAATGATTGTTTTATTAGTGTTAATCATCACCTATATTACTATAGCTTTCTGCATCTTTAATTATGGGCCAAGATCCCATTGTAATAAATACTGTGCAATTACAGAAAAAGAGCTCCCAACCTATAAGAAGCTCCAAGCAAAGTCTGAGATTGTCAGTAATGACAGACATAGGAAAATGAAGAGAAAATAAGACATTTTGGTCAGCTTAATACATGTCAATGGCAACACACTCAGAGCTCGATACTTCTAAACAGAGTTGCTTGCAGAGTCGGATATCAAAGAATAAGGCTACAGAGGGTGTAGAAAGAAACAATCACATACGAGGAGTCGCTAGTCTAGCAAGTAAACATTATAGAGATTTTTCAAGGAAAAAAAAAATCTGAAAACTATCTGAAGCCCAGAAAAATACTTAAAACTGTTGAGACATTTTTTTCTCCACAGTTCAGGATTATTTTCCATTTTCAGCAGTGAACTTAATAGAGATTAATAGCATAAACAAAGAACTCCCATCATACCAGAACTTACTCTCCATGAGAAATGAAGCAGGGAGAATAACCCTCGAAGTGAAGCATTATTTAAGCACTGACCTGTGCAATGGTAACCAGCAGTTTGACAAATAAAAAAATTAGCTTAGATTTCTGGGTCACACTTTTCAGGGAGGATATTCTGAAATACTGCTCTGTATAATAAGATTATGGGACCAATAGCGATTTTTTTCTGCATTCTTTCCTGAGTCATCTTTGCCTAATACTCAGACAAATCTGAAATTACCATTCCTGCAGTTTCAGGTAGGAATCAGACCTTCTGGATAGTGTATTCTTGGATCAGTCCTAATAATTATATTTCCACATGTATGTACAATTGCACTTAAGCAATCCCATTCCATCCACCTTACTTGCAGTTGAGAGCACAGGTTAATTAATCATGGAAGGTTAATTCTGCAAGGTATACTGGGCAGCTGAAATGCTTATAGGTGTTTAGCTTCCCTGGCTTAGCTTTTGCATAAATATTCTAATCAAATCAATCCCACACCCTTCTCAAAACAAAATGAAATCTGGATCAAAATCTCTTCTGCTTTGGGACCTTTTGGAACACATTTGGTAGACTGGAAACAAGATTTGATGCGCTTGACCTAACAAAAAGAATACAGTATGGGAAAAAATCAGTTAGTAGGGAGTTAATTGCACTTACTTGATATCAATTGTACTAAGACAAAGTACATTCAAGGTCAAAGAAATGAACAGATTCAGAAAGTACTGACTTGAGGTCATTCAGCATTTTTTCATACCTACTTCTTCAAAGCAGCACATAGCCTTGTGGTAAGCAGAAATAGAAAAGCTAGTAAAACAGACAAATATATGCAGAGGGGAGGAAAGAAAGCACGTTTAAAATGAGGTGGCAAAACATAATAGCCACAGAAAACAGTAATGGGTGAAAGAGAATAGGGAAGGGAAAAGACAAGGAAAACTTTCTAATAAGGAGACCTTGAGCAGCTGTCCATCTCTTGTTTCATGGCAACTAATAGCAGGAGGCTCACAAAAATTTCAGGCCAGCAACTCCGGAACTATGGCATAAATATCGGTAATCATACAAGATCCCTCAGAATAATTTATGAGTCCCCACCAAAGCCTGAATTTGCCACTGTGGCAAAAATTGCAAAGCTGCACTTCAATGATTTCTCATGTTGAAAAAAGTGTAGTTTTAAGTCATTTCTGTATGTAGACTCACACTATGAAAATAATCAAGAAAATATTAACTCACCAGTATTTTCAAACATGTGACAGAGGAGTTACAATAGTTTCTGCACAGTTACATTTTAATAAGCATAAATAAATAAGCATTCTACTTGCAGATTTCCCTCTACTTGAGAGGTAATTTTTTTCGTCCTACATTTAACAAAATCCCCATTCTTTCTTTTTTTTCTCTTTGTAGTTTATTAAGCCAGAATTGCATTCAATAAATGGAACACACTCAAAGAAATTACTGTTTTCTTATTTACGCAGTTACCTTTGAGAATATCACCTTGGTTTTGGAAATTGGCTTTTATACACTCTTATCTTAACTAGATAGCCTGGACCTGCAGAAGTTCACGGTTTTAATATGCAATGAACTCTCCTTAGGAAAAGGGATATTTCCTTGAATGATTTCAACAAATACAGAAGCAATATGTTCTGTATCAATATCATAGGACAGTCTTTGAAATAAAATATATAATAGCTAAATTATTTTGGTGGGAGAACAAACTCTAGTATATTTGTACCATTAACTTCCCATAAACTGTTAAAAATTTATTATCAACTGTTTAAAGATCTAAATCATATTTTTTCCTGTCAGCAATTCCATCAGAAAGAGAAAGACTAGCTGAGAAAAAGGTTTTTCTATTTGCTTGCAATGTAAATGATTAAGTGATATCAAAAGTAAATTGCTGAATTTAATTTTTTTCTTTCATTAAACTATTATTTTCTGAGAACAGTATCAAAGAAATCAAGTGGCACAAAAATATGAATTTCATCCTGTGGATGGCACTCCTGGACTGTCAGAAAACTAGTGACTTTCGAGAACTATGCCTCTGATGAAATTTTAAAGGAAAATTCAGATTTGTTTGTTCCATACACACAATATATTCAGAAGGCAAGACTTGAATAGCCAAGATGCTCTTAAAATGTCTGAAAATGTTCTTTATTAAATGCAGGTAAGCAGTTTTCATAACCTCAGCAACCGGTCAAACAGTCACAGGTAAGTTTAACAAATACAGTATTTCATCTGATGAATGAGAAACTAAATCTGCTAGGGAAGGAGCAGAGGGTTATTATTATAATTCCAGAATGGTTTATGTTGTATATGATTAAAGCAAGAGTCCTGGAGTCAGTTCCTGTCCCAGAAGACAAAGTAAGTGCATTGTCCTGTTGGGGGGTTATGGTTTGACCATGTCTCTTGCTTTCTCTCCCTGGACACCCTGAGACAATTCTCTCAGTCTCTGGGGTGGGGAGAATGATGTTGAAACAAAGCTCAAAAGAGAGCTACTAACTCTGAAACTGCCAGTCTTTCTAGCCTTCAGGTTAATGTGCAGTGATGCATCTTTTATGATGACAAAGGGAGAGACAAGGAATACAAGAAAGAATACATGTGGGTGGCCGTATATTTGGCCTTTTGCCTAGCCTAGAATAAAATATCCTCTTCCTTGGGAATGGCCAGGGTCCCTAGCCCCTCCTTGGATGCTGAAAAAGGAGAATTTAAGGCCAAGCAAAATGAAAATAAGAAAGAGACATTTCCACAGACTAAAATAAGCAATGAATTTGTGAAAGAGTAAAATATAGAGGTTACAGAGAGAAAGCCTTTTAAACCGAACTGTGTGACATTGACCAGCAAGCAAGAAGTAGTGACTTCATCCCTGCCTGTATTGCTCAGGAGGATTCACAGAATAAGGAGTGCAGAAAATACTGGCCACCAAGGAAAACTCAGCATATACTTCATGTGAACATAATTTTCAAGCCTTCTGTGCTCGTAAACTCATAGCAAAACACAGCTAGAGTTAACAGAAATCACATTTGAAGACCGGACTTCATGTCTTTCTTCACATATACTCATAATTCCTCTTTCCTTTCCTATTTTTCTAATATAAGCAACATCATATTAAAGAGCTACTGGATATTACTGCTGTTGCTATATCCATTCAAGGCAGGCTAAAGTAGCTAGTGGTGTTCTGCTAATAAGTTTTGCTATGGAAAGTAGGCATCATTCAGAGGTTACATCCCCCCAGCTCAATCTAACTGCTGTGACAAATAGGATCATTTACAGGACAGTAAATGACCACACACTTGTAGCTATTTACTGCATCTAAGTGATAAATTTTAATACCCTAAATAGAGACAGTCTATAATCTATATAAGCAACTTGTAAATCAAGCTAATAAGTAGCCAAATAAAATTGCTAGTCCTTCAGTGAAAAAATATCTTGAGAATAAGAAATGAAGAGAAATTAATGAGTAAGTATCATCTCTTCAGGGAATAGTATAAAACAATTTAATAATTAAGATTTCAAGGTCATGCTGGCAGTAATTGATCAAGAGTTACCTTTTTGTGAGAGCACTGTGAATGAGTATGCTTCTTTGCTGCACAAGTCAAATGGAGCTGTTTCTAAAAGAGTTCAAGCTCAAAATGGTATGCATCCTAGACGTTACTCCAGGGAGATCCATGTTCAGATCCATGGTAAGTACTAGACAAATGTACATACCAGTGACTGTTTATTTGCATTGGATAAGTATCAGTTCATAAAATTTACCAGGTTTATTCTAGGTGTAATAGTATTTCCTCTGAATAAGGAGATGCGGTCAAGTTAAAATACCGGTGTTATAGTGCATATTCATACTCCAAATATAACATTAAATGGTTATTAAGTCTCACATCTTCAACAAAACATATTGCTTACTCTTAGAAGCTCAATTAAGTCAAGTGGGCTGAAGAAGAGATCTCAACAGGCAAGAACTTTGTGAAGAATGAAAAGTAACATTTTCTTCAAGGAGACGTTTTTTCTTCACAGCCAGCCTAGCAACCAAATTAAATATATATTTCTCAGCAGGGATTGCTTTACTTAAACAACAAAGTCCATTTTACAAGACATTAATGACATCATCTAAGGCAGTTTCTATCAATACCTTTGACAGAAATTTTCAACATACTTCCATATTACTGCCTGCTTCAAACAGATATTTACTAAAAAGTTTAAGGTACCCTCATGGGTGTACCAAAAGGATGATTTCCTTGCAGCAAACTTTTACTACAGCCGTATTCACTTCAATGCCTCAGTCTACTGCCATTTATTTCAAAACAGAAGATTCATCATTTGTCCTTTGAACGAATGATACCAAATACGCTCTTGAATGCCAGACTCCCATTCTTAGCATACCACTCACTAGTACAAGGTACAAAACCAAACTGGCTTAAATAATTTGTTCTAGGACAGATCTTCAGAGAATTACAGGAGTATTTGGTTGCTGCTGTGTAGAAGCTACAAGACACCCATGGCACAAATGGTAGCCGCACCCATTTGGCAGTATCTGTTCAACAAGTACTATCTATTCAATTACATTTCAAGTACACTGCTTGCATGATATTGAATTCTAGGTGAGACTCAGCTGCTTCAAGATAATAAAGCAGCTAGAAAGATGGTATAAAGAACTGTACACCTTTTTCTTGATCAGGCAAGGGTCTGTCCTTTGTTAAACATCAGCACCCTCAGGGGTAATGCAAGCTCTCTTTTCACTCTTTCTCACATAGCATGAAAACAGTGCATAGCAGTCCACACAATATACTTTTTTTCTCTGAAAGGTCTTCCTCTACCCTGAGCTCATGCTATGAGGGGCTCCCTCTGTCAGTGCTGAAGGGAGGGCAGTCCAGCATTTTTGTGCTTTCTCAGGACTGACAGAAGCAGCTGCTTGTGTCAGCGTTATTGTCCATAGCCCTCAGTTATCACAGCCAACTCACACCAAGAAAAAGGCATATGCAGTCAATGCCTTTAGAAAGTACATGCATCATGAGGAGCTCTCTCAAGAAAAGACGACTGAGGCAGACAACATCAACTGCCATTATTGTGAATACGGAGCTCATATTTGCCAGCCTTTGCTTAGAAAAACCTTGCTCTCTCTTCGAAGGTGACTTAACAGATAGGTTCTTCACAGCATGTGCAGTCCAGTGCCAGTACACAGAAAATAGATCCACAGAAACCAGAGATTATCTCTTACTGAGAAAGAAAAGAAAAAAATACTACATCCAGCTAACAGTGCAGGGGACATGGCATGTGAAAACAGCCAGGTGTATGATACCCAGCAGCAAGTTCTGAGTTTCAATAGAGATAGGGAATTTACTTCTGTGTGATGAACTGTAAATATCTTAATCCATTAAAGGTTTGAGGCTGTTTGAGAGGGAGTACCGAATAGGTCTATGATACATCACAGCTCTTATGGGAGTTACTGAGACTTTTATTGAATTGTATGAAAAGCAAGTGCTTACTCCTTTTCCAGGAAGACAAATACAATTTTCCCAGAACAGCCCAGGCAACACAAATTTGGAGGAGAAAGCTAATGACCTTCAGAAATTAATGTGTTTCCTCAGCAAACAATGTTACCACTTTTATTCCAACCACGCTGTGCTGACTGTCAATGGGATAACAAACTGTTATTTTGTGATAGCTATATGGCTAGAGCATTTTTACTGACGTTATCTGAGGCCACCAAGTTGTTAAAGGAGAATGGTGCTATGCTGTAGAACTCAATTTCTCTTCAACTGACTGACATTACTGGCTGTCTACAGTACGCTATGTTATGACCAATCAGATACACCAATGAATTGCTATGCTTAATCTTCCTAAAATAAAGCTTTTTCCTCCTTCGTTGTTTCATCCGTTTGAAGTTGAATCCTTTCCTTGCTCACTTTTCTATATTTTGACCAATTATTTCTACTTCTATTATTAGTGTAGGCCTTCCCTCTATTGAGATTTGTGAGGAATTCAGAGAGCATGGCCTAAATCTAGTAATTTGTAATTTATTCTGATGCTGTTTTTCAGACTGCTACTGGATGGAAACGTACTTTAGTGCCAGATGTCTTCTGATTTTTGAATGGAATAAATTATTCAAAGAAAAAGGCAGATAAAGAGATTCCACACTCAGATGGATCAAAATTAATTTTGGGATTACAGAATGTGGTTCATCTTATTCCATACATTACTGTAATCCTACCATTGCAGAGTGGAGACACAGCATGCTCAATTAAACCTGACAGTTGGATCCGAAAAGAAAATCACAGGAGATTTTCAGAGAGCATAGGAGCCCAAGAATAATGCTTTGTGGATATGCAAGAGAGAGAAAACAGGGTAAATGAAAGTGACTAATAAAATGTGACGTTTTTAAACATATGCTGTTTTATTGTGTGTTGTAGTTGTTGAAAAAGTGGTCCATAGCTAACCAGAGAAAAGTCTGGAGCTGTAAGAAAATAAGAAAATACAGGTCAACTCACTACTCTATTTCTGAGGTAAATGCTCACCTTAAGCAGACATTCTGTAGTGTTGTGGATACAAAGTTATGGGCTAAGAAAAAGTGGGATATTTTGCTTAAGAATTTCCAGTAAAGCAGTCAAAGTCGGTAAGTGATACTTTATTGGCTGTGTCAGCCCTCGGCGATGTTTGTATTCTAAGAGCTGAATTAACAGAAATTGTTAGCAAAACAGCAGTAGTCAAAAGCAAGCAGTGATTAAGGAAGGGGCAGCAAGGAACAACTGATGGAGTAGGGAATGGCTAATCGAACATGACAGAAGTGTGAAAAGTAAGGAGTATGATAGAAAAGATGACTCACAGCATAGGATCAGCTGCAGCTTAGATAAGAGCTTGCTACCAGAAAAAACCTTGGGAAGAACAAACTATGAATGAGATGAATACTCCATGACAGAAAGGAAGTCATCAGCTGATTTAGCAGTTGCCTTGTATAGTCATTAAAGAAGTGGACTGTGAAATAGTTACAGCTACCGTGCATAAGACAGTTATCTTATAGATCTACTTTGGGGTGTTTTTTCCTTTTCTCTGTTTGATAAAATAAAGTCAAATGATTGATACTAGAAAGCAGAGAAAATCAGCTCAGTGAACCCCAAAAGTGTAATTAAATTTTCCTTAAGTTTCAAGATGAGGCCTGAGCTGTCATTTTATTACCTATGACTTAAAACAATGTCTTTGTCCTGTTTCTGCAGATCAGTCCTGACAGGCTGGGTTTCCTTATAGTTGACAAGTGAGAGAGTGATTGGGATGAGAGTTAGAAATCAGATATAGAGTGATAGAACCATTTTGGTTGGAAAAGACCTTTAAGATCACCAAGTCCAACCGCTAACCTAGCACTGCTAGGTCCACCACTAAACCATGTCCCTAAGTGCGACATCTGAGCGTGGTTTAAATACCACCAGAGATGGTGACTCAACCACTTCCCTGGGCAGCCTGTTCCAGTGCTTAACAACACTGTTGGTGAAGAAATTTTTCCCAATATCCAAACTAACCCTCTCCTGGAACAACTCGAAGCCATTTCCTCTTGAAGCCATGTCCTATCACTTGTTACTTGACAGAATAGTCTGATATCCACCTCACTACAACCTCCTTTCAGGTAGTTGTAGAGAGTGATAAGATCTTCCCTCAGCCTCCCTTTCTCTGGGCTAAACAACACCAGTTCCCTCAGCTGCTCCTCATAAGACTTGTGCTCTAGACCCTTCACCAGCTTCGTTGCTCTTCTTTGGACATGCTCCAGCACCTCAGTGTCTGTCTTGTAGTGAGGGGCCCAAAACTGAACACAGCACTCGAGGTGAGGACACGCCAGTGCCAAGTAGAGGGGGACAATCTCTTCCCTAGTCCTCCTGGCCACACTGTTTCTGATACAAGCCAGGACGCTGTTGGCCTTCTTGGCTACCTGGGCACACTGCTGGCTCATATTCGACCAACACCCCCAGGTCCTTTTCTGCTGGGCAGCTTTCCAGCCACTGTTCCCCAAGCCTGTAGCATTGCATGAGGTTGTTGTGACCCACGTGCAGGACCCAGCACTTGGCCTTGTTGAACCTCATACAGTTGGCCTTGGCCCATTGATCCAGCCTGTCTAGGTCCCTCTGTAGAACCTTCCTACCCTCAAGCAGATCAACACTTCTGCACAACTTGGTGTTGTCTGCAAAGTCACTGAGAGTGTACTTGATCCCCTTGTCCAGATCATTGATAAAGATATTAAAGAGAAGTGGCCCAATGCTGAGCCCTGGGGAACACCACTTGTGACTGGCTGCAACTCCATTCACTACAACTCTATGGGCCCAGCCATCCAGCTGTTTTTTTACCCAGCAAAGTGTACACCTGTTCAAGGCATGAGCAGCCAGTTTCTCCAGGAGAATGTTGTGGAAAACGGTGTCAAAGGCTTTACTAAAGTGCAGGTAAATGACATCCACAGCCTTTCCCTCATCCACTAAGCAGGTCACCTTGTCATAGAAGAAGATCAGATTAGTCAAGTAGGACCCACCTTTCATAAACCCATGCTGACTGGGCCTGATTGCCTGGTTGTTCTGTACATGCTGCGTGATGGCACTCAAGATGATCTGCTCCATAACCTTCTCTGGTACCAAGCTCAGACTGACAGTCCTGTAGTTCCCCGAGTCCTCCTTCCGGCCCTTCTTGTGGATGGGCATCACATTGGCTAACCTCTAGTCAACTGCAGCCTTCCCTGGTTGGCTGGGACTGCTGATATTTTTTAGGGAAAGTTTAAACTACGGTAAATATTCTGTAGCACTGTAGGAATAGAAACAGCATAAGTGCTAGAACAAAACAGAGCAATTGCATCCAGTCTTTCTAGCTGTACAGCCTTTAGGATCAGAAGTATACATGTTTTGGGCCTGGTGAACCTGACAAATTAAACTATACTACAAGCACAGTAAGACCTCATTCGCCCAGAAACCAACTGGCTTAGTGCACATATGCTACAAACTCCCTGTGGAAAGAAGGCAGTTAGGAGCAAGCTGTGGCTTACAGAACAATTACTTCAACCCACTCTTGGTCACCTTTCTTCCTTTAGGCACTTCAGGAAATGATGAGGAGAGGAATGAAAGATGGATGAACTGTTTTAGAGATTACAGCTGGTGCTCAGTTGTCATCCTTCCAAAGGGTCCAGTAGCCTCTCAGTTATATGACCAGGTGTTTGTTCTCAGCATGACAGAAGAGGAGCTGCCAAGCATCTAGAAAAGATACCAGCTGTGAGGAACTATCATCTTTGGGGAAGAAAATAGCTGTTAGCAGAGCATAAGGTATCTTTGAATAGGTAGAAAATGAGATCAATTGTCCTGATGACATGCCAGTCAGCCTATGGAGACCACAGGCCAGACACCCAAAAATGAAGTAGGCAGACTGAAAGGAAGCTTTTTCCACTACATTGTTCAATAATTTTACAGCCATTCACAACCCTGTTTTGAAATATGCTACTGGAAAAAGAGGGTGAATCCAGGCCTTTCTCGAAAATTCTTCTTTGTTGCACAGAAATGAAGTCAGAAGTATATCTTGAAGGTTGTATACCTACTTAACTAATGACCATTTGTGCTTTCCTAGGTAGCATAGTCCAGATTTCAGGAGTCAGCATAAACATTGCTGGTATTTTGATATGTTAGCCCACAGCTATGAAACTCTTCCCCACTCACTATGTGCTATTACACTTTTCACTCCTCTTCAGTCTTCTACATGGAGAAACAGTTGACATTGCATCCCTTACTATGTTGTTCTTGTTCTGCTTGAATTTGGATGGTTTTAAATCACTTTCTTTGGAAATGTAATGCTCTTTATCTCGCTCTCATCAGAAGATAACCCTGTAGCTTTGTATTTGAGACTTTTATAAAGAACAGTTGCCATCTGAGGACATACCTATGCCTGAAATATGTGAAGTTTTAAGTTCATCCATGAGCATGTCTATAACAATTTCACCTGTACTTGTTCCTATAAATCTAGTGATTTACAACTTTAGTTCACATTATGTCAAACATGGCAAAGCTAAATTCTTTAGCTTTATTAAGGCCTACAGGAGCAAATGCCACATTTTATAGACAAAACCATGGGTTGCTAAAATCAAGTAGAATCTCCACAACTGCTCAGTAATCTGCTATGGCTTCCACAGTGGATCCATGATGGATTCTGAAATGGGTCATCCAGAGAGGTTGCAAACAATGAATTATCTTTTCTTGGTTCTCTTACTCCCTTGTAGTCCATGTTCTAACTTTTTCCAAAGTTAAAGATCAGCCATGCAAAATCAGTGTAGGATGACTTTTGTTTCAGAGTCTAGAAGAATGCCACAAGAAATCAGAAAGGGGACATCTCAGAGAGAAAAACATGATAAATCTCTTCTGTGTGCATCTCTATTACCATCATGGGTGTCATTTCATGGGTCATTGTCACACACACAGACATGAGGGATATATTCCCCCAACTGCATTGCTGGTTGATGATGGAAGAGAGATGTGAATGAAAGCTCCCACTTTAAAACATGGAAGATGTACTGTTCTGACTATTCTCACAATTGCTAGAGGCCTGGAGGTCCCTCATGGCAGCAAATATCATTCAGTTAAATATGCAGACACAAACAAGAAAAGCAAAACACAAACCCAAGGCATTCAAAATAACTTCATTGCCACTACTTGCAAATGCATGATCAATCTGATTGATTCTGAACTTACTATACTTTAATAAAGGTTGTATGGAGACATTTTTAGACATTTACTTTGCTTTAACCAAGCAAAAATAATTTTGAAATGGTATAGTATTCACTCTCATCCCCAAAAGCTTGTCCTAGTTTTATAGTATGAGAACTTCCAGACCCTGACTCAGAAGTGTCATCCATTTCTACCAAGGTATATCACTACTGCAGTGCTTTGGAACCACGGTGAGAAGGTGCTGTTCATGCTTCAATCTCCTGAATCTCTAGGAAACACCTGGAAATACCCATTAGGCAAACTGCATATAAGCAGCACTATGTCTGTTCAACTGTTTGGCCAAGTAGGATAACACTCTCATGATGAAACCAACGTATTTTTACATTTAGTTTAATTGCTTGACTAGCCTCAGATCCTCATCAGCAAATGAAAACAACTGAGTGTGGATAGCTAAAGTAACACCATTGCAGCCATGACCTTGCGTGCCTAGGAGCAGCCATCGCACTATATTTAATACAATGTGAAACTGATCTGAAGCATTTAAACCTAGGACATCACTGCTGAAAATGATTGTTAGTAAAAAAATTAGATAGCCTGTTCTTTACAAGGAACACTTCTTGTCCCCAGTCACAAATGTAGGCAATGTAGATGTTCTTATGTTTTAGCAACATGCTTTCCACTTTTACTCTTTGTTACTTAACTTAAATCTTGACAGGGCTGTAAGGAGAAATATCTTTTGCAAATGCTTTGAGAGACACTGCCAATGTAGCCTTAACAAAATTAGTTACCAAAATCAGGAAATTATCCAGAAATCTGGAAACACTGTTTGATGTGTATTCGTTATGAAAAACAAAAAGAGGGCAGGACAACAATCATATCAAAATGGTCTCAACAAGCCCTGGAAGCTTTACTTTCAGATGGGAGCCAGAAAAATAAACCAGCTGCTCATTTTTTTCTTCCTTTGCTAATTTGAGGAAGAGAATGGATTTTCTCTCAGGAGTACTCCATATGCAATTGGAGGCACTAACAGTGACACAAAGTAGACATAAAATTTGGGTATGAACATAAGTTCTCACTTCTGCCAGTGTTTTTGGGGTTTGATGTTGTTATTTTGTTTGTTTCATTGTTTTGTTTTTAGGAGAAAATGGGAATTTGTCCTGTTCTCTTAGCAAGCCCAGCCTTATTCATTTGAAATGGGAACATAATTTTAATGAAAAATCAGGTTAAGTGGCAAGAATCCAGTCAAATGAAAAGTCCTATTTTATACCATTGTACTGAGTGTGCAACTATCCAAGGACTATGCCTATTACGACAACAGTCAAACTATGGGGAAGAGAACTAGAGGGTAGAAAACAGTTGGACAACAGAGGGAAAAGTTGCTATTCTTCAATTACATGAGAATGGTCCTGACAGAATTATGTACTGAAAACTCATGGATATCAAAGTCAGGGATAATTTTTCAGACCTTAGCCCATAATTTGCAAATACCTTGATAATTTCAGTCTAAAACTGTCTCTGGACTGAAGTCCGCTCAAATCATGAAGACACTGTGCAATGCAAAAAAGCCATTGAAGTTTAGTGGGCTTTTTTTAAACACTTTAAGGTCTGATTTATTCTCCCTACAAAAAAAAAATTAAAACACAGGACTTGGAAATAAACAAATATTTTAAATTAAGACAGACATTCCCACAGTATTACAAGCTAAATTAAGAAATAAATACTTATTCCACAAATACCTTCATTTTTGTTTCATCTCTGTGTCTGTAAAGACAGGCTCTATTTATTTCCATGGATACTCAGCACTACTTGGAACTCATCATTTAATTACCACTACAAATCTTCAACAAAATAAACAGTAAGGTGGTAGTCACAAACAATTCATAATGCACCTTGTTTTCACCTAAATTGAAAACTGTATTCTGCTGAATTTAAACCTTGTCTCTCTCAGGTTTCATTTCTGGTTGAGCTGTTAAGATATTTGCTCTTCTAATGGCTACATGATTGCAGTGGATAGACATGCCTTTCCTCTATTAATCTATATTTAAACATTCTAAATGGCAGGGACCTGACAAGGAAAGGGGATTAAGATTTAAGGTTAATAATCAGATATAGCTTTTATTTCAAGGTTTATGCTGATTAAGGGAAATGTCTGGAAAAAAGTACATTATATTTTGTTTGGCATATGAATCTGGCAACAGTGACAGTGGGACAGCATACCTTTTATTGCATTTGAGAAAACTAATTGTCGATTTGCTTCTTTTTGATATTTTAAAGTTTTTACTAGAGCATAGTCTAGTTTTTGCATAAAAGAATAAAAGATAGTATAAAAGTTGTTCAAACTTTCTCAGTAGAAATTTTTTCCTCCAGAGCCACTACAGCCTGTGAGGGAAACAGTTGTCATATCTTTACATCTATTTACCTGTAAGAACTTTGGGCCACAGATTTAAAAAATCCCGGCAGCAGCCTGCATGTTGTAAAACACATATGTGCAAAGAAGTTTGAACCAGCTCTCTCAGTCTCTTCTGGAGCTCCAAAATATCTCATAAAGTTTGGAGGACAGGAAGGATCCTCCCCCACCTTCTAACAGTTCCTCCAACAGATAGGAGTCTCTTTATTTATTGTCTTTTGGTTCTTTCTCCTGTTAACTTCACTCTCTCCTTTCTGGAGCACCCCTCCTCTACTCCCTCATAGGGGGGCAATTTTGCAGTTTATAACATCAGCTAGAGGAGGCTTGATTGCTTTCGACAAAAATCTGAAAAATCAAATCTTTTTTCTGAAATAGGAATAATCTATTCTGTAAGAAATTGCCTATAAAAATACATGATCATAGAAATATTAAAAAGAGGTAGATTTTTTCTTACCTAATCAACTATAGTGGACATCAAGGTCTGCTTACAGTTTTAGCTTGTGTGTAGTTGACCTAGTACACCATCATCGTCCAAAGTCTGAAAGTCTTTCAGCCATCCTCCATTGCTGTGGGATCTGGCCCTTACATGCAATGTGCAGTGTGTGCTGAGAGTCCTCATGGAGTTGTTCTTTCATACAGAGCTGTTAATTTCTGTCAACATGCTCAGTTCTGGACATTTCAAAGGTGTGCTTTCTGTCATAGGAAAAAAAAAAAAAAAGGTGAGTATTATTTGGTTCCATTTAGGTATAATTCAGTTTTCCCTTTTATCTCCCTAATTTCCCTGACCATGCAGTGGCTTTCCTTTATTTCATGCATTTCACACAGATATTCAGGCTGCTTACAATCTTCTGCAGAATTGAGTCTCAATTTAAAAAATTTCATTTTGATGGTTGAAATAATTTAATCTGCCTGACATTCAAGCTTGCTGACTATTCAATATGACTGGTAGATCACCGTGGTAATCAATACAGCTTTCCTTGTGCAGGCAGATGCCCATGAGAATAAAATGAGAGTCATCTGAGACATAAATCTGTTGAGGTCTCTTTTCAAGAAGTTGTTCATTTTTGGGGTGGGAGACAGGCAGAGGCTCACATTAGTCATAGGGGAAATTAACGTGTTACTGTCTTTAATGCTGTACAAGGTATTGTTAAGAAATTGGAAGTTTCTTTATGCTCCCTTTAAGGCTTATGTCATACGCCTAGGGAAGGAAGAAAAATGTCTTCCCTTTTGTCAGCAAATTTCTTGATGGGTTGGGAGGAAGCAAAACCAAACAGAAACAGTAAAGCATAAACTTGTTATTTAGCTAACAAAAGAAGCATCTAATGGGGGAGCATAGCTCATTCATTATTTTTATTGGCCTTGGAGTTGCTTAGAGTTTTTTCCTTTATATATTTTCATAGAAATAGCTGCACTTGCCTTTCAGAGCACTAGTTGCTAATGTGCTTCCCCCCCTTCAGCCTTGAGATAAAATACCCAATAACACAACTAACATTTGTAGCAGCAGGAGAAAGGCTGCACAGTTCCCCAAATCTGCAGCATTTGACTCAGAGTGCAAAGCTGAAAGTTAAGGAATTCACTAGCCCTAGTGGACAGATATATTTCTTAGGAGGATATATAATTTACTCGCCTGTGGTATTTCTCTGGACTCTGTTCCTGATTAAGTGTTTTCCTGCTGAAAGCATACTCCATTTTTACTTCTTTTCCCCAAGAGATCCTATGACTGTCTCACTACTTTCATTTACAATGGCAGTGCTGTCACTCTAGTGCCATGTGAACCTCAGTATATTTGATCATCGGAGACATTTATACTTAAGCTTGTATACCACATCAGTCTAAGCTCTTGTCTTTCAAGTTTCTTTGCTCAGTTCTTGAGCTTTTATGAAGTCTCGACACCATTTAAATAAAATGATTGCACATATATGAATGAGAATCGTCAGTAACCCAAACTAGGCAACATCCTATTTCATAGTATCCCTACATCATATGATCCTCACAAATGCATATGGAGATGAGTTAAGTCATATGAACAGTGTAACTTAGATTCAAGAAAACTACCTCAACAGGACAGAAAAGATCAATTCAAGCAACACATGCTGTAATGTTTTATTAGATTGCACAGGAACTATCATACAGCTGGAAATCCCTAATCACTGCACAAAGTCCTCCCACATGCATTTTTCTGCCAGAAAATAATTTGGGGGATATAGACAAACTGGAGGCCTGTGACACCTATAAATTATAAATAGGGTTGTAATTAATATGACCTTGCACTGAATTCAAATATAAGCATACTAAACCAGTGTAAGAGCTAACAGCATATAAGTTTTGTATAAGAATTTTACCTAGTGGTAAAATTTTACCTAAGTATGTGAGCAATGCGACCACTAAAGACACAAAAAAGACAGATGTAGTTGCATGTCAGAGATATCTAAGTTAAAAAGAAAAAGTTGTCAGAAAGAGGATAAGATGAGCATAAGGGATTGTAGGTAGGCAGAATTTACTCCTAAACACACCAGAAGAATAACTAGCAAAGCCAAAACCAAGATATGCAGTACAAGGAGGAAAGGAGACACCTCCTTTTTGGAAGGGGAATAATAGAATTAAAACATGAGGCAAAAGTAAGCACAATCAGAGAAGAAAGGAGAGAAACTCACTTTGGTTTCAACTTCACTCTTCCATGGGCTCTCAGGCATGATCACCTCAATGACTAAGAACCACCAAGGACCACAACCACCAGTGCTAATTTTATCTCCAGCTCCATTGTACTGTGTAGACACATACAAACAGCTCTATTGTATTGTGTGCTAATTAGTCACAGCCATTTAGTATAGGAGTATTAAAGATCAACATAGGTAGTGATGTCTAATGCATAGGAAATTTAGCCACACTGCTAAATGAATGTAGAACAGGAGAACAAAGTGAATTTCTCTCATACATATTAATTTAATCAAAGTAGCATAGAAAATATTGAATGGGATACTTGGTAATTATGAAATGTTCATGCTACTAATTCTACTGAGTAATTTCAATTAGCATGGTTCATTATATATGAGAGATGCAGAGGACTCAGCTATATTCAATACACATATATGTAGTCTATGTAGAATATTCTATATTTAAAGTATGATGTATCACAACACTTTCAAGTAATTTTTGGAATACATACAAAAATGTGGATAGTTATGAGCAGCATAGCTTACAATTGGCAGATTTATCTCTATATAAATCTAATTCCTTGCCTAATATTCAGATATAACAATTTCATGAGTTCATACAATTTTTCAGTGAGGTAATACCTTCCTCAGCCACATATGTTTTCCTTTCTGATGTTGAACAATAAATGCATACTCAAAGCCTAGACATGTATGTGGTGGGTTGACCCTGGCTGGAGGCCAGGTGTCCACCAAAGCCGCTCTATCATTCCACTCATTCACTAGACAGGGGAGAGAAAAAATACAATGAAAGGCTCGTGGGTCAAGATAAGGACAGGGAGAGATTACTCACCAGTTATTGTCATGGGCAAAACAGACTCAACTTAGAAAATATTAATCTAATTTATTACCAAACAAATCAGAGTAGAGGAATTAGAAATAAAACCAAATCTTAAAACACCTTTCCCCCACCCCTCCCTTCTTCCCAGGCTCAACTTTATTCCCAAATTCTCTACCTCCTCCCCTCCCAGCGGCACAGGGGGACAGGGAACGGGGGTTATGGTCAGTTCATTACACGTTATCTCTGCTGCTCCTTCCTCCTTAGGGGGAGGACTCCTCACACTCTTCCCCTGCTCCAGTGCAGGGTCCCTCCCATAGGAGACAGTCCTCCACCAACTTCTCCAATGTAAGTCCTTCCCACAGGCTACAGTTCTTCAAGAATTGCTCCAGCGTGGATGTCTTTGATGGGGTGCAGACCTTCAGGAAGAGACTGCTCTAGTGTGGTCTCCCACAGGGTCCACAGGTCCTGCCAGGAGCCTGCTCCAGCGTGGGCTTCCCATGGGTTCAGAGCCTCCTTTGGGTGCATCCACCTGCTCTGGCGTGGGGTTCTCCACAAGCTGCAGGTGGTATCTGCTCCACCATCATCCTCCATGGGCTGCAGGGGGATAGCCTGCCTCACCGTGGTCTTCACCATGGGCTGCAGGGGAATCTCTGCTCTGGTGCCTGGAGCAACCTCCTACCCCTCCTTTTTCTCTGATCTTGGTGTCTGCAGAGTTCTTCCTCTCACATCTTCCACTCCTCTCTCTGGCTGAAGTTGCTGTTGCACAGCAGTTTCTCCCCTTCTTAACTCTGCTACCCCAGTGGTGCTACCACAGTCGCTGATGGTCTCGACCCTGGCCAGCAGTGGGTCCATCTTGGAGCTGGCTGCCATTGGCTCTGTCAGACACGGGGGAACCTTCTAGCAGCTTCTCACAGAAGCCACCCCTGTAGCTCCCCCACTACCAAAACCTTGCCATGCAAACCCAAAACACCATGCTAAAACTGTTTCTAAGGCATCAAATAATTACACCCTTTTTAAAAATCTAGATTAAGTTAAAATGAGGTCTTAGTCAAGTTTTGCAACAGAAGCAAATTTGAAAGGACTTTCATGTTATCATAAAAATATACTTAATGTAAAGATTTTAACATGTACCAAAACATGTTTGCAGATTCAACTTGAGCTAACTGTTCTGCTCAGTGATGGTGAGATATTTTGAAATTCTTTTTTAATTCGATTAATTACATATTCCAAGAATTCCTTATCATTTGAATTGGCCATTATATATGTGTTCTCTGAGTTAACATGTAGCATTGGCCTGTAGTATTCAAAATTTGCTTAACTTTATGAATTAGAAACAGCTGTTTGTCAAAATAGGAAGTGCAGAGATTTTCTGCGTAGCAGATAATAACCAGAATGAAATGCAAGATGTCCCATTTAGAGATGTTATCATCATTACTGCTTGTTACATTCAGTGCATTGGTGAGCAGGCTGCTCCAGTCACTGCCGAATCCCATGGGTGCAATTCTATTTCATGACAGACTATATTCAAACACTTTGCTTAGTGATATGGCCTGACTTTAACATAAATTCAGTGTTTGCTATACCAAACTAGTCAAGGGGTCTGCCTATGGGGAAAATGTAAAATTGGCCTCTAAATCCATTGAACAGAAAATCAAGGAAATATAAACTCAGAGTGTGCCAAAATATTTTGTCCCTTGAAGGTAGTGAATGATTTATGCAAACCAATTTACTCTTTGTGTTGCAGGCACTAAGCAAAGCCAGGGCTCACTAATGAGTTATCAGGAGGATGGGAGAACAAGCTAAATGGGGAATCCTTTTAGTGCTGTCAGTGGTAAATTAGGTCTATCAGGATCACAATAAGAATACACAGAGTAGTCAGTATTAGGTTAATTACCTTTGTTGACTTGAAAGGTTGGAATTTAGCTGGAAATGAAATAATAAAAGCTTTTGAGTCTCAATCATTTTTGTATTTCCAGGCAGCTATTATGTATTTAAAGTACAGGATGTCATTTCATTCCACTGGAAAAAAGAGGAGCCAAAAGGAAGAGTAATATCAATGCCTATATTATCAGGGCATTTGATGATTATTCTCATGTTGAATATAAGGAATATCATGGCAGGAGGAAATTCAATTTGCAACCTTTTTCAGTTTAATTTAGGTTAGATTAGTAAAAGTAAATTCTTCTTAATACTTGGAAATATTTTCAATCTCCTGTCCTTCAAATCAAAGACTTACAAGTAGGGTGATACAAAAGTCCACCTTAAAAGTGCTGGTTGATTGCAGCATTTTTGGAAAGTAACATCATTAATAATCTTCTGGGGGGAAAACAAAAAAAAAAGTCAAGGACCAATTCTCCCATATTAAGCTTGTCATTAAATCCACAGTTTCATATGACAAAAACCCAAAGACCCGTGAAAAGGTTTAGAAATATTCACTATATGGTAATTTTTTTTCTGGCTTAGAAGTTTGGTCAGTGGTGGTGTCTTCATTTTAATCGAGCTTATTATGCATCTCTTACAGCACTAACATAACCAAACAATCCTATGGTAGGAGTTTTAGTAAACTGCTAATGTAAATAAACAGGATCCAATCCCCAGCTCTGAAATTTTATAATACAGTTTTTGCTCACTCCTGAGACCTTTAATTACATTGCACAGCTGAGTCAGACCTGGCAGACATCTTTTTGTTGAGCAGCGAATGTCTCAATCTGTTACGCCAAAGCCAGATGGCTACTTTTTGCAAGTGCTTTCCAGCTTAAAAAGGGAAAAGTTGGGACTCTGTGCCAATGATTCAGCACTTCAGATCCATGGGTGAGGGTCAGAGTTGTGTAAATGCACTAACAGGGGCCTGGGGAACCGGATATGTTTCCCAAAGCTCATTTGTTGCCTATAATTTAGGATACTCAGAGAGGATAATGGCTGGGGATCATTAGGGTAAAAAAAAAAAAAAAAAAGATAATAATCTAACAAGCAACAGATGATTGCCTGAAAACATATGAAGGTATGTTTGTGTACTGTTTGGGAAATAATCTTGTTTACAATCACACCACCACAAATTTAGTACGTGTCAATGCAATGTTATATAAAATGATACTTTAAAATTTTATCTTGCTTTCAGTGGTTGCCACCACATCAATTGCTAAAAATTATGTGCGTGCTTCAAGGTATTTTTTTTCCTTAAAACATCTGTGCATGTGTGATATCAGCAGTGACTTTGCTGCTAGTTCCCATCACCCTTGCATAAACTCTTGTAAAATATTTCCTCCACCCCCACAGAACCAAGAGTGAATTTTGCTGAAGCATTTAGTTGTCAGGAGAGAACAGAAAATACATTTGGCAAGCCACAGAAAAGGCTCAAATCTCTGTGGAGCTTTCTGGGAATTTATCTCAAGCAGTGCTCAAAATGGAATTCAAAAAACCTGTTTAGTATGTCCAGTCCCTCATTTAATCTACATATGTTTGCACAATTATTGCTATAATTAAAAAAAATGATACAATGAAATACTGTCAGTGGTCACTACTGACAGCTGGAGGTCAGAGAGTAAAAGGTTTTAGAAGTTCTATTAAGAAGCAAAAAAGATGAATGCAAAATTACTGGCAGGAAATAACATCACTGAGCTGCTATACCATGCTGACATCTTTGCAATGCAATTTCAGTTCAGGTCACTTCCTATTCTACATGCTTTTTTTACTGTTTACTTTTCTAAAATATAATCATTTATCAGATGTGTTTTGAAGTGTAACTTTTCAGACACAGTGAAGAAAATACTATATTGAACTACTTTACCTGCAGCACCACATCCTACACACTGTGACAATCATAGTTGCAGCTATTGTGTGTATCTGCCATGCAGAAGCATTATCAGCTCTCATGCTTCTGGCATAACCCAGGAGACTGGAGAAATGTGAGCTTTCAATTAAAATCAGTACTTTCTAATGTGAACTCAGCTGAGAAGGATTAAAGATTTACAAACCAGAGGTTATGGAAAGCAACATCACCCATTTCATTTCAAATAACTAACTGGTATAACATTTAAAGGTATTAAAGAATACTTTTTTCTTTTTTGATGATGAACTCATTATTTTTTGATCTGTCAAACCATATCACAAGTTACACTACACCAGGTTCAATCCTGTACTCTGTGCTAGCAGAGAAACCTCATTAAAGGCAGTCACTTCAAGAGTTGTTTTTTTGGGAGGGAAAACAGCTTATGGATAGGTTAGAAATGACCAAACAGCAGACAGTGCAGTTGTCCAGATTAACCAAGAAAACCTTTTCCTTAGCTGCAAGAAAGATGTTGTAAAGACACTATGTCTTCAATCTTTCGTCATTTGCCCTCATTCACTGTTATAATATTGATCACAATCCAAACCAAAGAGAAATTTTAATGAGGCGGGAGCTGGATCCCCATTAATTAACTCCTACAAGAGAGAATTGAATCTGCAGAGAATAAATTGTACTTACTCAAGTGAAAGTCTTATCCAAAAGAGTTTGTCTTTTAAGAATGACAGACATTTGTGCTCTCAGACAAATATAGTAGTTCTTCTCACCAGCGGACCCAAACTTATTTTGATTTTCATCAATAAAACAGCACAAGGCTGTGCAGTACAGGGGGGAGGAAAGTTTAAGATGCTAGCTTAGAGTCAAAGACTTGTATTCAGTGGAGAAGGAAACAGTTTTGACACAACCTATGTGGGCAGCCTGTTCCAGTGCTTGGTCACCCTCAGAGTAGTTTTTTCTCCTATTCAGGTGGAACTTCCTGTGTTCCAGTTTGTGACCCTTGCCCTGTCACTGGGCACCACTGAAAAGAATCTGGCCCCATCCTCTTGACATCCACCCTTTAGATATTTATAAGCGTTGATCAGATCCCCTCTCAGCCTTCTCCAGGCTAAACAGACCCAACTCTCTCAGCCTTTCCTCATAAGAGAGATGCTCCAGTCCCCTCATCATCCTGGTAGCCCTCCTCTGGACTCTCTCCAGTAGTTCCCTATCTGTCTTGAACTGGGAAGCCCAGAACTGGACACAGAACCCCAGATGTGGCCTCACCAGGGCAGAGTAGAGGGGGAGGATAACCTCCCTTGACCTGCTGGCCACACTCTTCTGAATGCACCCCAGGTTACCATTGGCCTTCTTGGCCACAAGGGCACACTGATGGTTCGTGGATAACTTCCAGTCCACCAGGACTCCCAGGTCCTTCTCTGCTGATCTGCTTCCCAGCAGGTCAACCCCTAACCTGTACTGGTGCTTCGGGTTATTCCTCCCTAGGTGCAGGACCCTACACTTGCCCTTATTGAAGTTCATTTGCTTCCTCTCCACTCAACTCTCTAATCTGTCCAGGTCTCACTGACTGGCAGCGCAGCCTTCTCGTGTGTCGGCCACTCCTCCTAGTTTTGTATCGTCAGCAAACTTGCTGAGGGTACACTCTGTCCCCTCGTCCAGGTCATTGATGAATATGTTGAATAACATTGGACCCAGTACTGACCTGTGGGGCACAGCACTAGCTACAGGCCTGCAACTAGACTTTGCACCGCTTATCACAACCGTCTGAGCTCTGCCATTCAGTCAGTTCTCAACCTACCTCACTGTCCACTCATCCAACTCACACTTCCTAAGCTTGGCTATGAGGATGTTATGGGAGTCAAGTGTCAAAAGCCTTGCTGAAGTCAAAGTAGACAACATCTACTGCTCTCCTCTCATCTGTGCAGGCAGTCATGCTGTTATAGAAGGCTATCAGATTGGTCAAGCCTAATTTCCCCTTGGTGAATCCATGTTGACCATTCCCGATAACCTTCTTTTCCTCCACATGCTTAGAGATGACTCCCAGAATGAGGTGTTCCATCACCTTTCCAGGGATGGAGGTGAGGCTGACTGGCTTGTAGATTCCTGGGTCCTCCTTCTTGCCCTTTTGAAGACCAGAGTGACATTGGCTTTCTTCCAGTCCTCAGGCACCTCTCCTGTTCTCCATGACCTTTCAAAGATGATGGAGAGCGGCCTAGCAATAACATCTGCCAGGTCCCTGAGAACTCGTGGGTGCTTCCCATCAGGGCCCATGGATTTGTGGATGCTGAGTTTGCCTAAATGTTCTCTAACCCTCAGATTATTCATTAAAATATATTAAATAATATTGATCAACAAAGAAAAGCTAAACAAATCTCCAGAAATTTTGCCTCTCAGTGTACATCCTCCAGTACAGGGGAAAAAATAATTTACAATAGTCAGTTTATCGGATTCAGTATACTCTGATTTCATCTTTTTCTTTTGCTTGTGGCTCTATATACATAATATAGGCTACTAGAGCAGATTCCATGGATCCTTTGAGACTAAACACCTTTTACATTGCTGCTTGTAGTTGTGACACTTCCCTAAAATACCTGCAAACATCTGTTTGAATTCATATCCTTTTCCATTCAATCACCAATTCAGAAAATGAAAGAAATGGAACAATCTGAAGTATGAAAATCAGCAAAAGTATGAAGGGAAATAAATGGAAAATTTTTCAGGATTGGAATTTTTCAGAAATTAGAAGCCAGGTTCCTCAGTATTTCTCCTATTGCAGATGTCGTGGTTTAGCCCCAGCCAGCAGCTGAGCACCACGCAGTCACTTGCTCACTCTCCACCATTGGGATGTGGGAGCAAATCAGAAGGGTAAAAGTGAGAAAACTCGTGGGGTGAGATAAAGACAGTTTAACAGGTAAAGCAAAAGCTGTGCGCACAAGCAAAGCAAAGCAAGAAATTCATTCACCACTTCCCGTGGGCAGGCAGGAGTTCAGCTGTCTCCAGGAAGCAGGGTTCCATCACGCATAACAGTTACTTGGGAAGACAAATGCCATCACTCCAAACGCCACCCCCCCCCTCNCAGCTACTATGAAGAAAATTAACCCTCTCAGCTGAAACCAAGACAGCAGATTATACAGCTGTACCTCAGATTAGCTACAATTTGATAACAGGAGGCACAGAATTTATCTTCAGTTAAATTAATTTATCAGGTCGGATAAACTTACTATAAATACTGAAAATAACCAAATAAACTTAAACAATTATTTAAAATGTGTTTTGAAGATGACCAGTCTAGTTTATATGATAATTTAAGTTCAGAACAATGAGATATGACCTTAGTGTCATTAATTTTATACTTTTATAAAACATAGTAGCCCTTACTGGCTACAGTATCAAGGTCCAATTCCAACAATGATTATTTTATTCTAGTCTGTCAAAACTTATTCAAGTTTTTAATTTCTTGCATCACTGATGCATAGATTTATTCCCACAGAATGACTTTGCACTTGCCAGTGCAGGGCCAAGTTTGTCCTGCACATTATTATTACCAACTTAGCTAGCTCAAAACTCACAACAAAGCAATTTCCTTTTCCAAGATAAAATACTGACATGGCCCTAACCATCTTCTATCTACTTCTAGTATCAACTAGAACAGCTTAAGAAGGAGTTTTCTATCCTCATGTTCCTCTGATGTGCTGAAGAAAGCAGGCATCTAAATTGGTAAAGCTCCACCTTAAAATTTTAAACTTAGTCAAGGCAGTCTAGTGCGCTTGGCACCAGAGCGACAGCTTGGTGGCTTGAATTATACTCATAGCTTTATCAGTGATATACTTGGTGAATTAAGACACCGCCTCATTTTGCTACTTTTTTTAATTGCCAACTTTCACACACCGTTGCTGTGAAACTGATTTGCAGACATAAAGGTCACATGATTCAAATTCCAGCTTTGTTATTTTAGAGATTCTTATTAAGGTTGCCAAAAGAGGCTGAAAGTGTGATTTCTAAAATAATAAAAAGCAGATAATAAAAGATCTTCAAATGTATTTTAAATATTTCATAATTTGTCAAGGATACTTTTATTTTGCTAGTATATTTTAAGTATTTAAATTTACAAATAATGAAATTTTAAGATCTTCAAACCATGCCACCTATCTTGTTCTATTTGAATGGCAGTTTTCACAGTGGTGTTCTAACTTCAGTCATGGCTTCCAGGCATTTCGTTTAGAAATTGAAAAAAGTGCTGCCTCAAATCAGAGCTACTCTTTCTTACAAAACCAAAGTGTAAATGGCCTTTTCAATCTAGCACATCCTTAAATTGTGTTTATCAGTAGATGTATTAAAAAAGATGAAAAGTGTATTTTGTTGTTGTTGATCTAAAGTAAACAGATTTTTTCAGTATCCTTATAACATTTATACAAGCATTGAATGTTCATAAGCAATTGCTTGTATAATTGCAGTTCATGTTCACCAAACAAGTTTTCTACATTTTCCTTTTTTTTTAAATCAACACTCTCTAAAATTATTCATTAATATTAAAAATGAAAAATAACTGCAATTATGCCATGGATGTGATTGGCTTCCACTCAAAGCTATTTAGCAATAATTAGGGCACCAAGACAGCTGTTAACATTGGAAAAGGATATTTGCAGTTATTATTAATTCAATAAAATTTGATTGATAGAAATAAGCTCTTGGTCTCAAATGTTTTGGGGTAAAAGAACCTCACACTAACTAAAACTACAGTAACTATAACTGACTATAAGCGTAAGTCAAGTATGATTTTTTCCCTCTGATTAAGAAAGTAGATAAGTAGTAGTACTTCAGATTGATAAAAACCCACAGTGGAACTGTGATAATTGAAAAGCTTTTTGTTTACAAGGGTGCTATTGCACTCACAGATAATGATTTCTGTTGATTCTGTAATGAATATTACTTGAAAACTATAAGCTGAAGGAACTAAGAAGTACTTAAGACTTTCATGCTTATCAGCACAATGGTATGTCAGATAAGTACCCTCAATTTTCTGGCTTCCACTTGTCTCACTCTCCAGCCTGGTCTTCCTGGAAAATTACCAACCAGGAGCCTTAGTTATCCAACTTCTACAGCTGGCTCCTTGGAGTTTCAGAGTTGCTAATATGGGTCAAAAGCTAATACTCTGAAAGTAGCAAACTCAAGGAGAAATTTATCTACTATGTACTGTAGATCTTATTTAAACTTAAACCCACCTTTTTGATAGCAGTAAAAGTGAAAAAGTTTGCAAAATCCCTATGGACAGACATGAGCCTAGATGTTAATTGATAGTTTGTCATCTAAACCTCTTTATATTAAAACCCAAACATTAAGAAATTAGCATTGATTTAAGCAAACTTGCCAAAGCTTGTATGAAGTCCATCTTCTGACCACAAGCGAAGAAAAGAAACTCTTTAACCCTTTTTGAATCAACACTCTTGACAAATTGACGAGTTACATTTAGTCCATTTTTTTCCCCTTTATTTGTATTAAGGTTCCCTATGTATCACTATTACAGAATAAACTAGATGGAATGGAGTGAACTTGCTTCCCTCCTCTCCTTTCTCCCTCGTTGCCTCACCTCAGATTCACATTCCCCACGCTACTCCTCAGGCACCGCTGGCTCTTGTGCAAACCACGTGGTGGGCCAGGTCAGGGAACTAGCCCGCCCTGGACTAACAGCGACTGCTTCAATATTCCCTGGCTCCTCTCCCTGGCCAGACCTACAGCTAACACCACAAGCATCAGAGCTAGAGCACACGTACTCCTGAGACCAGCACTTTCCATGTTCATACAAAGAGTTACCTAGTGCATGGATATTTGTGCAAACAAAATGGCCTTCAACACCCTGAAAGTTATCTCCTGGCTGCAATTTTAGCAGTTATTCAGAAGAGATGTTTTGTCACGATTATACTCAAAGTATAGGAATTGTCAAGGAAAACAGTCAGTCAAAATGCCACTAAAAAGACACAGACTGATAGTGGTGAACATTATTGTTGTATTGATTATTGTATTTTGAGCAGGTATTTAACATCAAAAGAACTTTGCGACCTTAGAAACCTGATGAAATACAGGATAAAAATACTGAGTGGTGCTTGCATCAAAGCATCTGGAAATGGAAAAAGATTTTATGTAGTTACTGGTGAAATGTCCTATCTCTTTTCAGTCTAAGCAAGAGATTGCTAACCCATCTTTAAACAGTTTCATCTTTTTCTTTATTCCTTTTGAGGAGAATCAAATGCGCTGCTTTTCACTGACATTGAAAAGTAGGCGAGGAGAAGGACAGTGAAAGTCTATTTTACCTTCATCAAAAAGGAGCACTTCAGTTTCAACACTATTTAAAAACTTTGTAAAGTCCCTTTACAGTCTCAGGGAAGTCCCAGATCGAAATAATGTCACAAGGGGAGCAAAGATCAAACATAGCAGTAGTTTAATATCTGCTATGTCCTCTGCTGGGTGAATGTATGCTGCCCTGGCAAGAGAATGGAATTTTATGATCTAGTAATGGGCCTTTTCCATCTCTAATTACTACCTCACAGGGGCTCTGTGAAGATTATTTAGTTAATGTTTGCACAGCTCTCTGACCATGTAAAGTACTGTTAAAGTGCTAAGCATTACTATTATCATCCAATTATATAATCAATCCAAATTTGAGTAGCACTAAAGTAAGTTCCAGTTCCAATTATGCTAATGAAACCGCAAAGGGAGCGTACATCTAGAAGTTCCTACAATATCCAGTGCTGTTGCAGTACCTTTGAGAATCCTCATTGCAGTGACTTTCCCCAGCATCCATTAAACAAGTACTTACTTGGGGCCTGACTGTGAACTTCAGGTATGTGCCTGTATGGGGACAACGCTGACCTGTATAGCCCTGAAAGACAGATGGCGAACACTGAGATGTTAGACATGTATTTACGCTGGGGTCCACAATACCAAGGCATATATTCAAAATGAACACAAAGTCCAGGTTAATTAATCTCCTGTTTAGACTGGTAAAGCCCTCAGCCAAGACTCAGGAGAGCCTTGGGACAGAGTTCAGGTGGTAGGAATGGCTTGCTTCTATTTTGGAATTTAAACAGCATTAAGGTCACGAATCTGAAGGGGTGACAAAGCTTTCCCATCTGCCTTTCATTGTTAGCTGTGGAAGTTCAGGAAAAAATGCAGAAATTAAATTTCCTCTCTGCAGTGCTGGGCTCCAATGTCACCCTGAATGGAAAAAACATGCAAGGAGGCAAGTTGAGAGGATTACTAATCACTTCTGGGCTCCAGCTTTACTCTAGGATCACCTGTAGTACTGAGAGCTCTTGCACAATGGATAGGTCCTGTGCCAGTTAGTGGAAAGGACTAAGATAATCCTGCAGATACTATTCGTGAAGCTAGATGCAACAGAATGATTGTAAGAGCAGCAGCACTTGAGACCAGAGTTTGGGCTTGCATGAGCTTTTTGGGGTTGGACTAAAGAAATACCGAGCTGCCACTCAAAACAGCTAATCTCACAGCTAAGGATTGGTGTATATCAAATATATCAGCCCAAGAAAAAAACAAAACTAAACCAACCAAAAAAACCCCCCAACCCCCAAAAAAACCTCAACCCACCAGCAGTATTAGTAGAAGCTTCTCTCTTCAACATAGGAGCAAAAGGTTTAGGAGAAGGAAGCGTCCCCCATCTTGAACATCATTCACACAGCACAGAAACACAAGCTCTCTCAACCTGCCCCTTTACTAGCTTAGCTTGTGTTCATATACACACTGCCTGATTAAAGATCCGGATAGGGTATCTCTCCACATGAATTTCGAAGAATCTGTTGGGATTTTATTGTTGCATTTTTTTTTCTTCTCCTCCCTTCTTGATAGCAGAGTTGGTGGCGCACTTCCTAGGATTATTAGCACTACTTGATAGATTTCCTGACTCAGCAGGCATCTGGTATATTGGTCGGGATTTCTCCTGGGGTCTTCCTTTGGTGTGTATAGCTGTAGATTATATCCTTGATGAAGGAGGGTTTTTAGAAGGTTGTGGGAAGATAAATGCAGTACATACTGCAGGAACTCTTCAGAGATAAGGGCCTGCTACCTGATTGTGCGCAGCACAGCCATTCAGGCAGCCTCTTTCAGTCCTGTGTTTGCAGTATCACTGCTCGTTAGGAAGCAAACGAGCTACTGAGCTATCTGCATCTTCCCTCTAGCTGCTATTTTCTGCATTCCTTCAACAATCTCTTTCCACTTACAGACACTGCTTTTCACAACTCTTTAAACCTTCTCCCATAAATGATTGAAAAAGAAAAGAAGATGAGGGGAAATGACGTATTCAAGCCATTGTCTTACTCCTCAACTTCTCTGTTGCACAGTCTTTCCCTTCACACGCAAAGAATGTCCTGGTCTATGGAGATTTTAAGCACAGCCTCAAAGTCAGTAACAAACCCAAATACAACAGTTCCACCAGCAATATTTTACACTCTCCCTTATGGACGGCAGAGGAGGAAGATATGACTGGGGTTAGGATCAGCTATAACAGCCTCAAAGCAAAATTAGTGAGTAATGCTGACATACATCCCTCAGTTATCCATCCAAAAAATGTATCTATCATTTTAAGGCTCTTAGTATATCTATACCATAAAAGCAGGTATTTTTTTTTTTATTACCAATATTTTTATCTGATTCTTCTAGAGACTTTAAAGCCTTATCCATATCTAAGGAATCTTAGACTACTTAGTTCTGCATTTATCTGTATTTTTAATATATTAAAATCTCAATTTATTAAACTCATACAACTCAAAACCAGCCATCATGTGAAGGCAGTGGAAGTACAAAAGCAAAAATAAAGGGATTATTTTTTCATCACAAAAACATGATTCTCCAAAACATAACTGTTCAAGAGTACAAAATACTACAACGTATTACATAACATCTTTAAAAAGTAACACCTAATAATGCTGTTTCTAACAGAGAAAGCTGAATCTGGACAGAATCTTTGGGGATCTGGCTACAGATGTGAAGATACATATATCCTGAAAATATCACAGTATATAATGAGAGCATTATCTCTACCAGTTGGGTCCCAATCATGAGGCCGTATAAACAATGGGACAGCTTGTCAGTGGAATGAAACAGAGAGAAACCTCTTGAAACTGATCTAAGTATTACATTTTGATAGATTGTCCTGGTTCCAGTTGAGAGGGTTAATTTTCTTCATAGTAGCTTGTATGGGGCTGTGTGTTGGATATGTGCTGGAAGCAGCGTTGATAATACAGAGATGTTTTTGTTATGTGGAGCTGTTGTTGTTGAGCAGAGCTTACACAGAGCCAAGGCCTTTGCTGCTTCTCGCACTGCCCTGCCAGCGGGATGGTTGGGGGTGCACAAGGAGTTGGGAGGGGACACAGACAGGACAGGTGACCCAACCTGACCAAAGGGATATTCCATACCATATGACATCATGCTCAGTTTATAAGGAGCTTGGGGAAGAGGAAGGGGGGTGCGCCTGGCTCCAGGGACGGGCTGAGCGTCTGGTCGGTCATTCGGATCGGTAAACTGTTTTCTGTTACCACTCATTGTGTATATCTGTTATCAGTGCTGTTGTTGCTTGTTTCCCTCTCCCTTGCTGTCCCAGTAACCTGTCCTTACCGCAACCCACGAGGCTTTTGCCTTTGTTTGTCCGGTCTCCTCCCCACCCCGCCGGGGAGGGGTGCGCGAGCGGCCGCCTGGTGCTCGGCTGGGCCTAAACCACGCCATAGATGTGTGATTTTCTTTTGCTTCTGGATGCCTATAGGTAAGGCTGCTAACGACTTTGTTTATATACAAATGGCAGTAACTGACTATACTTGTACAGTATAGAAGTTTTTCAGCCCATTGTAAAATGCTGCAGAATCACAGCAAAAAGTACTGTGCACGTGAATTGGTCCTTATTATAATTTTGTTTATATTTATTTTACAAAAAGCTAGCTTCATTTTTATTACCAAAAGATCTTTTTTCAAAATTCATTTGTTCTTAAGTTGACAACAACTTTAACTTTACAATTTAATACATGGAGCATGTGGGTTTGAAATTACTGGTTGCTATCACTGTTTGTAGCCATTTCCAAAAAAGGGAAGACTATCGCTCAGTGCAATTGAAAAAGCTAGTAGAAACTTGCCAATTAATAAGAATGGAAAAGAAAAATCCTAAAAGATTCACTGTGGTATACTATAAATAGATTGTGTGCCCACATATGTAATAAAACCTGAAGTTTTAGTTCAATAGCCCCCAAATTCACTCTCTCTCAAAAGGCATGATAAAACTAGAAAAGGCCCAGAAAAGGATATTGAGATTCAGGAGAAGCTTCTGTACAATGAAGATCAAAATACAATGAGATTCTTGAGCTTAGCAAAGAGATGAGAAACTGTACGAGGAAAATAAACAATAAAGGTGAAAAGGTAACAATTACTCACTATTTCTCATAACACTGAGACTAGAGGAAATTCATTTACCAGCAAGTTTAAAATGTCAAATATTACAGCAGTGCAAGTGTGATTAGACTGCTATTGTTACTATTACTATTGTCTACTTCTGTTAAATCATCCTAAAAGTAAAGTTTCAAGATCCTGATGTGATTCTCTGTTTTCAGGAGAATTGAATATTCAGCTGCTTTTTAAATCAATCTTATTTTTCTCATATTTTAGGGAATATGGAAATGAAAATGTTTTTTTGTATTTATTTGTAAATTGTTTCTTTATTTCAATACACAAACTTCACAATTTATGAAGTAAATTTGGTTTTAGATGTTATTTCAAAGAACAAATGACCGTTCTTAGAAAAAAATCCACATACAAAATTTTAACAATTTCACGAACAACTCCAATTAGGAAAGTCACTTAACATTTAACGGACAGCATTTTCCTGTCCGTAATTTCAATTGAGATGAACTAACATTCTCCAAGAAGACATATTTATCAGAAAATGTCCGGTAATATGCTTGCCACCAGTGTCACCAGGTGCTAGAATAATATCTACATCCCTAACTAGAAAGTTTGCTAAAGACATACCTTTTGCTTTAAAGAAGAAAAAATTCTCCCTTCAATTTAACATTTTGATGGCTTTAATATTCTGCAAACTTTAAAAAGTTAATCTTTGAGAGAATTAAAATTAGCAAGTGCAACTATTCTTCAACCTCCATGTTTACTGAAACAAAATTATATGCTTTAATTT
This sequence comes from Aramus guarauna, assembly GCA_013400195.1. Lineage (NCBI taxonomy): Eukaryota > Metazoa > Chordata > Aves > Gruiformes > Aramidae > Aramus > Aramus guarauna. The sequence goes on along the minus strand of VXBL01000508.1, from coordinate 61,636 downwards.
AAATATGTAAATAATCTGATTAAACAAACATAATTATTTTTGTGATGTTCTTATGTTGTCCCAAGAGCATGTGGTATTCCTCGAAGAAAAACACAGGATATATTGAATCTGTACTTCATTGTTTATATTTCTTCAATATTTCAATGTTGTTGAAAATATTTTCTTTTTGTTTCAGTTCATGTGTTTATGTATATGTATCTATTGTGGTTTGGTTTTGGGAAGAGACAAACTTTGTTCTGGTTTACTTTTTGTTTTTTCAATTTTAAAGCAAAAACACATGGCTACACTGTTTTCTTGTACAGCCTGATATAATGCAGATTTCTATATGAAAAAGTGTAAGAAATTTCTCGATGACTTATATTAGAGAAATATGTAATAACAACAAACACCACCAACAACAACTATTACAGAATCTGCATCTGGGTCTTGACCGGAAAGGTTATCTGCCCCTGCATGGAGCATAGTAACCAGATAAATCCCAGATGAATTCAGAATGGTATCTTTCATCTTGTGCTGAGGTGACCTTGGCCAGCTCCCACATGCCCACGCAGCTGCTCTCTCACCCCCCTCCTCAACAGGACAGGGGGAGAAAATAAGATGAAAATCTCCTGGGTGAACGTCACCCCAAACACCTCTCCTGCCCACCGGTTATCACCACAGGTTACACTCAGCCCCTTCGGTGCAGGACGGGGGTTGCGGTCAGTGCACAGCGTTTTCGCTCTGCTGCTCCTTTCTCCTCACTCCTTTCTTCTGCTCCACCACGGTGTCTCCAGGATCCGCAGGAGATCCCTGCTGGGCACCTGGAGCACCTCCTCTCCTCCTCCCCCTCTCCCCTCGGGGCTCGCAGGGCTGTTTCTCACACTTTTCCCCTCAGCCCCAGCTGCCAGGCAGTGCTTTGCCCTTTCTTACCCCGGCTTTCCCTGAGGCGCCGCCATGATGGCTGCGGGGCCCAGCCGTGCCCTGCGGTGGGTCTGCCTTGGTTTCCAGCACAAGAAAGCCTGCAACAGGGGCTTGTCTCTCGGGGCGTATCAGAGACACACACACACACATACCCCAAGGATATGTTGCAAATGCCTCAGCTGTAGAAAACGCTTGATCACATGCTCTTACCTTATTAGGCACTAGAAAATTCAAAGTACATTTATTATTTTCTGCTCTGTCAGCAGATCTCTTCATCTCCAGATAACTCAGTCCCTTCCTGTGTCACTGGAGGAACTGTAAGAGGGTTCCTGGGACAGAAAGTCCCAGGATAACCCTCCTCCACCACAGATATCTCAGATACTCCAGGTATCTCCTTTGCCTCTGACAGGACAAGCCAGACAGTTCTCTAAAAATAGATGTCACAAAGGATCATTGCATTTGCACTGTCTCTGGGCACTGAAGATGAATTTGTAAAGGCGCAGCCTTCCTGCTGAGCCAGCTCAATGTTGATAGCCAAATGAGAGGCACCACAGAGAAGATGAGGCCAGTTGGGGCTATGCTATTGAGTCTCTATGTTTGACTTATGTTCCCTCACACATAACAAATCCAATCTCCAGCTGAGATGGCTGCAATTTCAATTCACTCTTGTTCTTGCAGATCTAAAACCTCAAGACAAACCTGCAAAAAGTGGAGAATTATAACAAACAAATCTCCTTCTGTGCTGTCTTGAAACTTACACATAAAGAATGTCTCCATACACAGATCGTGCATGTGTGTGAGGAGGAAAACACAGTTCAGGACCAAGTGTCTGATCAATCTGCACTTTCTTTGTCTAATTTCTCAATTTTCTTTTTGTGTCTCCTGACATATTGTCACATTAGAGCCACAGTTCACGGCAGGAAGTGTCAGCCAACAGTATTGGCAAGCAGAGTGCTCGGAGGCGATGTAAATCAACAGAAACACAGCTTTGTTCCAGGCATATATTAGGAATAAACTGTAATGCCTGGAGATGCAACAAAAAAGAGAAAAAGAACATTGTTAGATCTGGAAAAATTTATCATCTCCAATATATTAGGTCCAGTGCCACGTTTTCTGCTGTCCATCATTTATTGCTCTGACCTCTACCAAATTCTGATGAGAAATAGTGATTTAAGGAGTTATATTTTCTCAGTTGTTTATTTTCTTTCTGGTTTTACCAAGATGTTGCCTTCTGGTTTAGGAACCTCTATGGTGTTTTTTTTTAAATATACTACAAAAAGATTTCTGAAAATTTTTCATAGACTCTCCAGCTAAAATATGGAGTTACTTCCAGATTTTACTTTCTGATCTCTTTCAAATTAATTTTAAAAGCATAATTCTTCTCTTATTAATGAAAAAGATTTTGCCACATTCAAATCTCAATTAATTCATACAATTTTGTCTAGATTTCCTGCTATCATCTTGTTTTAATGTTCACAAACCTATCTTATTCTTCGACATTTTGTGCTCTAACAAATTTAGAGATAGCAGTCATCTCCAATCATATGTCAAAATGTATTGATTACTGCAGAATCACAGACAATGCACTGATGGATTAATAAAAAAAAATTGTAAACAAAATTAGGTATTTTCTACTTTTGTGCATTTTATGTTTAACTAAGCAATTATAGTCAACAAAATAAAGGAATCTAAAGTTACTATTCTAACAACATATTATTTAAAGAAAGTTTTTGAAGCACTTTGCAAATTTATCTAAGATTTTATTATTGTTTTTTAGAGATTCTTTCATGTATGTTTGTACATTACAGTTACTACATGGAGCGGTAAGAAACCATGTATTGAAGTTGACTCGTCTAGTGATTTAAACACATGTGCAAAATAGACTTCAAGACCTGTATGTGTACTCAGGTTTGGGAGATCATTTGAGGCAGGACAGTGAGAGCTCTTTTCAAAAAAAGGAGAAATTAATCCTCACATAAATATTAGAGGAATGCTAGTAAAACTGACATTTGTCAAGTGTTGGTTTTAAACAATCTAAGACTTTTTATGGCTTTTAATATATATATCAATATTATATTTAAAAAATTTCATTGTGAATTAAAGACATTCATGACTGAGTCAACTATTGACAGCAACAGCTACATGTGCAAATATACAACTTCATGAAGAACTAATAAGTCCTCTCTCCCCAAAAATCAACCCAGCTATGCCCTGCAGAAACAGCTCAAAATCAAGTTGCATTTTATCTGTTCCAAAGTTTATCCTGCACTAGCAATAAATTTACATTATTTTTTGCCTCTCTGGCAAAATTCCTTTGAACATTTTGCTTGTATCTTGAAAATCAAGAGCCCATCTTTCAATTTTCAGGCTACTATCGACTGAAGCTAAAACCCATTTGAAACTTAATTTCATTTCCAGGCAAACTTGAGAAAAACACACAGTCAGAAGCGTTTCTCAGAGTTTGTATTAAGTCATTGGATAGAACAAAATAGTGCCACCCACATACTTTCAGAGAAAGGAAAGCAGAGGTCCTTGGAGGTTGTGGAATTTTTTGATCGTCTAAAGCATTACAGTTATAGTTCATATTTTTTCCCAAAATTTCAGAGATCTTTTACTTAAAAAAAAACCTGAAAACCCAAACAAAACGCAAAACAAGTCTCATTTCCAAATGCACATTTTGTTGTTGCCAAACTCTGACTTTTCTCTTTTGATATAATTCTGGATTGTCTATTTATTTAAGGAAAGTGTGGAAAGAGAGAATCTAACTGGGGAAAAAAAAAGAGGAAAAAAAGAAGAGAAAAAATGCTGTCCAAAATGAAGTTCTTCTGCTTTTTAAGCAGTTCAGATTCAGGACAGGAAGTTCTTCTAGACACTAGGAGAATTCAAGTGGATGTTTATGCAATCAAGGGGCCACAGTCATACTGTGTGCTGCAGAAGCATGCACCATTTCAGAAAATGCTTATCAGGTGGCCTGGTAACATTAACAATCCAAAAGCACAACAAAATCTGTGAGAAAGAACTAGAAATTTTGAAAATAATGGATGCAGAGAGTGGTAANCTGTACATGGAACATAGCAACATTGTACCTTGCCATGGTCAGTTAGTTCCATTACCTATTACGTTGGTTACAAAACTAATTATCTCAAACTGGTTCTATAGCTTTTGTTTCATAGCCTCTATCCTACGGTTACTGTAATATGGTGAAAGTGGACAACTCTTCAGCTAGAATTCACAAATCTTTTTCTGACAACTCCTGCCTAACAAAAAAGCATGTTTAAAAAACCACAAACAAGTTTAATAGTTTCTCATTTCTGTAAACAACTATGAAGATACATACACATATAGAACTTCGCAACTTAGCAGTAAAATAAAAGTAATAAAAATATTAAGCCTAAGGAATTATATTGAAGTTAATAAATTCTGCCTATTCATAGGAAAAAAACACCAAAAGAAAACAAAAATATAGTAATGAGTTCTGCTAGATTTAGAAAAGTGATGGTTGCCATTCTTGCTAGAGGAAACTCCTAAGGCTTCTTTCTTCAGATAGGCTGAAGCAAAAAATGTGTTAATGCATCGAAGTTCATTAAATTCACAAAAATATCAATACATCATAATCTTTAGATGAATGAGTTTCAATTAAGTACTAATGATGGATGAAATGGAATAAGTGTTTATTTAAAGAAAATTATTTTAAAAGGAATCAGAAAATACTAGTGAATTATCACCACCTTCTGAAAATTTTCCCTACAACAAAAACAAAATTTGGTTTGGGGATTTTGGTGTTATGTGCTATGTGTATTCTTTTGCTAGTTCCATAGTCCCAGTTTTAAGGTGCAGATGGTGAAATCGACTATAACAGTGGTTTACTACTCATGCTCTCTCTAGAGTTTTAAGTTCAAATTGCACCTATAAAAAGGGGTAATTAGTCCTTTCTAGTTTATTGCTGTTAGGGGAAAGAAAGCAGTTTCAGTTAACTACCAACTAGACACCACTCCAGATTAAATATCCTAGATTCAGTACCTTGTACTGGCTATCAAATGCCAAACAGAGAGTTCAAAGAAAGTAGGAAATGTCACCTTCCCAAACATTATGCACTATTAATTATGTCTTTGCAGTGAACTTTCTCAGTGCAATTAGTCTACGGACATGAAGATCATTCTTTATAAAAGACTATGGGCTGGAACAAGGTTAATTCTAATTTAAATTGTGTTAATAACAAGAGTGACTGCATTCAGACTGTTCAACAATTATCTGATAAGCAAAATATGTGTAATGAAGCAGATAAAATTGACTAATTTTAAAACAAGCATGGATATGCAACAATGTATATGTTTTTGTTTTCTAACATACACACAGTTTTTTTCCTATGCTACCCTTTAACTATCTAGATCTCTATGTAGAAGGGATTCATAAACAGCCAATCACATTTACTTATATGTAAATATAACTAAATATGTAGCTGCATTTGACACAAATTTGACAGCAGCTTTGGAATGTATGTTCTTTAGGGTTACTTAATAAAAAACTGCACAGAAGGTTTCTGTCTCTTTGCTTTGACACCACACTCTACTCATCAATAAAGCTGAGTGCCAATTGCCATCATGGTGGATGGCAACTGAGGGTGAGTAGGAGAACCCAGGTGGAATTTCATGTCACAGTTTCTCTGGTGGCAAGTGTCATTTAAAAGACTTGTGACCACTTTTTTTCCCAGACTTTGCCTTTTCCCCGTGAGTTTATCACACACTAGATAATTCTCTGTAAAATGAGTGACAAGTTCCTGTGCAGAAGGTGCCACAGAGAGAACTGCAGTGATTCAACTGAAAGGGATATATATTTCAGCAGGAAGGGGAAAGCTGGAAAGTGAAAAGCCTCTTAAACAGGCCTCGCTAGTGGTGAAAGCATACTATCTTCAAACACAATCAACAACTAGATGGACCAAGCTCGTAATTTAAAATATTTTAGAAATGTAGGACTAGGCCTTTACCTTTCAGCATATTTTAAGAAAAATAAAAACAAGAATCACAGAAATACTCATAAACAAACGGATAAAATGTTTCACTTTGCAAGAAACTGTAGATAGTGCTACTTTTTATGGGGTGGAGAAAACTGGGCTGTGATTTATTTCATTTTTTATTTTAAAATAACCTAATTCACTGTGTTTAAATTCCTCTGCCAGGATGAAAGAAAAAAAAAAAAAGACTCCCCCCTGTTCTGGGATTTAAACCTTATTTCTGACAGAAATTCAGATAACCACCCTAAAGTGACAGTCAACTATTCTGGATCACTCAAGATAAAAAGAAATATTTCGGTATTTCTGTACAGAATAATATTTTAAAGCCTATGGGGTGGACTGGCCACCAGGTACTCACCAAGACGTTCTATCACTCCTCCTCCTCAGCTGGACAGGGGGACAAAATGCAATGAAAAGTTCTTGGGTCAAGCTAAGGACAGGAAATTAGTTACAAATTACTGTCATGGGCAAAACAGACTTGACTTGGGGAAATTAATTTATTGCCACTTAATTGTAACAAAGTAAGATCGTGAGAAATAAGAACAAAACTAAAACCACCTTCCCCCAACTTCTCCCTTGTTCCCAGGCTCAGCTTCACTCCTAACTCCTGAGTGGTGCAGGAGGATGGAGAATTGGGTGCTGCGGTCAGTCTATAATGCCCCTCTTTCCTCCTCACACTCTTCCCCTGCTGCAGGATGGGGGCCCAGCCACAGGAGACAGTCCTTCATGAAGTTCTCCAACATCAGTCCTTCCCACAGGCTGCAGTTCTTCAAGAATTGCCCTAGCGTGGGTCCCTTCCGCAGAGTATAGTCCTTCAGGAACAGACTGCTCCAGTGCGGGTCCCCCACACGCCACAGTTCCTGCCAGAAACCCTGCTTCTTCATGGGCTCCTCTCCACAACCCTGCTCTCCAGGAGCCTGTGCTAGCGTGGGCTCTCCATGGGCTGCAGCTGCCTTCAGGGCATATCCATGTGCTCTGGCATGGGGTCCTCCACAGGATACAGTGCGGATATCTGCTCTACTGTGGTCCTTCATGGGCTGCAGGGGGACAACCTCTGTCACCACGGTCGTCTCCACAGACTGCAGGGGAATCTCTGCTCAGGCATCTGGACCACCTCTTCCCCTGCTCCTTCACCAGGGTTGGTGTCTGCAGGGCTGTTTCTCTCACATTTTCTCACTCCTCTCAGCCACTGTTAATGCAGCATTTCTTACTCTTTCTTAAATATGTTATCACAGAGGTACCAGCAACATCACTGACGGGCTCAGCTTTGGCCAGCAGCAGTTCTGTCTTGGAGCTGACTGAAACTGGTTCTGTTGGGCATGGGGGGCAGTTTCTGGTGCCTTCTCACAGAAGCCACTCCAGCGCCCCTCTGGCTACCAAAACTTTGCCATGAAAACCCAATACAGCCTCAACTAAGAATTTCTGTGGAAAGAAAAAAGAAGATCAGAAAAGCAAAGAGATACATTTTATTGTAGATAAGGTCATCTCACATGCAGAAAGTTGCATTTGTGCTACTTACAGACATATAACTGGACTCCAAAAAAATACATACTATGAAATTATAAAACATGATCCATCAGGCAAATACTCTGTATCTTTATGTGCTTCATGTATATATATATGCAACCTATGGTGCATATTTTTTATTAATGCTGTCAGACTGACCCTGGAGTAAGGTCATCAAGTGTTCCCAAATGTTATAATTCTACATTTGGGATACAAATAAATACTAAGAAGACTGTTCAGTTTTACAGCACTGTATTTACTGTCCTAGCAGCAGGCATTGGAATCTGCATGGACACAAGGTTGTATTTCTATTGTATTGGTCAAACCCTGTTAGAGTGTTTATGTTGACAGAAGTATGATGCACAATGATCACTTGGCATGATTAAAAATTCAGGACATAGTGGTGATGGTTATGTCTCTACTAACAGTCCTTTGCATGAACACAGCTGAGAGGCAGGACAATAAAGATTGGCAAAATTCACTAAATTATCATCTTCCGAGAAAACATGAGAGTAAGATTTAAGACTTGCCATTCCCCCTATCCTTTTTGTTCCTTTTTCACCAAATTTTAAAACTTTCTCCTGGGATTTTCAAACTTGCCTTACTTCCTTTTGAAAGCTTCTCCTACTTTCCAGCCTTTTGTTTATAAACTTCAATTTCTTATCAAGTACTCTGTTCTATACTGTCCTGGTTTCAGCTGGGATAGAGTTAATTTTCTTACTAGCAGTTGGTATTGTGCTGTTTTGGATTTAGGATGAGAATAATGTTGAAAACACACTAACATTTTAGTTGTTGCCAAGCAGTAAAGAAGTTTTCAGCATCTCATAGTGGCCTGACAACAAGAAGACGGAGGGCACCCAAGAAGCTGGGAGGGTATACAGACAGGACAGTTGACCCAGACTAGCCAAAAGGATATTCCATACCATATGATGTCATGCCTAGTATTTAACTGGAGAGTGGGCTGGGAGGCAGCACAGCTCAGGAACTAGCTGAGCATTGGCTCCACTTGGTGAGCAATTATGCTGTGCATCACTTGTTTTGCATATTCTTTTGTCATTATTATTATCATCATCAACATCACCATCATCATCTTCCTTTTCTGTTCTATTAAACTGTCTTTATCTCAACCCATGAGTTTTACCTTTTCGTCCCCCCATCTCACTGGCAGTGTGGAGAGTGAGTGAATAGCTGTGTGGCTGTTTCAGCTGCCTGCCTAAACCACGACAGTCCTTTTGGTGCCCAACTTGGCACACAAAGGGATGAGATAACGATAGATCTGACCAGAGCATGTTAAAAAACCCCAGACATACAAGGTAAGTCAGAATGCTCCTTATCTGGTCATCACTAATGAGTTTGCATACAAATGGCTTCCTTGACCAAAGTCAGTCAGAGGCCATAGGTACCTCTCAGTTTAAATATTTTTTTCAGGTTCACTACTTCCTTTCTTTCAAGAAACTAGGCAGCTGATTTACTGCTAGTTAATAATAATAATAAAAAAAGACAATTATAATAATAATAAAAATACTACTTATACAGTCAGTAGATATGCACTTTTAAAATACTGTTCACGTTGACCTCCTAAATATTAGTCTTAGAGTGACCCACATTGAAGAGTGACTGCAGAGGGAGTTCATACACATAGGTGGATATTTGGTCTGGCAAATTCCATCCTAGATTTAGTCTAATGAACCCATCTATTCTAGGTTTGATTTATTTAGGATTTTTTTATTTAAATAATCTATTTGTTCATCTGTCTTCAGCCATTTCATTTCTGTAGACAGCATGACAATTATGGGCACGTTTCTAGTAAAACTGTGAATAACTACTGTGCAATGTAATCATGATCTATTTCTATCATGCAAATGAATTGAGAAATGAGCTAAATTTTAAACTGACTGAATGGCCCAGGACACAGACATTAGGAGTGTAGTATCTGTGGGCATGCAAAAAGAATATTATTTGCATATTCCCCCCCCGCCTTTTTTTTTCAAAGTGAAAAAAAAGAAAGGAAATGCATAGCCATGTTTCACAAAAAATATTGCACTTACTTGGCCTCTTTCATTCCATTTCACACACGTCAGTAAGAAGGACCCTTGTTCATTAGTTCTCCTATATATGGTGTGAGTACTGACTTCTGGCGAAGCCCAGGCAGAAGCAGGCATCAGTCACTACTTGCACATGGAACTTGTGCTGCTGCCCGAGTTGGCCCAGATGTTCCCCCTGTTTCCTCCTATGTGACAGTTCTGTTGTAGATGTTTACTCCCGTGAGGTTTAGAAGCCTCACACATACATCGTTCTCACTTTTTAACATTGAGCCTCAAAAAAATATTGCCTCACTACCATGGAACCATAGAAAGAAAATACTGGTAAGGATAGGATTTGTGAATCTTAGTAATGGATCTGCAGTTTTCTTATTTCTAATTAAATAATGTGTTCCTGATCATTAATTTTAATCCAATATTTTTTACAGAAGACAAATGCTGAGGTGTATGGTGAAATTTATAAGGTACTCTTGATTAGGGTCTTTTCTCATCTGAGCAAAGGGAAATTCAAAGGCATATCTCACTGGATTCCTTTCCTTGCCTAACTGTTTCAGACTGCTAAACAGTAGTTTTCCTATCTGTCTGCTAATTATTTATTAGAGCAATGTCTAATTTTCATCATGACTGACCTCCTCATTCCTCAGCCCTGAGGCGACTTAAGAGATCAGTGGCATTTTTATCTGCGGTAGAAACAAAGAAATGCAAGGAGAAGAAATTATGCAAACAGAACCCTGCATTAAAGAAGTATTAAAGTTGAACAGCCAAACACTCCGTAACAAGGAAAAGTCAGACTTGAATTCTTACCAACCTTAATTACACTGCCTCCTGTACAGGCAATGCGATGTGTTGGTTAACTACACGGCCCCTGCACTGCTCTCTTCTGCTTCACGTAATGAAGAACATCCACTCTGGGCCTGTGGGTAGATTTTTTTTCCCTGTCTTTCTGTCTGAAGCCCTAGGATGCACGTCTAGTGCCCTGGTCAGAGCTAGTTTTGATCACTTTGTAATAAATAAAGACATAAAGAATTTGTTCTCAAACCGGCAGATGGGGGGGGGNNNNAATTTTGTTCCCAAACCGGGGGGGGGGGGGGGGGGGAAGGTTCCCCTTACTCCTTGTGTTTTGTTACATCTTCTGTTTACAGTCGCTGTTGTGCGGGGCTCCGGGGCCGCTCCCTGCTGCGTTGATGGGTTGCCGAGCCTCAGAGCGGCGACATCCTGCCGGGTAAACAAGACCAAATGAGGAAAGAAACTAATCCACAACGCGGAGGAACACGACGACCTTCACCCGACGATCACCAGGACGAAGCCCTAGCAGCAGCACGTGCAGCCGCGGAGAGATACCGGGACGTGCTGCGTAGACCCGGCACTACTAAAACTATAAAAGGGACTCGGGGGGCGGGGGGCGGTGCGCGCCGTTGGTGGAGCAGGCGCCTGACTCCCCGGCCGCCCAGCGCTGTTTTGCCTGCTTACTTGCTTTAATAAATTTTGTTTTGATAAGTACAACCGGCTTTCAACTTTTATAACAACTTCCCTCATGAAAATGGGTAAGCACGTGCCTGTACAGCGAGCGGCTTCTTCCCGTGCAGCCGGGGGCCACAGCAGAGCAATGAATGGCGCTTCTGGGTACCCAGGCCTGGGCTTTTGCACCACGGGAGGAGCTCCCTGCAGAAGGTATGTTCGGTGTTTCTTACAGCAGTTGGGGTCCTGGCAGTGCAGGTGATGAACTCCCTCTTCTGATCGCCCTGTCTGTACAACACGACGGTAGGTAACCCCTCCTTTTGGGGAGCCGGTTCCTGTGGTCTGACAGCGTGCAGAGCACTTCATCAGCCGCCTGGACAGAACTGCGCCGTTTCTCCCCCCCCGCCCCCGAGGTGTTTCTGCTCCAGCTGAGCAAGCCAAATGGCTTTGTGTGGTCTGGTTTGTATCTTCTGCACCCACGGTTGGCTTGCTGTCTCTACTGTTGCTCCAGTGCTTAACGACTTTCTGTTTGATAGACGTTTTGAATCCCTTTGATATAAATGGACCCTCATTTTCACTCACTAAATACTTCTAGAAGTTTCTGTGTTGTAAATACGTGCTTAGGGCAGCTGTGCCTGTTGTATCCCTGGCAGCCAGCAGTGCGTTTGCAGTTTTTTGTTGTGGTGTTTACAGCACGATATGAATTCTGTCCTGACCTTGTTAAAATTTATTTTTCTGCTGCATGCCTCTAAGCAGTTATTTAGTTTTCCTTGTTTTCTGCCAGTTTCCAGGAAGGTTTCATTCTCTGTGCCATAATGAAAACGTTTTGTCCCTGTAAAGACAGATTTACTTGTTATTCACAACATTAAGAGGTAGTATTTCTGTCATTTTCAAAAAGCTTGTTAATAAATCTGGTATAACAGTGCTCCTGTAAATGCTGACTCCAGCTGACAGACTCTGCTGCTTTTTGAAGTTAGCTTGCCCTCCTCTGTTTCCCTTCTGTGTCAGATGACACTTGCCCAGAGTCTGGGGTGTTAATTTAGTATTCATGTCACAGCTGATGCTCTAGAAGCATGCTATCTGTAGGAAGTATTTGAGATTTAAACTACTCTTCTTTCTAACATTTTACACTTTGTAAATACTCACATTTCAGTAAAATTATCCTAAATCACAAAAATGCTGGGTTTTATTTTTAATCTTGCCCTAAAACTCAGTAAAATAGGATGCAAATCACACAAGTAAAATGCATCACACTATAGCCATCTCTTTATAATATTTACAAAACACATACTCTACACATGCTTGTTAAAAACAAACTGAAAATGGAACATATTTTTCTCCACAAAAAGCACAAGCTTTCTGTTAAATCCATTGCAGAAACACTGCCCTCACTTTTACATTGCTGCTGCTGCATCCATGACAGATATTCAGAAAGCAGATGGCTAGCCTTCTGAATGACATTATTCATGTTTCCATAATAACATTCTAAAGACCACAATGCTGCACCTGTTCTGAATTCTTCCTTTTTAAGGACAGAGTACTGACAACTTTCAAATGTGCAGCTCTAGATGGAGGACTAACTGTGATTTTAATGGAAGAAAAGTCTTTGATCATGTACTAACAGGTTTGGTTGGTTTTTCTAATGCAATTGTCAGGTCTGGAAATAGTAATTCATTACAGTTAAAGAGTAATTTTCTGTTTCTTTTTCTCCCAGTCACTTCTGTGGTTGCGGAACAGCCTCTGACCAGCCTAACGACTGGAGTTACTGTTCCTTGCAGCAGGTTCCTCAAGCCATTCTGTCACAGTTCTGCAATCTGAACATGCAAAAAAAGATGCTTAATTGTTACTCTGCAGTAATCTCATTAATTGTATAGGATGCTTTCAGACCAGGATATAATCTACCAGTGAGTCTGACTCACTGTAAGGATCTCAGTGAGCCACCTTGATTCCTTAGGGAAGAGTTAGGAATATGTAATTGCTGTACTGCATCAAAGTCAGGGTTCACTGAACCCTATGTCCTGTGTATGATGCTGAGAGTAACTCAAATGCTTCAGAAGTCTGCATACGACCCCCGTGGGAAATATGGATTAATCTTCCATCTTAAATCTTGAAGTGAAACGATAGCCTGAATACCCATATAAATTTCCAATTTCTTTTAGAACCTTGTTAAAGTCTTGGCTTCGCAAATTAAGCCTGTGACATGAGGACTAGTGTGTTCTACGGCTTTGGGTGATGGGTCTTGTACAGCCCAAACCAGGGGTCAAACCACAGCAGTGGCTCTCTTCCTGGCAGGGAAAAGAGGATGAATGGGGCTCAGTGGGAGTGACCTGCACCCAGCTCTCTCTACAAATTGCAGCCAGGATGCCTAGCAGAGCTACCCTCTCTACAGCACAAAGTCCGTGACACTCTCAGCTGAAGGGTTGTTCAAACATTTTGCTTTAAGAAAAGGCCCGACCACTTTTAAAATTTTTATTAAATGCCATTTTACTCTGCAAAGTACACTTTCATTTGAAAATATTTTATTCAGCGTTTTTCCCATCTGAGCAGCTGCCATCACTGTAGCCCTCTGCACCTAAAGCACATGGAGGAATGTGGAAGGTTTCATCACCTGCCATCTGCTTTTGGTATCTCTTAAAATGTTTTTTCTCTCATTCTTTGCCTGTGTGGATTCAGTGGCTAAGTTCTCTCTTGAGTCCACCCTGTGACAGTGCCAAAATAGTGGGTCCAAAGCTGAACTTAATCTTCTTACCCAAGGTGTCTGATGAGGGTTGAAAGTTTTGATAGACTTACCTGGATGGCATTCAAGTTACTGAGGAATTTAGTAATTTGCTTGTGTAGCTAAAAGAAAGGTTAACCAAGGAGGATGTCAGGGAGAATAGATAAAATCAGATGTTCATTAGCTACTGTTGTATTTACTACAAAATTATCTAATTTTATAGGTTGCTTAAACTTTCATGTAAACCTCTTTGGGTAACATACGGTTGTTTATCTCATAAACACAAAAAACCCATAACTTGTGTATAGAAAACATAACTTAAAGAACACAGTATCTTGTAAGGATAAAAATAAATAGGGCAGAAGGTATCCTTGAGTCTTCATAAACTGTCTCATGAGATGTTTTCCAATGACTATGAACTATTAATAATTACTGTGGTAAGTTCGAGATTGAAAAATCAATCTCCTAACCAAACTATGTTTCATAAATTCAGCCCAAATCAGAACCACGTTAGCTAAAATGTGTACAATTATGATCTGAAACACACACATTGCATGTATGGGGAATGAATCTGCCTGACATCTCTATGGGTTTGAGTGTAATCGCTCAGACAAGACTGAATTCATATCGTATTTCTGTATGAAGAAGGGAGATATCTTTAATTTGATTTTTTTTTTAAAACTTTCTGCTCCCTTGGATGCTTATATGTGCACAGGAAAATAAGTACCATATCAGAGTCAGCATGAATATCTTGGCCCTCCAGACAAAGAGGAATGGAACAAAAGCTGCCAATTATTTCTACTGCCACAGCATCATTTGGAGGCTCAACTGTGGTCTGCATCTTGCGAAAACTCACCACTTTGTGTGAGTGAGAGCTAGGTAGAAAAGAGGTAGGAAGGATTTTGATGTAGTATGGGTTTTGAAAAAAGCTGGGAAGCCTAAAGCAAGTCAGAAGATTGACAATTGCATCATTATTCGAGAGAAATACTGCTTTTAAATATATATAAGACATATTGTTCAACTGTCTTGCACACTCAAAAAAACACTTAAGGAACACTCACTTTTTTATGTAAAGGTAAATGGAAAACTGTCATTAGTCTATAATAGAGATAAAATAAAAGTTTACATGTGTAGATTACAAGTTTACTGTGTAACCTGAAGTACAGTCACCTAGTTATTCTTCTCTGGGTGATGTGACATCATCTGACATCTAAAGTCGTTCAGGTACATTTATGAGACTATGCATTGACATTAAGAGTGAAAAATTCAGTTTTGCAAGGTATGAAGAAGTAGCATCAGACAGCCTGCTATCCTTTTCATATTTTTTGTTAGCAATTTTGCTCTGCTGTTTATATATATAATAACAGATGCCTATATTACCATAAGATCTTTGCACAAATGTTGGTTTTTGTTTGCTTTACATTTTTCTTTTTTTAAATGAAAGCACAAATATATATTCATGATTCAGGAATATGAACAAATAAGTAATCTAGATTCACAAAATACTGGTCACTTTGAAAAATGTGTGGTGTGCATGCTCCTGCTTTATAGAGGCTTTATCTTTAAATGTTAAACATTATGATTAGAAGTTCATTCCCTAGTTTATAACAAGTTATATTTTTGTCTTACTCTGTCTACACATCTGTTTTTCTTTTATTCTCCTCCAGGCAACAGGTTTTCCTTGCATGCTTTCAGTAATACCGAGAATACATCTTTAAATGCAAGTATATTTTGCTCAAACATATTGCTTGCTTATTAATAATTTTTGTAACAACTACTGATAGTGTTCATACTACTGTAGTGGAAATACATATTGATGGAAATCATGAACACTCTCAAGGGAAAACAAGCAAAATGTCACTTCTTTCATCATAATTTTTTTTATTTTCCACAACTCTAGTTCATCAATTTATGAAAATTTCTAATTTTCCAAATCAGCAAAATTAATATAGTAGGTGTCTAATTGCTTGGTGGCATATATTTGCCAACAGAATATGATATTTAGACTTCCTATCTGGCAAGTACTGCATTGTGAGGTTAGTTTAGGTTCAGTGATAGCGAACTTACCTGCTCACAAAAAAGCATAGAAAAAAAAATAGCAGGAGTAACCTGATTAATAACTCACCTCAACTGCTCCCAGGCCCATCACAGGAGTGTCATCAGCTCATCAAAGACCCATTGCCACAAACCCAGAAAAGCACAGAGGCACAATGGCAGGTGGGAACTCAAATTGCAGTTTCTGGAAGAACAAACACCTTGCTGTGGCCCTCCTAGGGCTGTCCCAGCAGAAACCTGTCACCCCTCATGGGATACAGGAAAGGAGCATTTTGGGATTGCACATGATTTATGGGGTGTTTCAGGGATGAACCAAAGTGGGGAAAGGGATGGACTTAGGTGATTTGAGGAGGTACAAGTGTGGGGAAAGCAGAAGGGAAAGGAGATAAAAAAGGGCAGTTGTGTAAATAGTTTGCTGGTTAGTATGTGTGTCTGGCCATGCCCAGCACCTGATCACTGCAGTCTGTCTTAGTTCCTTATTAAACTCCACCTTCAGCTGCTTTCCAGTGAGAGGATCTCTGCTTCATGTGCCTGGAGATCTGTGGTGCCAGTAACTGGAGTGAGCATGGGTGTGCAAGTGAGTGTGTGATGACTAGTAAATATCAAGCCAGATGAGCTGGCAAGTAAGTGTAGTGGTCTGGAAGCCAAGGAGATATACAGGTCTCCAAGTGACATCTCTGAGAGTGAGAGCGCCTATGTATCTCTACAGGCAAGAGCACAGGCAGTCAGATATTTGGACTAGGGGAGCCATGGCATGTGTGCGTGTCTGTGTGGGTAGTTGTCTGTACCAGCATCTGCGGCGGGGCTGTGGCTGCAGGGCTTTGTATGTCCAGGTGCCAGCAACTGGAGAGACTGGGGGCCAGGGCTGAGCGATAAGGTAGACTGTGTGATTGAGCCTTGGAGCTTGAGAGGTCCTCCTTCTACGTATATGCACATATATATTTGCTTTTACTAGTAGAAATCCCTCATGACCAGTCAGAGAGGGGCGCATGAGGAGACAATTGGTGCTGTCACTGTTCCTGTGAGTGCTCTGTGTGTCTCATTTGTGTGACCATCCATGTATATATACATTGCATATAGCATAAACTCCCTGTTGGGAATATATGCTCAATCTTGCTATTGGAGAGACCAGGGACCAAACTGGACTAGGAGGAATCTGGGCACTAGAGACCACCATAGGAGGTCTGGGAAAGGAGGGAGGAGGATCTGCTGCCCTGATAGGGTGATCTCAACAGTCACAATGAAAGGGATGATAAGAATCACCAAAAAAGTCATATAGGCCATTCACTACAGACATATTCTCTAGACTATAATGGCTCTTCCAGCATCACAACCATGTAATATGCAAGAGAGGATGTGACTAGGTCACAGTGCTTATAAACAAAAATTTTCATCAGTAATCTTTAGAGATTCCAGAGGCTGCTCTGAATTGTGTCATAGATCACAATTGGATGCCCACTGCTATCCCTGAAGATTGATAAAGGAACTGTTTCTCTCAAGATTGGAAGGTAATGGAAGTAGGTTAGGTTAAAGCAGTAATCTATTCAATCATTATCATTATCATCACTATCTAGTTCAGATTTATCCCAATTAAGTTAAAGCATTAAGTCAGAAGCTAGTTGTTCTGCTTTCACTCTCTACTCTATGGAGGAAAAAAAAAATCTCCAGAGAGCAATTCAGCTGATCAGAACAAAGAAAGATAAATCTTTTTTTCTTTTACTTTTAGGGTAGAATGATACAAAATATACACATTAAGTCTGGGTCAGAGCTCTAATTTCTAGGCCTAGAATCTTCAAATGGCTAAAACACTAAATTACTTTCAAAATAGATGGGAGGTGGGGAATGTGCTTGCTACTTTAGCATAGTCTGAAAACAATGGAAGTGCAAAGTTCTTAGTTTTTTGCTGCTGATGTGAATAGTAGGAATGTATTTTTACATTTCCATCCAGTCTGTTGCAAAGTTAGACGTGTATTTCAGTCACCAGGACATACAGAGTTGTAGAGTCATACCTTACATTTCAAAAGTGGATTTGGAATAAGACAGCCTCTGTCTCTAAAATCTGGTCTGTTCAGGTGGTAGTATGAAGCACTCCTCTCAAAGGTTATGGCATGACTTAGGAATCCCTGCCAGCATTCCTCTTAATAAAAGAAATTCTAAAGTGCATAGCTGCTCATAAGCCACAGCTGTGTGCACAACTGCTGATACACTTACTTACACATTTAGTGAACTATCAGTTATTTAATTTACAGCTTTATGAAGTGCTCTGTAATACTTTAAAGATAAAAGGTGAGGTGTCAAGGTAAAATATTCAATATTCAATTCAAGCAATCAGCCATGTCTGAAGTAGAAAGGTCCGGGAAAACGAATTTCAAAAGCATAACATAAATTTTCCAGGGCTTTTGGTATTCCTTTAGGAGTTCAGAAAATGTTTACCCTGTACAAAGATCTCTAAAAATACCTTGTTTGTTGAGTTTTCTCTGTAGATATCTCTGCAATTCATCACCATGGTTCCATACATACCAATGGTCACTGAAAAAGAGCATAAGATAACTCCCTTGATTCTTGTGGTTCTAAATCACAATGAAGTCAGATTCCCTTGTAAAACAAACAAACAAACAAAACAAACAACAAAACCAAACCAAAAACCCCCACTTTGTTGCTTCTGAACCACTTCCCATAAAAGGGCAGAATCTTTAAGATTCTATAAAGGTTTAAGAGGAATAGATCAAAATCTGCAGTATCGGAAGAACACGATGAACAGACATGACAAAATAGAATCCTAAGCCTTTATTTAGTTTACATAGTTCACATAATTCAGGCAAAGAATCAACTGGCTTTTTGTTGCAACTGATCTCCTCAGTCTTATATTTTAAGAGAAAAGCAAATTTCAGATTTTAGATGTTATGTTTTCATACAGAAAGAAAAGGAAATACAGTACTACATGCAACACAAAGATTCCTGACTACAGTGTCAAGATGTGCTGGTATTAAAGCATTGGTTTTAGCTGGGCTTAGCTGAAACATCTTATTTAGGGCCTGCTGTTAAGACATCTGGTATTTCTATTATTCTATTGCTAAGCAGTCACTTGGGAGAAACAGATGAAGAAATCCAGAAGAACCAGATTAGTCATACAATTACAGATTGAGCATAATTTACAATAGTAGCATTGCAATAATTATTCTTCAAAACCAAGATAATTTGATTTGAATATTCTGTTTCAGAGGAGAAAACCAAACAAAACAATATTAATAGCAACAGTACCTAAAATTAACTTGGCACATTATAACTTCTAGTTATTACGATTTTGCCAGCTATACACAAATGGCATGCCATCAAGTTTAATCAAATTGTCCCTAGATTTATACTGTGCTGAGATCTGAATTAGGTCTATCAAAACCATATACACGTCTGCTTTCGCCAGTTGGTAAACAGTATATAGACAATATTCAGTGCAGAAATATTCAGTAAAAATCTTTATGAAACAACTCAGGCTTCCCACAGTAGCCTGCTAAGTGGAAAAAAAACAAAAACCCACCTTTTTTTTTTTTCATTCACTGTGATTTTATTTTAAGTTGTGATGTATTTCTAATTCACATTAATTTTGTTGGAGAAAGTAAAGAAAATGACAGTAGGTACCCTAGAAAAAGTAACTGGTTTGCACAGAGTAGCTCAGAGTGGCTTGCTTGTTTCTGCAAAAAAGTCAGACTGGTAAAATGAGTTCACAATTAGTTTAGAGAGATCAAAAAATCTTCAGTGATGATTGATTTTTCTGATCAGCTTTCAATTGTAGGAGATACTCTGAAAATGGTAGGCATTCTGTAAGTCATAGACACTTGGGGCAAACTATTTTCCAATGTAAGTGAGGTCTGAGTCAACTTAAATTGACAGAGTAATATACAGAAATATAAGCTAAATAAATGCCTTCATTTTAATTAGAGCTCAGTGTAACATTCTGAAATATGTGATGTTGAAAATAAAAAAGCAAAGTTGCCATGGGGCTTTATGGAGTTCTTTTTAAATAGTTGAGGTATACAGTGAAAGGATTTAAGCTTTCCTGGATCCAGTCTCTGTCTGCCATGCTTCAAACAGGTGAATTATCCATTCTACCCAGTCTTTGACATGACTGATTGTTATGTGTTCATTACATTTGAATTAATATGCTAATAAACCCATGTAAATGCTCAGCTTCACGCCATGCCTTTTCATCAGCTTAGATCATGAAAAGGGTAGTTTTGTCTACAGCTAGTGGAAGTCTATGCAAGTATTTTCTAAAAAATTCTTCATCGATGGCAGTCTTACCCCAGAAAGGGAATTTAAAATCATACTAGGTACATGTGCTGTAAATCTAGAGCAAATCAACGTTTAAATTTCTGTTAATCTCAGACAATTCCATCATCTCCGTAGGATTGTTCCGGATCTGTATAACTATGTGAAATACCCAATCTGTCCTAAATTTTATTATTGCTATGATAGTGATGCACTTGCTGGAAATACAAACCCAAACCCAACCTATCTTAATGGCTCTAAAAAAAACCAAAACCACAACAAACAAAAAAAGACACTATGCAGTATAATACACTGTAGTCAGTAGTATTATAAAATTATAATAAATCCTTGTAATGTACACACCATGGCAAATCAATTTTGTATAACCCATCAAAGTCTACTGTTTTTTAAAAAGATACTTTAAGAGGGAAGTTTTTCTGAAGAAAAAAGAAATTTCACTATGCATACCATAACTGCAAAACTTAGACAATACTTACCAGACTGGTTCAAATTTAAATTAACCTATATAAATCAACGGTAATTCCACTGAAGTCAAAGTTGTTACACTAGTTTGACAGGAGGCTGAAGAAACAATCATGCTTACACTGTCTAGAGAATATGCAATAATTTACAGCGTTTTAGCTGTGTAAACACAGCAGTTTTGGAGAAGGAAAAAAAGATATTTATTTGACCCAGATAATGTACATTATTTTCTCAAAATCTGTAGTCACTGATGCAAAAGATTCATCACTTTCAACTTTATCGTTTTTTTAAAAAGTCTAATAAAAGATACTGTCCCATTATAGGTAATCTGCATTGAGTAAATAAATGGGTTTGGATAGAATACTTTTCCTTTAACACTGCTGCTTGAGGAGCAATGGCATAGGCATCGTAGTGCTTTATAGGAAGAGACCTTTCCTTGAACAATTCTTGCACATTACTACAAGACAGTCAGGTATGTAGATTCTAGTATAAATTCCAGATACATTACTTTAGACTTTGGAGACCTACATTTTCCCAGAGAAATGAGACTTCTTTTGGATACAGGACAGTGACTAATCTGAAGAGAAAGCTTGTCAAGGAAATGCAGCCTCATGAATATTTCCAATTCTTTGTTGATTCCATGAATGCACAAAAGAGGCAGGAGTCTCTATCAGAAGACACATAAGCAACTGGTCAGGGAAGCCCTATTTCTCCCATCACCAATAGTCTCCTATAACATCCTCATAGGCAAGCTTAGGAAGTGTGGGTTGGATGAGTGGACAGTGAGAACTGGCTGAATGGCAGAGCTCAGAGGGTTGTGATAAGCGGTGCAAAGTCTAGTTGCAGGCCTGTAGCTNAAGAAGGCCAATGGTAACCTGGGGTGCATTCAGAAGAGTGTGGCCAGCAGGTCAAGGGAGGTTATCCTCCCCCTCTACTCTGCCCTGGTGAGGCCACATCTGGGGTTCTGTGTCCAGTTCTGGGCTTCCCAGGTCCAGACAGACAGGGAACTACTGGAGAGAGTCCAGAGGAGGGCTACCAGGATGATGAGGGGACTGGAGCATCTCTCTTATGAGGAAAGGCTGAGAGAGTTGGGTCTGTTTAGCCTGGAGAAGGCTGAGAGGGGATCTGATCAACGCTTATAAATATCTAAAGGGTGGATGTCAAGAGGATGGGGCCAGATTCTTCTCAGTGGTGCCCAGTGACAGGGCAAGGGTCACAAACTGGAACACAGGAAGTTCCACCTGAATAGGAGAAAAAACTTCTTTACTCTGAGAGTGACCAAGCACTTGAACAGGCTGCCCAGGGAGGTTGTGGAGTCTCCTTCTCTGGAGATACTGAAAACCTGCCAGAACACAATACTGTGCAACCTGCTCTAGGTGGTCCTGCTTTAGCAGGGTAGGTTGGACTAGATGATCTCCAGAGGTCCCTTTCAATTGCTAACATTCTCTGATTCTGTGATATGCTTAGAAAAGGCTTGCTAGCAAATTGAAACATTAGTTAAGAAAACACAGGCAAAAAAATTAAGTGACTGATATCACAAACTCAGCCAATGTGAGAATCAGCAGCCCCACAATATGCAGGAAGTAGACCAGCTGTGATGTCATTATTTGGAAAATTTAAAGGTTTCCAGTTCAATATGTTTTGTCAGAAAGCTTTCCATCTGGGCATGATCGAGATCGGTCACTCCTGAGCTGTTTTGATAGTGCTGCAGTCCCCCCCTCTCCTTTCTGGTATTAGTTTAGCTCCAGAGCACCATGGGGGTTTCCCAGCCCAGCATCACACTGCCCATTGTTGGGTGGATGGGGACACACCTAGGAGAAAGCCATCTCTTGATGAGTACAGGCCTGCTCATGGGCTGCCAGGCAGGGCAGCACCTCAGCAGCAGGAGGTGGTGCCCGGGGCAGGATGGGAGTTTCATGTAGAAAAAAGGCCCCAGGCTTCAGAAGATCTTGAAAGGATGAGTGGGAGGGGATGGGCAGGTAGGGAGAGGCTGTTTTGGGGCTGCTGCCAGCCCAGGTTTTGGGCCTGACCCCACCACAGCCTTACCCCTGCCCAGCCCTGGGCCCCACTGAGCTGAGCACCACCCAGACCCTGACCTCATCCCATCCTGCACTGCCCTGGTGGCCCTGGGCCTTCTCCCCACAGCCCCCAGTAGATACCAGGGGGTATTTTGACTGGGATCCTCCCTACTTTACAGTCTTCACCCTGCAAGACAGACCCCACACCCTCACCCCTGTCTGCTAGAGAACTGCTGGGCTTTTCCCCTGGATCTGGGTTAGTAATTTTCGTGGGTGAGAATTCATTTAGCCTGAGCCCCATTACCCAAGATTAGATGTAGACTGCCAGAGCTCTGCGAGATTGGTCATGCTTAGAGCATGAAAGATTCCCTGGCTTCAAACTGGACATGAGGCATTTCTACAAAGTATTTGAATCTTTTCTTTTCTTTACACTTTTTTTCTCAGCAGAAATTGCTGGTCCCCAAGGTAAATAGAAAGGTCTTATTCTGTGTACTCCATGGTGTCAAATGAATACATCTACACAGCATGAGATGTGATTCGTAAGCAGGTCATGTTTCCTACATGGCCCTGGTACCTGCTGATAGCTTATCTAAGACAACTTTGAATAAAAGTGATGTGAGATGATAGCAAGCAGAAGGGAAAATAAGTAAAGAAATCTGCAAACCAAGGCAAACTGCAACTGCTGTTGCCAAGAATAGAGAGCTTCAGAGTCCCCTAGTGAATACTTATGAAAAGGGTAAGCCTAGATCATCTTTAACACATACCAAATAACACCTGAACATAATTTCTGAAGATAAATTGCTTTCCAGACTTGAATGAAATATCCCTTTACAGAAGGGTATTAGGTGACCCAGCATCTAACAGTCCCTCTTTGCATTTCTGTATTATTATTTAGTCTTTGGAAAAGGACATACGTGGACAAATATATTTATCTGATGGGCAGGGACTTGGAATGACACCCAGCTGCTTCCAGCAGACTATTAAGCCTGTCAAGTGACCGAGCTTTAGCAGCACAAGGAACCATTAATACCTGTTTAGTAATAGATCTTGGAAAATTAATCTTTCTGTGACTCAGAAGACCCGAAATACTTGGCTGGCTTTAATAATCCTCAAATTATTCTAATTAGGTCCCCGGGTATATGATTTCCAATGGTACTTTCTTATAGGGAATTTGTACCAGTAACTCCAAATTTAATCTAGTCTAGAATACCAAGAGGGAGGAGGAGGGTTCTGAGGACAAAACAAAGTCACATAGACTTGAAAAGGAAAGAATAAAAACACAAAACTGTGATTTGATAAAGAGAATGCACCTAGGCTGTACTGAGTTGTACCTTTGGATTTGAATGTGCTGTCTCAGCCCTTTTCAACAATACAAGACAGTATCAGTGTTGACACTATCAGCATTTTACAGAAATCCACCAACGGCTGAAGTTTAAAGCATAATACACTAAATGTGTACAGTGCTAGTTTCTGAGCTGGTGTTACAGCATCAGTCAACTCAAAGATGCTGATGCATGCACAATACAACAATGATGGCATATCAGTGCCTGACAAGCTAGAGAGTCTTAGACTGAAATGGATTGTCACAATCATAGGCTTAGTCTCCTGCGTAGCACTGAGCCTGAAGTTTCAGTCAGTAACTTTAGCAGTAGAGGAAATCATCCCTGAATTATGTGCAAGTGAGCATTCTTAGAAAATTTGCTTGTGAGTTTTGAGGTAGAACATATGCACACGTACATAGTCATATACCATTAGTTGCTGTTACTGCACAGTTGAATAGAAAAGAAAATATATTCCAGTTATCTTAGCTTTAATTTGTAATATAAAAGAAAATGTTAGAAAGTTATCTTTTTTCCAGTGCAATTTTGCTCCACTGAGAATGCCTTAGTTATGGCTAGTTTGCTATTAGTTCAGCTGGGAGAAATAAGATTTCAAGAATTGGCTCTAATATCAGCTCTTATGCTATTGGGAGTATTCTGCAGAAGTAGACTGGAATTACATCTGAATAAAATAATAAGAGATATTCCAGCAAACAGCTTTATTTTATTACCCTCTACATAAAACTTTCCTGCTGCCTTATAAATGTTCCAGGACTCTGACTTACATTGCAGACTTTTTTTATAGATTATTTAACATGAGTAATCCCTGGCCACTTGGAATTCATCCGATAAGATACACAGCGCAACAGACCATGACACAGGCAAAAAGGCTACTGTGTGCTGAATGTGAACTTCGAGTTGCATATAAGCATATATTCAAAATATCTACTTTTAAGATAATTTGGAACCATAAAATGCTAGATGTGTCTGAGCACCTCTGCCTGTAACCTAATCAAAACCTGCATCTGCACATAAATAAATAAGATTTCAGTGAACAGATAAAACAACTAAGTTTGCATGGTTTTGTTTCATTTGCATAGGGCTGTTATTCTCATTTTATCATGCTGAAGCCATAAAAGATTTATGAAATATAAAGGCTGAGAGTTTTGTCTTTGTTTGACAGTATATATATCGCAAAAAATTTTAGACCTGCAAAACATGCATGCTTTGCACTATCAATCATACTAGGTTTCTTACACAACCTCTATGAACAGAATTAGCCAGCGTCCCTTATCCCTGAGTTTTGTATAAAACCAAAAAAAAATTTTTGAATGTCTGGGAAAAGTCGCAAAAAGAAGGCTCCAAACTCCCAGATGAGGAAGGAGTTCCCCAAGTGGGAACTCTAGGCTAGTAGACAACAAAAGCTCCAGCATTCAGGCACAGCAAGATGGAGCTGAGCTTGGTCTCAAGACAACCTAGCGAAGTCATCTTCAGTAGTACAGATGGAATTGTTTGGCAAGTAACTGATAATTGAGAATACCAGGAATCCTTCCACTGCAGTCCCATTGCTGGTGATGTGCAGGAGCCTCAGTTTAAGACTGCATTTGAATATCTTTAGGGCCACAATCTGGTGGCTGCAGGATCAAACAGTAGACTAACTTAATTAGTTTATCATCAGCTCAAATGTGAGAAACTGCTGGCTTTAATGTTACTTGTACTGCTAGTGCCTTATGTTCTGATCATTATTCTGGTAAGATTGTAATGGAAACTGAGGCCTTAATTATAAATACAGTTTGTCAGAAAAATCCCAAAATAGGAGGCTATATATCATTGACACAAATAACGGCAAGTAATATACACACATTAATACAGATAGCTGTTAGAGACCTTCTCCAGAAGAATGGCTTCCAAAGTAATGAATAATAAATAGATCCATGTAATGGAACTTGTTACAAGATTTTATCAGTAGGATGCATACTTGTTACTGTAGTACATAGTTTATTGAAAAATTCTTTTTGCAATGTTTATTAGCATTCTGAGGCTGAGTTCCAACCCAATAAATAGGAGAAAAATCACAGCTACTGAATTTCAGTTTTCATCTTTGAAATTTTGTTTAAAGGAGTTCTACAACAGGCTTTTCCAAAGCTGATTCTGATCAATAGCTGGCTCAAGGGGAGAGTTCTTCCAGTATGCATATTTATTTCCTGCTAAAGATCAACCTTACTTAATTCATATTGAGAATCCTAACAGATGAGTGATTAGTTAGGAAAATCCTGGCTGTAATGTTTTGAAGATCTGCTGTGCCTCTACAGTTTGGGTTGGGAATCTCCTTCTCTAGGAATACCTTCTGTTCTCAGGTTTGCTTCCGCCATGAATTGAGGCAGAAACTGAAGCAGCAAGAGTTTCACATACTGAAAACCCCCAATATTTCTTATCAAAAGCAAGTGTTTCTGCATTTGTTGATTAAAGTACTAGCTTCATGTCACTCTTTGTTCACTTAAACTGACACCATCTCCCACACAAGTGACTGTCAATATACGTCAGGCAGCTACATTGCAGCCTGTGCTGATTTACCTGAGCTCAGCTATCTATGAGGCATGTCCATCGAGACCTGCTTATGAGACTGATAAGCCTATATCAGGGAAGACTGGAGATGAAATAACCTGTTTGAATTCCAGTGTAATCTTATTTTATGTATTGCTGGGATATGCCACAATTAGATAATTTTCGTAATGTACCACATGGATTCAAATGGCTGGAAAAACAAAGGGAATCATGAGGTACTCCATCCAGCAATCATGGAAACAGAAATGAGATACAGTCTGTATTCCTCTTTAGACAGCAGAAGCAGCTTCAGAGGAACTGAAATACTGAAACAAGTCATGATATGTATTTTCATTGAGTTTACTCAGACTTTTATTTTTTTATTTACGTAGAAGTTCAGAATGGTTCACAAGATATTTGCATGTACCAACAAGATATCTGCATGTACAGTGTCTTCTCTTTCTTATGTGTCTTTCCCCAAGCAGTTTTTTCATCCATAAAATGTTTTGATTTTTTAAGTAGATCTGATAAGCAGTTGCTCTCCATTTACCTGTGCTTCTCTGAAATTAGTAGGTTTACCCTAGAAATATCTGAATCAAAGCTTTAATCTGAAGCTTGTATTCTTAGTTTTACAATACCTCAATATTGATTGCATCTTTTTTCTTTTTTTCTTTTTTTCTTTTCTTTTTTTCGATTAAATTGTGTCCATGGATGACCACTGTATCAGCTAAACAAAGTAAAACAAGTGTTAGAAGAAACTATGGAAGAAAATAACCCAGCAAATACCAAAAAGCATGCTTAAAAGAAGTTTAACATGTGACCAAGTAAGGAAAAAAAGTTTAACGATGTATATTACACAAGTTTGCAGCCATAATGCTAGATTATGTTTGCAACTTTATCAATAATTATAAATTGGTTGCTGTCCTGGTCGATCTGTAATGAAAGTAAATGGATCAACTTTTTTAAGCCTAGCTATTACAGAAAATATAACCCAGAGACTGTCCTTAGCATTTTGGAGACTACATATTCCCTAATGAAAAAGAATGATGCAAAGAGAATCTCTGACAATGTCAATAATTAGTACCACAAGGATTAACCATTTATCATAGAGAAGCCGTGTAATTCTAGAATATTACAATCTACTTCTGAAAAAAACCCTAAACCAACCAAGAAAACAAAAAAACCAGCCCTCTATAATCATGATAGACCTCTTGGAGCAATGTTCTCCTGAGTAATTAATCATTTTATGAATATTCTTATATCAAGCATAATTCTTTTCTGCTATAGAGATTTTTCCCATTCCTTTATTCTAGCACAACACTGTTACCTATTTTCTGTAGGTCTGCTCACAAAATTCTCAATCTAGATTGGAGTGTTCTATTAATAATTTAAAGATTTTAAGGTTTGCATTCTGAATATTTAAAGTAACTAAAAGTATTTCTAGGAATGGATATGAAAAACTAAGCTGTTTTTTCTTCCCTTAATATTCTCATTTACCTCAATAACATTCTTCAAGTTGCAAGATTTTCATACTTTCCTGTAAAAATGGTTTTATTTTGAATACTTAGTGTTTTAAAACTGGACAGACTTCCACCTGAAATTTTCAACCATCTGCTTCTTCTGAAAAATACCAATACCTATGACTCAAGACTATGATTTCTTGAAATAAAAGAACAATCATACAAACATAAATGAGTGGACAATAATGCATATATTTAAGATAAAGGTTCACAAAAATACAGGTGCGTACTTCCTCTGTTTGCAGGAGTACAGCAGTAACTATTTTTATGTCTTTGAAGTGGGTCTCACAGCCTCATTTTGAATAATGTCTTTAGTGTGGACAAGGCGGAGAATAGCAGAGTTCCTTATTCACTGGGTTACAGCTTCTGAAATGGGAAAAGAGTTATTTCCAATGTAAGCTCCAAGTCTTGTCACTAAAAAGACTTACAGTGAAGCAGAATTTAAAGCACAAGTTTACTTTGCCTCTGATTTCACACAGGAACCGTAACTGTGGATCTGATGGCAATGCAACATCAGCTTTAAATAGTCCTGGCCTTTCCTTCTCCTGCTTTTAGTATATGCATTTTCCTAGCAGTTCTGGAAGTTAGCTGAGCTCATAATCTGTGTGCCTCCCAAAAGTGCTACAAAACACTTGGAAAATGTCACGACTGAAACAAAGGAGGGTTTCTATTTCACAGCCACTAGAAAGGTACTGTACACTAGATTTATATCAGTATGCTGGCCAGCTCTTCTCTCATGCTGTGTAAAGTGTAGATCTTCTTGACAGATACTTTGACTGAGCAGAAAAATCCCTACCTGACCTCAAATCAAAGAGAGGTAATGGCCAATGGATACCATGGGAAAAACTTATTTCTCTGTCTTCATTCCAGCCCCAGTGGCAGCTACCTTCAAAGTCACTCTTGCATCTGCAGCTGCACAATAAAGGAGCCTCTGACTATCAAAAGAGGTGGTTAAGTCCCTAGCTACTTACTTTACAGTAGCTAGGGTTTTAAAATGCTTTTAAATGAGATTTTTAAGAGGTGGATTTTGAGAATATAGATGAAAATTTCACTGTAAAATCAAATATAAACAACTTCAAAATGAAAGATGGTTAAGATATTAAGATCTTCAAAATTGTTCTGTGTTCATAACAGTAAAAGTGAACAGTCATGGAACAACCCTATTTCATTAATATTTCTACTTTATTAATATAATGTATTTCTCATGTCTCCAGTACTTGCAAAGCAGCTTCCTTCATTGTCTCTCTCTGGAGTCAGAATACCCAGTAGGACAGCATTTCTCTCAGAGGTATTCCTCCTCAATTCTGCCTGTATTTCGTTAACCTGGTCATATTTTTAATTCCAATCTATCCTTTATGAATATGTCATTAAACACCTAAACTGAGGTCTAGAAGCTAAGCTGCTATCAAGGGGATTGCTGCTTTGTATTGCTTCTCTGGTCAGCTCAGCAGAAACCTTGGTGGTACTGCCTCTTCTCCTGGGTATGTTGTCCAAAAGGTAAAACTCCCAAAACTTACTTCAGTTTAGAGGAGATACTGCTTTATTGGCTCTGGGTGCTAGGTGATATCCACAAATCTAGCACACCTAACACTGTTTTTCTTGTTATATTTATACACAAATATTACAAAGATTACAAAGTGGTACACTCCCCGTTACAATGATTGGTTCATATTTCTTCACCTAGTATGCAAACTAGAGTGCGTGCTCAGTTCCTTTCTCCGTCTCTATCTTTTGAATAGGTGGTATAAATTGGGTAGGGGGCTTATGGGTTGGTGGTCGCCCGGATCCTGGCCCAAGTTACCTTTCCCCTAGTTTCTCAATACTTCGGTACTGGTAAATGTTCGCTAAATGCCTTAAGAAGATAAGGATTTTCCTAGAAGAAATTAGCATCCTCCCTTTCTGATAAATACATACATAAGGACCTTGAAGTGTCTTGTAGGCTCTTCCTTTTTATCATGATGTGTAACAGGTGCTCATCCTAAGAATTGTTAGTCTTTTACTTAAAATAAACAATGAACAGTTTCTTATCATGTATAATACAAGTAGGCCTTTTTTACAGGCCTGTCTTTTTGGCTACATTTCCCCCCTTTGGAACTTATTAAATTATTGATTAAGTTCCATTCTTCTAGTATCTTCTGGTAAGAGAAATACACATTTTAGTTATACACTGAACTATTACATATATACGTACAAAAATTGCTAAAACTAGTAACAAAATTATTAACAGATTCTTCACCCATATCGATAAGTCAGGAAACCACGATGTTAGCCATCTCCAAATTTCCTCAAAACCGTAAGAAATGTCACCCTTTTGAATGTTGTGCAAAATTTGGGTCTGCTGCCATATTTCATTTAAGTCAGTTGCAATTTTTCCATTCTGATGTACCTATACACAACAACTATTAGTTACCGTGCAGACCCCTCCTTGAGAGGCCAGTAACATGTCTAAAGCCATTCTATTCTCAGTAGCTATTTTAGCTACTTGCAATATTTCTTCCTGTAAAGTAGAAATAGCACCAATTGTTCTGTTTTTGACAATTTCCTATCCAGCTGAAATGTTTACAATAGCTTTCTCTAGTTCATTTACTCCTAATCATGGTATAAACTATCTTACAAAAGAATGAAACTTTGTAGGTTCTTCTATCAACAGATTATTTCTTCTTTGTCTTTTTAGAAAGGTCCTTATCCATAATTCGTCATTTTTGGTCAATTCTTTCACCACTGTAATATTCGGAATCAAAGCTCCTAAAGTACAAATACCAGAACACTCAGGGTGCAAGGCTTTTTGAGCTGTTTTCTCATGTAACCAATGCCATCCTTTACTAATTGGGACATTCCAAAATCCTGTCTGTTTCCTCCTGTTCTGCAAAATCATTGACCAATCACAATTTGGATACTGCCCTATAGATATGACACCAACAGAGAAAGTCTTACTAGTTGTTATACACTTTACCTTAGGGACCGTGGGATCGTTTATGTCCCAAATTCTCAAGTCAGTCTTGCTTTCCTGGGTATATTTTGGATTTATCCACAAATTATTCCAAGAGGTGTTAAAAGGTATTGGAATTCCTATCGGTGACATCTTTTTATTACTATACTCGGGAAAGTGAGTGTATATCCAACAATTTGTTTGGCTCGCTGTTTTCATGGTTTCATTCCCACATATTCAAAGTGGGGAGAATCATCCAATTTATGCCAATCTATAATCCTCATATTAGCATTAAAAGGCTCATTTTTCCACAAAATCCGCATCAAAATAATGGTACTAACAATAATCAAAATAGCTGTATACAGATAAAATTGTTTACATTCTGGTTGAAAATACACTTCAAATGATGTCCAAGTACAATTACAGTTCATACACTTCTCCTACGGATTTTTATGCTCAGAGGATTATTTTCTTGTACTTGCAATTCCCAAAGTCATCCCGGGGGCATTCCTTTCTGTATTCTTGTGTAATGTATCCACTGTCTGATCCCATCTAGCTTCAAAGCTGTGTAAGAGGTCAAAAGAACTTGAAAAGGTCCTTTCCATTTCTCTTTCAATGGTTCATCATTCCAGGTCTTCAGATACACCAAACCTCCAGGTTGAAATGGATAGACCGGAGTGTCTAGACCTGACGCTACTCTTTGGTGGAGATACCTGTTGAGGGAAGAAAGAACCCTTCCCAAGGATATTACATACTCTCTTACAGCATGTTTCCCCAAAATTTGCTCACTCCCTGGTTTCTGGAATGAAAAGGTTTGATAAGGTCTTCCATATAATATTTCAAATGGACTTTGACCTTACAGTTATTCTTATTCTCAGTAAAGCTAAAGGCAGAGCATCTGGCCACTTCAATTGAGTTTCCTGACAAATTTTACTCATTTGTCTCTTTACAGTCTGATTCATTCTCTCTACAGGTCTACTTGATTGAGGCCTCCATGGGGTATGTAAATCCCATTTAATCCCTATCACTTTACCTAGAGACTGGATTACCTTAGCTACAAAATGAGGTCCTCTGTCTGATGACATTCCTATGGGAATTCCAAATCGGGGTATTATTTCTTTTAATAATACCTTTATGACTTCTTTAGCCTGATTGGTGCGACAGGGCAAAGCTTCTGGCCATCCTGGAAAGGTATCAACCAATACTAAAAGATACTGATATCCATTCTGCCTGGGAAGTTCTGAAAAGTCAATCTGCCAATAATCTCCTGGAGTATTTCCTTTTTTTATTTTCTCAGATAGAGGCCTTGGCCCATTCTGAGGGTTATTCTTCTGACATGTTTCACATTTGTTCACTATGCTCCTAGCGATACCAGTCATCCCTACACTTACCACAGAAGTTTTTGTATTATCCACCAATGCCTCCATTCACCATTCGCCTGTTTAAATTCCTTATATTTTTCTGGCAACATCCCTAATATTTCTTTTTCTGCCACCTGCTTGGCAACTACATCCGTTTTCCAGTTCACTTTTATTGTGGCTGTATTTCTGAAGTGGTGGGCTTTACAATGCATTACAGCTACTTGTTTAGGCAAGTGTACAGCTTCTAATAATCTCCCTATTAATTGTCCATATTTAACCTTGGGCTGTCAATAATTTGCAAACTGGTTTCCAAAAATATCAGACTGTTTTTAAAACCTTGGGGAAGTACAGTCCAGCAGAGTTGTGGTTTTCTTTCTGTTGTTGGGCTTTTCCATTCAAGAGCAAACAGCTTCTGACTTCCCTTTTCCAAAGACATACAAAAGAAAGCATGTTTGAAATCCAGCACCATAAACCATTGATCAGTATCTTTCATTGTTGTTAATAATGTGTATGGATTTGCAACAACAGGATGTACATCCTGAACTATTTTTTTTACAGCCCTTAAATCTTGTACTTGTCAGCATGAGGTTTCCTAACAGGGAGGATAGGTGTATTGTATTCCGACTGGCTTTCTCGCAAAAGCTTACAGTCCATAAAATTCTTTATCAAAGTTTCTAACCCTTATCAAAATATCTCTGAGCAACTCGGGACTCCGGGAAGCAGCTCTGCACAACTTTGAAGCAGCTCCCAGGCTCTCCTCTATGCCCCCCCAGGTCTGGGGCGGGACAGGGGTGGAGGGCAGACCTGTGCAGTGCTGGGATGCTGGGGGTGCCTGGTGCCAGCCCCAGTAGAGGCTGGGCAGCACCCTGGCTCCCTGCTGGCCAAGGTCTCTTCTCACAGTCCCGAACCCCATGGTTTCCGTAGCAGGAGGAAAACCGTGCAGGCAGACAAGACAGAGGCGTCGCTGATGCAGGAGATGGTGGCTGTGCGGCTGGTAAGACAGACAACCCCACCTTGTGGGCCTTGTGTAGGGAAGGGTCTGCACTGTGCCTGGGGGACATGAGGGCACTGATCTCAGTAGGGATGAGCAAGGGGGTCTGAGCCCCCAAACCTTGGCCACCTCGCACACCCCAACACATGTCCCTGCTGTGCCTCGGCCTGTAGGAGGAGCAGCTGGCGTTGAGGAGGTGTACCGTCGCTTCTTGGCTGAGGTGAGTTGCTTGGGAGGCTCGGGGCGCTGGGGCTCTTCCACAGACAGTGGGATGTCCATGCCAGTGGTCCCAAGGGCCTTAGGCAGCTTTGGACTTCTCTGGGATGAAACATTTCAGTGTTTCTTTTCTTCCTAGCTCCGGGGGGCGTACAGGGGGGGATTTTGGGGCCCACTGGGGAGACGTTCAGTAGAGCTGAGAGAGATGCCTGGGCCACCTCACTCCAGTCCAGCATGGTGCAAGGTCCCGCAGTGGCATGCAAAGAGGGTGGCTGGAAAGAGCTGAGATAAATTTTCCCCTTGCTCTGCCTGACTCTTCTCTTGTCCCCCAGGGGATTTCTTCTGTTCCTCGCCTTCCTCCTCCTGGTCCTGCTGAAGAGTGACATCTTCAACTGGGTCCTGCCACCGAAGATGGCGGCCGCCTTTGGGAGCCACCCGGCGAGGTCCCAGTTCTTTTGAAACAAAGAAGCCTGTGATTTCAGCACAGGAGTTAAGAAGTATTAAAAAAAACTGCAGCTGAAAAAACAGATGCAATTTAACAGAATGAAAAAGCCAATAAACTTTCGAAATAGGCAGTCAAATAACTAAATTCTAGCAGAAGACCACAGAATTGCCACTGTTAGAAACATTCAGAGGTTATGCAGGCTGGATAAGAACATCCAGTTCATGGAATGAAACAGCTATGAACAGAAGATAGCCTAGGTGACAGAGCAGAGGGTTCTCTGGTTCAGTTGTCCCGTTTGTG
Source organism: Aramus guarauna (assembly GCA_013400195.1). Classification (NCBI taxonomy): domain Eukaryota; kingdom Metazoa; phylum Chordata; class Aves; order Gruiformes; family Aramidae; genus Aramus; species Aramus guarauna. The sequence continues at coordinate 27,556 of VXBL01000508.1, read as the reverse complement.
ACATTCTCTGGAAAATAAGCAACCCCTTGTAGCTGGCAAAGAGTTTAGTTTTCCTGCAAACACTAAATTTAATTCTGTCACAACTAGCTTGGATATTATCATAGAATCATAGAACAGTTTGGGTTGGAAGGGACCTTTAATTAAAGGCCTTCTAGTCCAGCCCCCTGGCACGCTTGTTTGGATGCAGTGCAGGATATGATTGGCTCTATGGGCTGCAAGTGCACATGGCCGGCTCGTGTCCAATTTTCTGTCCACCATGATGCCCAAGTCCTCCTCTGCATGGCTGCTCTCAATCCATTTTGGCTCATGTCCAGTTTGCCCTTGGTGAAGCCATGCTGCTGTCTGTAATTAACTCCCTGTCCTCAATAGATTGTGCTATGTCTTCCAGGAGGATGTGCTCCATGATTTTACTGGGCACGGATGTGCTGGAGGGGTCTGCTCCTGCAGGGGTGAGGTCCTGCAGGAGCATGGCAGATACCCGCTTCTTTTTCTCACCAACACGGAGGGCCTGGTGGGCAATGTGAAGCTCAGGGGCAGCCTTGGCTGCAGTGACCACAAAATGGTGGAGTTCAAGATCCTCAGGGCAGCGAGGAGGGCGCACAGCAAGCTCACTTCCCCAGACTCCAGGAGAGCAGACTTTAGCCTCTTCAGGGATCTGCTTGGTAGAATACCAAGTAGAATAGTATTCAAGGGTCACCTCCTCCAAGCTCAGGAGTGTTGCATCCCACCCAACACAGAAGAAGTCAGGGAAGACCACCAAGAGGCTAGCATGGGTGAAAAAGGAGCTCCAGGGCAAAGTCAAACAAAAAAAGGAAGCCTACAGAGGGTGGAAGCAAGGACAGGTAGCCTGGGAGGAAGACAGAGAAACTGTCCGAGCAGCCGGGGATCAGGTTGGGAAAGCCAAAGCCCTGAGAGAATTAAATCTGGCCAGGGATGTTAAGGACAACAAGAAAAGTTTCTATAGGCATGTCAGTGATAAAAGGAGGA
>VXBL01000508.1:0-16000 GCA_013400195.1 Aramus guarauna | reverse complement strand
AAAAAAAAAAAAAAAAAGGTTGATCTTTACTCCAGCAGGTAAAGGCAAGCTGATACTAGAGACTAGATACACTAATAACAAGGACAATTCAATTGCTCTGCCAGATACCATGGAATAGACCCTTTCCCTTTTGTTAAGTGACGAAAGCACGATTAGGGGGCTTCCAGGAAGGCCCTGTAGCACAGGTTCCTGAAGGAGAGCAGAAGTTCAGGGTGGGCAGGGCACATCTGCGCCACACAGGACAGCCCAGCTCCATCCCATAAGCCCCATGGAATGTAAAAATAAGAGGTAAATGCTACAGAGAGCAAGAGAAAATGGTTTGAGCCCAATAATTTTTCCCCAAGTGTGGTGTGTGTCTGTCTGTCTCTCTGTCAGCCACTTCCACCCCCAGGCAGGTGGGGGTGAATGCCCACCCCTGCAAACCGTGTGGACCAGGGTGCCTTCCTCACCCTGTGCCTATCCTTCCCCACTCCTCACATTCTACCACTGCTGCTGCTTCCCTGCGGACCACCTGCGGCAGCCTTTCCCCATGGAGGCTGGCATCCCTGAAGCACTGCAAGCTGCTGCCCCCGCCACTGGCGAGGGATGTGGAAAGGCATCTGAGAGCCAAAGGGGTCCATGAGCTGTGGCAGCCGCTAGCAGGACCGTGACCGCTGCAGGAAAGTCAGGCAGGTGCCTCCAGACAGAGCCGAGTAACAGGTCGGTGGGGCCGGGCTGGGTCTCCAGCCCGTTCCCCCAGCATCGGTGGGAGCAGGACGCCAGACAGCATCCTGAGGGCTTGGAGTGGCAGGAAGACATGGAGGAAATAGGAAAAAAGTGTTTCTGAGGAGCACAGAGGCTCAAGGGCCGACTCCTTCAAACCTTTTGCTAAGATACCTTCTTGTACTTCTTTGAAAAACAATAAAGGAGTGACAGAACCCTTATGCTAGTGAAGTAGCCCTAATTCCACGTCCACAATATCATAGAATCACAGAATCACAGAATGGTTTGAGTTGGAAGGGACCTCAAAGACCATCTAGTTCCAACCCCCCTGCCATGGGCAGGGACACCCTCCACTAGACCAGGTTGCCCAAAGCCCCATCCAGCCTGGCCTTGAACACTTCCAGGAAGGGGGCAGCCACAGCCTCTCTGGGCAACCTGTTCCAGTGCCTCAACACCCTCATCATAAAACATTTCTTCCTCATATCTAATCTAAATCTACTCTCTTTTAGCCTAAACCCATTACCTCTTGTCCTGTAAATTTAACCCTGATTAACCCTCTTTAATCTTTACTTCTTTCTCATGGTCTGTTTTTCCTTTTCATTTTACTCAGTTCCAAAAAGCTGCCTATTTCCCTTATTCTCCCATAAGATAAACAATAAAACGGACAAAAGATAAACAACAAAAAAGAACAAATTGTGCAGTCCTGGCAAAATGTTCTCCTTAGGAAAAATTCCCACTGATTGCAAGAGACAAGAGATTTCAATTGGAACTTTGCCTGAAGAAATAACAGAGAATTAAACCCAAATAAAATAATCACATAATACAAGTTCTCACAAGCGGAGAAATTAAATTCTATTTCAGTTCCCACATGGACAGCAAAGTCTTTGTCCCACTGATGGGTAATAGGAGTTTTGCCATTATTTTCAATGAAGCCAAGATTTCACCTCAGGGCATTTCCTCTCATATCCTATTTATTATCTTTTTACTGTAGCACATCACATAAGTATCAACTAATACTTACAGCCTAATGAATAATCATGTATTCCAATACCAGATATTACCATCCATTGTAGGCTTGTAGATATAATGCAGTTTTTATTTCTAGAGGCATTATGACATTTTGAAGAGAAAACCCACCAGCTAAATTCTAGCATTGAAATAAAAGGGAACAAATATTGACTGTCAAATCCTTTCCAGGAAAAGAAATCACTATATATGGTCAGCTGCTGACTCTGTTGTTTCCTAAGTTTTCCTTTGTACTGCCTTTCGAGAGAGAATAAATATGCATCTGGTTGACAAATTACGATCTAAATTAATCCAAATAGTTTAATGTGGTATGGTATCCATCTCATGCAAGTGAAAATTATGGAGCTTTAGCAACATGTCACAACTGATGAATTGCAGTTTTAAAATAAAGTGTCATAGACTTCAGGGTGTATTATGTAGTAGCAACTCAGTACTTCCTTGCTGCATTTAACAATACTTGTCAAAAAGCTATGCTTCTGTGCAGCAACAATGTCTTGAAGAAGGTAGTAAAAGTGAACATTTTTGGGAAAATACTGCTGGACTCTCAGAGGAAAGCAATTTCTGAATAGTTTGCAGTGTATTTTGCTGTACCACAGATGGCTGAAAAGCTGTTAGTAAGTTCTTATACTGTAAGTGGAGAGCAGCTGCAAACTTCTAGCTACAAGCTAAGAGGAAATATTTTAAGATCTGCAGATGTGTCCTGGGAAACTCAGTCTCCATAACAACACTTTCTGGTGCCATGATTATGAGACTGTCTGCACCTCTTGATTTTTGTAACCATTCACTTGTGGTTGCCAGTATAATACTGTTATTTTGGCCAGCACTAAATTTGCTTCACTTGTACATTTGCAAAGCCAGAGTATTATTGACCATTTTAGAAGAAAAAAACATGCTCACTAATGAACCTTGAAACTTTGGTGTAGTTATATGAGGAGGATCCTACTTTAATATTTCACCAGTTAATAAAATTAGAACACTCCTGTGCCACTGAGATATTATAGTAGAATATATATTTATGTGCTTAAAATATCAAGCAACCAGGAACTAAATATGGAATTCAGAAAACAAAGAGTTTTCTTCTATAGTTATTACTCAAACCAAGCCTAAGAACTCAGCTATTGGAGGAACAGACTTGAAATACAGAAGTGAGATATATAAGATAATACAAAATTCTAAATTGTTCTGAGCACAAAGGAAAAAGCAACTCAGACTCAAAGGTTTCTCTTAGTGAGACAGATCCCAGGCAGTGCCTGTGAACATTTTCCTTTTGAATGCCAACTCCAGCAGGCACAGACGTTGTAATGTTTTAAGTAGAAAAATTAAGCTTTTTATAGTTGCTTTTTTATAGCAATACATGACCTCATATCAGAGTATAATACAAGTATCTCTACTAGAACACAGTGATTCCCTTGCACTGCTTCTCAGGGCAAAGTATGTCCTGCCCAAAGTGCAACTGTGAACTGATGATATTATTTCAATTTGGAGGATTTAATCTAGTCTGGCCGCTTTCTTTGCCAGGCTTGCTGTTAAATGTGTTCCAGTGCAGCCACCTGACTAAATCTCCAACTGGTTTCTCCAGCTCCTTTTTTTTTTTTATATGGACTTCATGTATTACTCTTTTTTTTTTTTCCTATTTTCTCCTTGTTGGTCCATTTTCTGCTTTTCTCTTCCTCTTCTCCTAGTATCAGGCTATTTTGCATATGTTTATTTCTCCCCTATTACTTCTTTTCCACTTTCATCTTTAGTCGTTAACCAATTTGTCATCTTGTCTTCTTATATATCACTCTATTTTTCTAGTTCCTTATACTGTTTAATGCCTCTCTCCCTTACCAGGATAAATAAATGAATAAACAGCAAAATTTTTGGCAAGGTAGATACTCAAGACTACATCAGGAGAATATTATTTGGGACTTCCTTCCTGCAATAGGAAGGAAGCGTGTCTGTGACTGAGCTGAAAGAGGGAAATGACCCTTGACAGCAAAAACTGGAGAAATACTTGGCCAGAGCTCACATTTGAAGAACCTCAGCTTAGAGGTGAAGGAAAATATAGTCAGTTTGCAGGATAGTTGAATTTCTTGACAAACTTATTTCTTAGTCTCGAAGACTAAGGTTTTTTTAAAAAAGGAGCTCCCTGCTCCCCCCTCTCCCCCCTTGCAATGTTAGATGAACTAGATGAGACTAGAAAAGCATACTGTTATCCGAATATAATGCTTGTATACTCTATAAAAATGCTAGCAAGTTAAATGTATTTGTGGGAAAGACCTATTAAAGTCAACCAATCAGAATTACAAAAGAAAACAAGAAGTGGATTTTAATAGAAAATGGCCTTCAGGAATGTTAGTCACATCATTTAATTCACTCTTGGGGGCCCAGAGACACTAATATAATGTATTTGATGCAAGACTTAAAAACAAAGCATGACAAAACTGAACAGAGAAAATGTAATTTTGCCAGCCTCGAATTGAGGGTAATGGAAGGGAAAGAGATGCAATGGAATGGGGAGCAGTGATGGGTGTGAGATGAAGGTTAAAAATTTCTGCCATTTTTCCCTTTCCAACATTCTGCTACTCAAACACAAATACTCTGCTTCTGCTTTAAGCCCACATTGAAGAGAAAATATGAACATCAGCAAACAGTTAGGAAATTCAAAACAATATGAAGAAGCAGGTTATGCAGTATCTGACATGAGAGACCATCTCACACCAAGATCATCTTTCTTTCTGAATCCACATGCACATCCTGGGAAATATAATCTGATGTATCACTAACATCAAAGTTATGTTTCTGAAAAAAATGAGGCACCAATGGGCTTTGTACATGTTTCCTTGGCTGTGGAAAGGTCTGGTTTGTGTTTACATAGAAATAAAGAAAAAGTCCAAGATAATACCAAGTCCAAGATACCCCTGGAATCAATCCAGGCTAGGTGGAGAATGGATTCAGAGCAGCCCTGAGGAGAAGGACTTGGGGGTGTTGGTTGACAGGAAGCTCAACATGAGTCAGCAATGCACACTTGCAGCCCAGAAAGCCAACCATGTCCTGGGCTGCATCAAAAGAAGTGTGACCAGCAGGTTGAGGGAGGTGATTCTGCCCCTTTACTCCGCTCTGGTGAGACCCCACTTAGAGTACTGCATCCAGCTCTGGGGTCCTCAGCACATGAAAGACATGGACCTGTTGGAGTGGGTCCATAGGAGGACCACAAAAATGGTCAGAGGGATGGGACGTGTCTCCTATGAAAGACAGACTGAGAGAGTTTGGGGTTGTTCAGCCTGGAGAAGAGAAGGCTCTGGGGAGATCTTATTGCAGCCTTCCAGTAATTAAAGGAGGCTTATAAGGAACATGGGGAGAACCTGTTTAGAAGAACCTGTTGCAATAGTTCAAGGGGTAATGGTTTTAAACTAAAAGGTGGTAGATTTAGACTAGATAGAAGGAAGAAATTTTTTACGATGAGGGTGGTGAAACACTGGAACAGGTTGCCCAGAGAGGTGGTAGAGGCCCCATCCCTGGAAACATTCAAGGTCAGGCTGGATGGGGCTCTGAGCAACCTGATCTGGTTGAAGATGTCCCTGCTCACTGCAGAGGAGTTGGACTACATGATCTTTGGGGGTCCCTTCCAACCCAAACTATTCTATGTTTATATGATTTATTTATTTTTTTTTTTAATAAAGATTTTAGGTGAAAAATGTCTTTATTCAAAGATGGAAGAACATTTTATATTTTGGGTTTCATCTGTTATGAAAGTGAGGTCTGACAACTGAATTAAGAATGGAACAGAATGGACTTTGATGATGTTGGTGTCCTCAGGAATACTGTTTCTACACTGGAGTATATCTGGGAGCTGAACACACTTTATGTTCTTCATAACTTACATTCTCCATGATTAAAAGCAAAAGCTATTTTCTATCTCCAGTGATAATGAATAAAATAGAACCAATGACAAGTATATTTTTATTATTTGGGCAGCTATGTAAGAGGTAGATTTAGACCAAAAGAACTAGATTTAGGCAAAATTATTATTATTTCCTGTTTTCAGCTGGTCATCCAGAAATAAAAGTACTCTACGTCCCCTTGTCAATACTTTGGGCCAAAGAGTTCCCATTCAGATTAAATTTTAACAGTTAAGAAACAAAAAATAATCTTATAAATCTTTTTTCAATTATTAGAAATAATTTTAAAGGAACTATTAGTATATTAGATGCCTTCTTATTTCCATCCCATATCACTGATTATAGTATAGTAGAATATTACTTACAAATTTAAAAAAATAAATTCAGAAATAAAACCTTCAGCAAGTGCAAACTGTCTTCAACAGTGGCTAGGATAAAAGGAGAGCTGTTTTCAGAAGTCCTAGCTAGCAGTTTGCAAATGTGCAATTAAAATTCTGGCTCTTCTCTAATTACGGAACACTTAAGTTAAATGGTCTTAACAGACATATAATGATGGCTTTATAAACCTACAGTTACTTATAATCTAAAGTAATTTCTACTTCACTTTAAAAAGCATCCATTAAATGCCTGTTATGATCTTTATGTAATTTAGCAAGACATTTAATGAATGCTTTATAAAACTAAACAGCAATTATTACCAAAGACAAATGTTAGCCATGTAGATTAACATGCTATTAATGTGAATTAGTTTTTTCAGATTAAATAGTGAAAATTGTACTTAAAGTCTATTGAGATGAATGTAGATTAAAATGTTATATATGTTTGTAGTGGAAACTTTAGGGATGCCTAAAAAGAGAAAAAGGTGCTTAATGCAATTTTTCATTAGAGTATCTATTTATCGAAACCCTGATCAAGCTGCATACAATTTAGAAAGCTAACTCTATAATAAAAATATCTATTTTTCTAAAAATAATTCTGTCAGGTTTATGGACTATGGTCCTCAACTCTATGAATCTTCTGGTTCTTTCCAGATAATTATAGTATTCTGGGCTACTGAGATTTCTTTGCATTATATTATGATTTGTAATGTTTTCAAGACTATGCACCTATTTTAAAGTTAGTGTAAATCTCTGGTTAAAGGGCACTTATACCACTTAATCTGAATAAATATTAACTATGTCAATGACTAANCTACACCCCCTCATCCTTCCTCCAGGGGCTGCAGGGGAATCTCTGCGCCAGTGCCTGGAGGCCTCCCTCCCGCTCCTGCACTGGCCTTGGTGTCTGCAGAGTTGTTCCTCTCACATCTTCTCACTCCTGTCTCCGGCTGTGGTTGCTGTTGCACAGCAGTTTTCCCCCTTCTTAACTGTTACCCCAGAGGTGCTACCACCATCGCTGATGGGTGCAGCCTTGGCCAGCGGCGGGTCCGTCTTGGAGCCGGCTGGCATTGGCTCTATCAGACACATGGGAAGCTTCTGACAGCTTCTCACAGAAGCCACCTCTGTAGCCCCCCCTACTACCAAAACTTTGCCACCCAAACCCAATACAGTTACAAGTATATAGTTAGTAATTTTTTTGCCTCTTTTTGACTGAACATTAAGAAAGGATTAATTTTTTTCTTTAAGAGGTAAAAACATTGACAACCTCAAAATGGTTGCCAAAGGATATTTTGTGGACCTTCTAATGCCAGTAAATTAGCTTAGGCATAACTTACATGGAGCTGCATTCTATCTGATTGCTCTATTCAAACTGGTAATTCGATTGTTGTGATTTTTTTTTTAGCTAACAAAACTTAAATTGCCATGGAGAACTACACTAAGAAGATGGCATTGCACACTTAAGGATAGCACAAACAACAAAGCACTTAATGATAATGAACCACAGTTCCTAATAAACTTGTGCCAAGGCAGAATAATTAAAAGATTTTGGTCTGTAAGAAATGTAGTTGACCAGGCTTCCAAAACTATACTGCCTTTAATATAGTTTACAGTTCTGGTATCCTGAAGGAAGTATTCAGGGTAATATTTTATCACTTACATTATTTGGAGCATTAAATTTTCCCTTCCTCTACATATTCTCAGTGTTGGTAGGAGAAAGGAAGGCAAAGACTGACCCAGTTCTGACCTATCATCTGGGTCCCATAACATCCTTGGCACTCCTGCACTAAAATGTCACTCTAACATTGACTCTTGAGTAAAGATGATTTTTTTTTTTCTTGATTTGGATTATTTTTGTATCTTGTTCTAGGAAGAGGTATACTATGGCTCCTGGCTAACAATTTCTCTGACAAGAAGATTACATTTGGACATTCAAAGAATCTTTCCAATTTAATCTACTTGGCACTAATGAAAAAAATGTTTGCAGCATCCTTTTCCAAGTTTTTTTTAATGAGGTAATTAAACAGACATGATTAGTGCAGAGCAATTGTTCTTACTTTCTAAATAAATAAACAAATGTGCATAGAGGGGTGTCTTTTGTTAGATAAGTGTTTGTTCTCATTTGCACTATATCTATCTATCTATCTATCTATCTATCTATCTATCTATCTATCTCATGGGATGCTGAAATGGATCAGCTGTGGTATCTAAGCAAAAAAGCAATGCATATCCTATTTTGTGATGAAGTATGTCCAACAAACCCCAGTAAGAAGTTGTATTATATTTGGAGGAACATGGAAGAATCAATGCTCACACTTAGCAGATTGGAAAAACCTTATAATCACCAGTTAGGTCTTCAAAATTGTTGACTGATGAAATATAAACCTATATGTTACCTTTAAGTGAAATCGAATAGCCCCCCCCCCGAAACAATAAACTGAATAATTATTTCTCATTTACAAACCAGCATTTATGAAGCTGCTGGCCACACCCTTAAGCATTTTGATTGTCAAAGTTTCCTGATTGAGCTTCATTTAATTTCATTATATATAGCATTTTGATTTTACCAGTGCCTTTTCAGTAATAATGGCTCCATTTTACTTCCCCATAAAAAATAGATTTCATTGTAATCTGATGTATGCTAAGAATGGCTACTGTATTATTGAACTGAAATAAACTCTGACTGTAGCTCACACATTTTTTTTTGTGACAACTAAAAATTAGAGAATCATTATTCATTTATTCAGATAAAATTAGTTTTGCATCATTATGCTTTAACCCAGCAGGCAGCTAAAACAACCACACAGCCTCACTCCCTCCCAGTGGGATAGGGGAAAGAATTGAAAAAAAAAAAAAAAGAAAAATGGTAAAACTTGTGGGTTGAGATAAAGACAGTTTACTAGGACAGAAAAGGAAGACAATAACAACAACAACAAAACAAGTGGTGCATAGCACAATTGCTCTTCAACTGAATCTGATACTCAGCTAGTCCTCGAGCCAAACTGCCTCCCAGCCCACGCCCCAGCTTTATATGCTGAGCAGACGTCATATGGTATGGAATATCCCTTTGGCCAGTTTGGGTCAGCTGTCCTGGCTGTGTCCCCTCCCAGTTTCTTGTTCACCCCCACCTTCTCATTGTGAGGGCAGTGTGAAAAGTTGAAAAGTCCCTGACTGCTTGGCAACAACTAAAAACATCAGTGTGTTATCAAAATTATTCTCATACTAAATCCTACTAGATAGCTTTTTTTTTGCCCCCTCTAAGAGACATACTTATATGAAATATCAAGAAAAAAAAGTGAAACTTGGTTAGGTTGGATATATGATATCTTAGGTCAGTTCAGATCATGACACGTTCGAACCTACCTGGTGGCTTCTTGTGCAAAATATGATCTCTGCAGAACTGTCGAGTAATTACCTTGTTAAGTTTAAGAGAGATATATGATGAATTTGCAAAGTCAATGCTTAATGAAGAGCCTACGGTGTATTTTCTGACAGCTTATGTATGGAATTTAAACTGCTTCTAGAAAATTAAAGTACAAAAAATACAGGACTTCTTGTCCATCCCTCGCACTTCTTAGTAAAATACCCACAGTCATCTGTTAACATCAAGTTTACTCCAAAAGGAAACATTTAAGATCCAACTATTACAATACTAATACAATAATCATTTATAAACTCATTGTCTTAATCAATAATGAACATGCCTGGGAACAGCTCTTCTCAAGTACATAAGAGCAAAGCAAGAGATGCAAAAGAACAAAAAGGTGAATTGGGAAGTTATTCGCTCTACACACAGACAGAACTGTTGCAAGTTTGATTTTGATTACAGCTGTACATATTATGGCCATTTCCAACACTGAACTCTTGAGGGAGTGAACAATTTCCCCTACCTCCTCCCCTGCCCCTTTCATTTTTTGTGTAGAGGCCAGCTACTCTGAGAAAAGTCGCAGCTTCCTCATTATCTTTTCTGTCTGATCATACATTACTTTTTGAAACAGGAAAAGGTACACATTGAACTCTGGAGCTGTGGTTTCTCTGCACCACTTAGCACATCTAGTTAAGTGCTGGAAAAAACATGGCCATATCTGTTGTACAGTCTGTACACCTCCACGATGTGGTATAAAGCTTGTGGAGAAGCCTCATTGTCCAAGATAACACAGGTTCTGCTAAGCTTAGCAGTAATTCTTCTCTGTTCTTCTCTGAAGTCAAACTTTAAAAGTGGAATTGAAAAATACCCAGCAGTTCAAAATACAAACGTCTACTGCTCTTTTGTGTTCATTGATCATAAAATTGAAATATAAAAAAGTAGGTCTAATAGGCAGGCAAAAGGGGCAACAAGAAAGTTTGCTTGTTTTCAGCACTTAATCTGAGGTTGATTAAAATAGGTAGTCTAAAATTTAGACTTGCCTATCACATCTGCATTGCTTCTAGCAGGGACTTGGGATCCACTGTGAGACTCTTGATCTTCATCATCATCCTGACCTTGAGGAATACCCTGACAGGGATGAAAGACAGCGAGAGATGCCCCTCAGTGCTAGGAGTGCTACAAGGTTTAAACAAAAAACTCTGGACATCCCTCCCAATAGTTATAACTTCCACTTTAGGCTCTTCTCCTCATATATCTGTTTTTGAAGACTTTGTCTTCTCTCTGCAATCTTTTCTCTCTGGTTTAATATGAACCTAGCGTAGCTAATCAATACTGAAGTCTTTTAGAAAACTACTGCTACCTAAAGGAGAAAAAAAAGTGTAAAGGCATTGCCTTAGAGAATTGATAGCACAAGTTTACCAGCCATTTCCTGAGCTTACTAAACTGTTTGTTTTGGCTGTCTTTGGCAAAGAAATTGATCGAAAGCATGCCAGAATCCATAATTTCAATATTCAATAAATATCTCCAAACAGTACAGACTGCAACTTTACTGCTTCAAATTCCTTCCAAGTTGACAAGGAGACCCTAAAGTCTTCCATGTTTTCTACAACATCCCTGTGTTTAGCAGGCTTCTTTCCTTCTGTCATATTCCTGCAGCAGTTTCTCAGAGGAAAAAAAAGACCATACTGACACATAAATAAGAGCATGAAAAGACTTTTATATCAATAATTTTAGTTGACTTAGTCTGCTGTCATGGTTTAACCCCAGCTGGCAGCTCAGCCCCAGGTAGCCACTCACTCACTCCCACCCCCAGTGGATAGGGGAGAGAATTGGAAGAGATAAAGTGAGAAAAATCATGGACCGAGTTAAAGACAGTTTAATAGATAAAGCAAAAGCTGTGTGCACAAGCAAAGCAAGACAAGGAATTCACTCACCACTTCCCATGAGCAGGCAGGTGTTCTCCAGCCATCTCCAGATGGAGATGATGGAGCAGGGCTCCATCACATGTAAGGGTTACTTGGGAAGACAAACACTGTAACTCCCAATGTTTGTCCCCCTCCCACCTCCCCTTCCCTCCTCTTCCCCCAGTATGGATTATCCATATGGCCAAATAGATGCCACCACAACAGCTGTCTCATGGACACCTGGAACAATTTTGCTGTCCTTGCATTTGAAAGAAAGTTTCTCACGCAAACACTTGGAGGTGTTAGTACCTCTGGTAAGAAGAGAAAGAGCAAAAGCAGTAAGACCAATCCAGAATGCACCAAGCTGTTAAAACTAGGTTTTGTAACCAGGTGTAAAGGGGTTGAATATAATTCCACACCATCTACTGATTCTTTTGATTTTCTACTGCAAGTTATTACAATACTATAAAAGGGTTTTAGTATTTCCACAGACAAATTAAAATCCCTCCTCCGCTTATTTCCAAAGTAACCTAATTTTAAGTTAGACAGTCTCTGCAGCACATGCAAAATGAAAAAAATAACAGTTTTGAACTTTGACAGTAGAAAGCAACAAAGATATTCACCAGAAATGTCTTCAATACATTGTGCTGTCATATATTAAATGGTTTTGGGGCTGCCTGCATTGCAGTGGAGCGCAGATACTACTATGTAGCAAGGAGAGACACATTTAAATGGCCCGAATTATCATCTTCCCTAGAACTTGTCTGCAGAATCTTGAACACCCCTATTCTGGCAAGGAAGCCACTTCTAACAGTGTATTTACATTTAAAAGTGCATTTATATATATTGCAAGAATGCATAAAGGAATTCTTATGACACTGGAAGAGATATTGACCTCATTGAAAGAATAAACATATCCTCTGCATTAAGGAGAGAAAAGCAACAAGGGTCTGCTTCATATCCAGAGGTTCTGGGGGTATATTTCATAGCTAAGGGAGCCCTGTGTACATTAAGTACCAATCTTTTTGTTTTATGCAACGAAGGTGTTAAAATTGGTTAGATCTATTGACAGTATAATGAGTGCTTAAAGTTAAAGATGCTTTCCCATTTATTTTCTCTACTGAGCTTGAGAAAAAATACAGCTTTTGTTTTATGTCTCAAATGCATACATTTCAGCTTCTTCATTTGGAAAAGTACCACCTCTTCATGAACTATGAGTTTTAAAAAATGTTAGAGGAAGGAAGAGTTGCTGTAGAGCTGCTGCTTTGTTAGATGAAATGTGATATGCTGGCATGAACAAATGCTTGGAACATGCAAAAATTATCATCTTAGACACTGATAGGGGAAAAAGAATGACCAGTCAGTGCAACAAAAAGTGTAGGCAACAATAAATAACCTTATATATGAAGTATCTAAATTCTGCACCCTATCATTTGCACAATGGTGTAGAAACAATCAGCTTCCAAGCTTTTCTTGACAGCAGGATGGATTTACATTAATTTTAATCTAAATATTAATTAAATAATATATTTAGTATTTTTAACCACAGTAATTTGAAAAAACCCACACATATGATGTTTCTGGGTCAAGAGTGACAAGATTAATTAGCAAAGCATTCAGATAGCTTCTTTCATGTCAAAAGATATAATTAAGGTGGCACAGAACAATATAATTTATCACTTGAGATATATCAAATTATTCTGATTTGCATAATTTAAATATAGCATTAGGCAATATCTTGTGCTGCTAATAATATGAGATTGTAGCTGGTATTACCTATTCATGTATTTTCATTAAATGCTTATTCATAATTTATAGTTCTGTTGGCTTGGGAAAATGTTTACTAAATGAAAAATGTATTGTTGCCCCATAGTTAACTGTTAGGTTGGTAGCATTAGGAGCCTTCAACAATGGCTAAAAAGCGTTTATCTTAAACAATAGATTTACTGAAATAAACCACTATTTTATTTATTTATTTATTTATTTTTAATTTTGTGGTTTTAGCACACTGTTACTTCTTTGTTCTCAGAAAAGTTAGCAGTAATAATAGAGATCTTGCTGTATTCAACATCAGTCAAAAGAACCCATCTCATTAATTGCTGGGAATCCATGCTTTGAAAGCAGAGCCTGAAAAACATATGGCTTCCCAGAGGAAGGAAATGAACCCCCAAATAGATACAGTTCCTCTCCTCCACACTCTGCTATTCCTGCCCTTACAAAACACAGGAAACATACTGAGAGAACCACACCTCACATAGCAACTCCAATGTTACATGAATTTTTCACAATACAGAATCTCCAAGAGGAGATGTAAGCGTCTTTAACGAACATTTGGCCACATGGAAATTTAATTAAGGACAGGGTTTGAATGTGCTTTCTATGAGTAGCGCGTGTGCCAGGATAAGAGGAGTTGGCTTTCAGTTATGCTAATTCCAAGAAGACTAATGCTCACTTCATTTCCAGCAGTGATTAGGCTTTATGCAAAAAAGACAGGGCTTCTGAGCTGACATGGTTATGGAGCAGAGATTATACCTCTTATGATTCAATTTCTCAGCACTTTCTTAAATTTACCCACTACTGAAGGAGTAATGACCATGTTTAAGAACTGTGAAGTGAGCAAGCCTATCTTTCTTAGGATCACTAAACTCTTAATGTGTCGTGTAGAGTGGATTTAGAGTACATTTTCTCCCTTTAAATTGTAGATTTTTGTCACTGTTTAACTATGGCAAGACTGCTGTGGAATCTTTTCCTTAAAAATTGCATTAAGTTATTAAAGAAGAAACATCTTATTAAAGAAGAAACATTTGTTAAGCATATTGATTATAACTGTACATAAGCAATACAGGAAAAAATATTTTCTTTAAAGATAATTAAAGGTAGTCAATAAATCATTTAATCTAACTTATTTTGAACAACAATGCCTAAGATAGGGCTATGGTTAAGCTTTTTATTGGCAAGTCACAAGCCTTCTCATTAACCATACGTCCCTGTATTGCAAATGTCACTCCCTCAAGCATTTTTTCAAATCAATATCTTTTACTTCCTGCTAGACTGTCTGATAAGATACAGTCTGCATATGCAGTATTGACTCCCATTCTATTAGAAGATAATAGTGCACGCCATTGAAATCCTTTAGGTATCTCCTGTGTAATGAAAACTCTCAACGTGAATGAGCCACAAGGTTATTCTGACAAATCAAAGAATCGTATAGAAAATGTGTACATACTGTTTTGTGTGACTTCTCATTACTGCAATGAAGTGAGATTTCTTCCTAACTATCCATTCCCACATGTACAAAAGGATAAATTTGCATATATGTAAAATACAAAAAAGTTCTTTTGTCAAGATCTTCTCAGCTGACATTATTAAAACACATTTTTACTAGAGGCTATATAGAGGAAATAAAGACACAACAGTGTTTCTTATTAAGCTTAGCAAAATACTACCTTGAGCAAGCCATTAAAAATAAACTATCAAGTAGATGCTTTGTTTTCATCTTTAAGCTTTCTAATAACTATCTAATTGCTTTCAGGAAAAGGTTTCCAGCATGAATTACATACTATACTGAGGAAATATTAAATATTCAATATTTATTTGAACATATCATAATACATAAGTGATATGTATGAATAAAATATATTTCCTTTAAGCATAGTTTAGTATAATAAATAAAAAGAGACAACTGTTTAAAAACTTAGAGAGATCTAACTTCATATATATAGGTTTTTACTTCAATTTAGAATTTTTAATAGCTTTAAAAGTGAATGCATTGAAGTGAGAAGATAGAGTTCAGTTTGAATTCAGAGTTGCTTTGACAACAAGAAGTTTTGTGGAGATTTGAGAAAAGGACTTCGTGTAATACATGCAACAATATGGTTTTGATTCACATTTTTTAGCTGACGTTACTTTTCTTAGGCCTCCAGAAAAGCCCCCTTCAAATCAGTATGTATTCCAGCTGCATGGTGGGCGGATTCAGGCAAGTGATTAAAGATCAAATCTCCAAATACATAGCTGCGGCGCTGGCTACTGCAAGTAATCTCACTGAAGTAGCTTGGTGGGAATACACCGTAAAGCAAGCATAATTTTCATTCCAATAGCACAGAGAGCACTCAGATAAGAACCAGGCTCTTTAGGAAGGACAGGCAGGGGAGACAAGGAGGGGGTGTCACCCTCTATGTCAATGACCAGCTGGAGTGCATGGAGCTCTGCCTGTGGATGGATGAGGAGCCCACTGAGAGCTTATGGGTTAGGGGACATTATAGTGAGGGTCTGCTACAGGCCACCCAACCAGGAAGACCAAGTGGATGAGGCCCTCTATAGACAGATGGGAACAGCTTCATGTTCACAAACCCTGGTCCTCATGGGGGACTTCAATCACCCTGATATCTGTTGGAGGGACAACACAGCAGGTCATAAGCAATCCAGGAGGTTCCTCCAATGTGGTGATGATAACTTACTTCCTCAAGTGACAGAGGAGCCAATGAGGAGAGGTGCCATGCTGGACTTTGTTCTCACCAAGAAGGAGGGGCTGGTGGGCAATATGAAGCTCAAGGGCAGCCTTGGNGGGCAGCCTTGGCTGCAGTGACCACAAAATGGTGGAGTTCAAGATCCTCAGGGCAGCGAGGAGGGCGCACAGCAAGCTCACTTCCCCAGACTCCAGGAGAGCAGACTTTAGCCTCTTCAGGGATCTGCTTGGTAGAATATCACGGGACAAACACCTGGAGGGAAGAGGGGCACAAG
>VXBL01000503.1:150825-174311 GCA_013400195.1 Aramus guarauna | reverse complement strand
TTTTTTTTTTTTTTTTTTTTTTAGCTCTTTTCTAAGAAAAGCAGGGGATTTACTAAAAGCAAGGCAAGTCGGTTAGTTATGAGTCACCTTCATGACTTATAAAGGGTCTCAAGTTGTTTGGAGCGGGCTTTCTTCACCTAACTCGTGCTGCAGGGATATCAGGCGACCGGCCAGACCAACAGACCTCTGTGGCAACTGTTCCAGCCTCAGTTGCTTTTTTTTTTCATTTTTCGTTTGCCTTATTTTTCTCTCTCTCTCTCTCTCTCTCACTCTCCCTCTCTCTCTTCAGAAGAAAAAAAAAAACACAACCCAAGCTCAGTGATCATGGTTAACCTGTGAGATGGAACAAAGGAAGTCTGTGGCCTTCTTGCTGCATTGGTTTTGCTTGCATCTCTGTGTAAAGAGACTGCCTCGTAGCAGGTAGGTTTTTCAGTTTGGTTCTTTGGCTTTTTTGTTTATTTTTTGCGTGTGCTCTGGTTTTTTAAATGAGAAGTTTGCATGTTACAGGAGATGGGAGCAGGCCAAGGGAAGAGGCCCTAGGGCAGGGTTTAGAAGCCTCAAGAGTCAGAGAGGCTAAACTTCAAACCTTTGTACACATGCAGAAATACTTAGGCAGGCATCCTTGCGGAAATATGCCTTCAGCCGTCCAGAATCACACACAGACAACCAGTCGCGAGTGAATACAAACCCAGTCCCCTTGCCATCTTCACATTCACTTCTGTAGGTGGCTACACCTCATGTAACTGATGGGGCAGCACACAGGAGAAGGACGTGGGGGATGCATGCTGCTATTTAGCTCCTGCACCCCTCCTTTTTTTTTTTGTTTTGAGATGAATAGTTTAGAAGACCATGCAATATGGAATATAATTTCTACAGTGTTTCAGTTATCTCTCTGGAAGAGGTTTATGACTAATCCGAAGTTATTCTCTTGCCTACAGCTTGCTAGAGACATTTTGAGCTGGGGAAAATTAACTGTACAGACTAGTTTGACTTATTTAATTTTGGCCATACAAATAGTTTTGGACATGGGACAAGTTATGGTCCTCATTTCATAAATAAGCAACAGAGAAATGCCTTCTTTAAAGTATACCCATTAGACTTGCATCATTTAGTTATGGCTTGTTTTAATTCTTTTTAAAATGATTGTGTTTAAAATGCCCATATAAGAACTTTATATAGCTTTCTTGAAATGCATATCCATACTGACAAAACAGGAGCTCCATGTTCAGTATTAATACCTGTCTGGTGAAAATTCTAAGGTCATAAAAATTTGCTCTGAACTCAAATTTAGCAGCCAATATCTAGAATTAATAATTTATTTTATTAGCTTTTTAGTATGGCAATTTTAAATTCAGAAAGCAACAAGCAAAATAGCTGAAATATAGCATTAAAAAAAATAAAAATCCAACTACTTGATCCATAAAGTGAAACAGAGGTACTGGGGACTTTTTATTTTAGAGGGAATTTTTCAGCAGAGAAAAGCCTCTTCTATCCACATACACGTCATTGGAGCTCTTCCAGTATCTTAAGAAAGAGACTTGAATTCAATATTTTTCGAAGTGTTTTAAAAAGAATAGCTTTACTTTCTGAGAAATTAGAGGAGAATAGAGGACTTAAAGTCCTCCTAAAAATGTAAACAGGGTACCTGAAAATGGATGTCAGGTGTCCTGCTTATGTATAATGGCCTTTTGTGGGTTATTAAAAGAATTATAGAATGTGCTAATTATAATAACCTGGATTCTTTTTCAGTCAAAATTAGATTTCTGCTACTCAAGGGTAAGAACATCTCTGAAACTGGTACATTTCATTTTGGTCTTATTTTTTGCAAAAAGGATTTTTTCATGACTGCAGAGGAAGACAGATTCAAAAGCTACTCTCATTTACTGTACAAAATTTTAGTTTTGATAAAGAAAAGGAAATAAGCATCTCCAGATGGCATTTTTCCACATTCTAAGAAAGATAGAAAATAGGTGAAGCATGTCACCCTTTGGCCAGTGCCCAGTTCTCTCTCTCTCTAGTGAATGTTAAGGGAAGATATGCAGATGGACAGCATAGACTGAAGACCTAATTTTTCTATAGCTGCAGTTGGGTGATGTGAGTTCCACCTCATGCCACCTACACAACCTGCTTGCTGGCACACCTCTCTCAAGACCCTCAAGTTTTTTTCTCCCAGAATCAAACCTTTAGTTTATTTTCAACAGGTAATCTGACATTGTGCTTGTGAGCTATGTCTTGTTTATATGCAGGTAAATGGAAATAAAAGACTGGGGTTCACTAGGTCTGTTTCAAATCTTATTGCGGTCACTGTGGGTCTCTATTCTTTAACTTCAAAGCATCAGGCCTGGGGGTCTATCACAGTCTGATTCTTCCAACATGATTGTGAGTGTACAGACTCACGTGCATGAGCACTGCAGATTTCTGGCCTTGGTGAACTGCCTTTTCTCCCTCACACCCTCCCACTGAAAAGGGGACTTGTAACAGAGGTGATTGCACAACCCTAAGCACCTTCAGATGAGGATCCCCAAAAGGCAAAGTTCTAAATTTTTTTATTTTTTTTTCTGTTTGGAGAATACCTTTTATCTTTTCTAAATTGGCTACCAAACTTTGCAGAGTTGGAATTACTTTTCTAACCTGCATGTGGTTTTCAAAAAAAAATTTATATTGGAAAGTACTATGAAAGCTGGCATGTCCTCTTGCTGCCAATCCAAAGACAAAAGCTTGAGTTTTACTCCAGATTCACGACAAAGGATCCCCTCTAGTTGACCAATAGATAAATAAGAATTTGGTCATTTGGACTGGAGAGGCAAAACTGGCCAATAATCAAATAACTAGACTAACAAATTGGATGCTTCTAGACCATCAGTGGACCAGCATATGTCCACTCAGACACTTGAGGTACCATACAATGATGTACAAATGTGCAGGTGGTGAAATGAGCACTTGTTGCATTTAAACTAAGTAGTTCCAACTCTACTTGTGGTATTCCTTCTGAAGGGAATCTAAATATAGACTATGATGTAGATGAACCATTGATATTTCCCTGACCAAAGAAAATCCTAGGTTAGAGAACAATGAGCTACCAACATTTGAGCAAACTTTTTAAGTGCCTCAATAACTCGTAGATTTTTTTTAAATATATTAAATACAAAAATAGCTATGAATATGATGTCCATTGTCACACATTTTGGAAGACAGATTGCAAAGTAAAATTACTGTAGTCTGTAAAATTACTAGTCAACATTTATTTTTCAGTAAAGCCATAGGTCTCAGTAAGGTCTCAATCAGTTGCATTCATATTGCAACAGAAATGAAGATAAACATTGTCATGTGCTGAGGAAATTACAAGGAGAAGAAATTAAATATATGTGCATATGTGTATACAAGAGCAGAGAAAATCTTGTCAATGTTTACTATTTTTACTTTTGTTTTTATTGCTTATAGTTTAAACTAAGTCATCTAGCCTCACAGTTCATCCCAACTACCTCAGAGGCTCTTCAGAAAGCACTAGCAGATTTCTTGAAGCTGTCATAGCAGAAGTTGACCTTTAGGAGGTATTTGAAATAGGAGAAAGGAACTGTGGAGAAAAAAATGTTTGTCTGAAGGCAGGTGGTCTGTAAAAAAGTGTGAGGAGAAATAGAACAGACTATCTCAGTTGGAAGGGACGTACAAGGATCACCTAGTCCAACCGCCTGACCACTTCAGGGCTGACCAAAATTAATGCATCTTACTAAGGGCAATGTCCAAATGCCTCTTAAACACTGACAGGCTTGGGGCATCGGCCACCTCTCTAGGAAGCCTGTTCCAAGTAGATGAAGTACAGTAAGGAACATGGCTGGTAGAATAGATCACTTCTGTATGGTATTGACAGAAAAGGCGGTGGTAAGAATTGATGGCAAATAGAGAATAACTGAGGCAGAGATGACACTGGCGGAAATATTATGTGTTGCAATTTATATGTCTTAAGTCACATGTTGCTACTAAGAAATCCAGAGGGATATCTCAGAGGAAGAGGCAAAGTCAATGATTAAATGAAGGCTAAATGTACAGAGACAAGTCTGTGGCCACAGATATGGGAGGAGAACCAAGAAAGAACAGTCACAAAAAGGCAAGGTGGGACAAATTTTTCATGTGTGTCTGACTGTCAAACACGGATAAAATAATCAAAGGGTAGAGCATGTAGCCTAAGAGATCAATTCTGATATGGACAGTTTCTGTGGAGGCAATAGCAATGAAAGCAGATACAAAGTTTGAAAATTAAATTAAAGCACACACCTGTCTGAGGTCACTACAGCAGATGAAGGAACAGAAAAGCAGATGAGTGGATGGGATCTGATGACCAGACAGCAGATAAGATAGGAAGAATCGATGTGTTATCCTAATGTTAGTGGCTGAAGGAAGAGAGTGCTGGAAAGAGTAAGAGGGAAATCACACCATATCTTATCATCAGCTTTTTCTTCTTTGATGTTGCAAGGGAAATAATAGGGGATTTTATTATATTTCAGCATGAGTAGATGGTCATCATTTCCATCGATAGCAAAGCCACATTTTTAGAGTTGTGTGAGAAGACAGGCAGCAATACATGTATTTGTTCATGTAATGGAAATCTGACAGCTGTACAAAAGGCTGTTACAAAGGTTCAGCAAGAGGAAACACATGTCATTTGTCACCACTTCCTGATAAAGCATGATTCTTTTTTTTGCCTACAGAAGCAAAACAGTTTGCAACGTTGGAGATACTATTTACCCAAAATTAAAATGCTAGGGTGCCAACCCATGCAAAATTATTCCATTACATAAATCCAAGGCCATCGGAGTAGAAAAGCACCAAAGGCAAAGGTTTGTCTGGGGTTATGGCTGCCTGCTTACCCACTTTTGCCTAGGAGGGCTGACTCTGGAGTAAAGCTGCAGAGAGCAAATGCTGCCTGAAGTCTCTCACTTCCCTCACTGCTCAACAGTAAGGTTGGAAGTAGGCATGTGCAAGTACCGCACTAACTCAGCTTCTCTAGATAAACAATTAGGTCTGTTCAAGTTATCAGTTTCAAAAACGTCCCTTCTCCAAGACTGAACGCAGGAGAAGGCAGGCTGAAGAGGAAAGTGGCATCAACCACAAATGGCTGCTGCAAACCACAGATATATATTTTTTGTTTGTTTTTAGCAAAACCTATAGGAGCCTCTTGCAAACTCTAAAAAGGTACGAAAGAATTAGCCAGAAGCTTCTTGTAGCAAAGCTCTTGTCCTACTCCCTAGTGTGATCCTGTCCCAAAGCTTAATGAAGCCAAATTTAGTGTCCTCACTAGAGGAACAGATGTTTTGCATCAAGCCTTTCATAAAGATGTATGCCCACTGGGTAACAGTAAGCAAATAAGGAGTCAGGGACTTAGAGGTATTAAAAGCACAATAATTGACTTAGAGAATAATTTAGGTTGGAAGGCATCTCTGAAGGTCATCAAATCCAAGTCCCTGCTCAAAGTAGGTTCAATCCACAGTCAGTTCAGATAAGACAATAGCCTTTCATTGACGATATTAATTTGTTTGCTTTCTTCCCAAAAAAACCAAATACCTTAACTTGCATCTCTCATCCTCCTCCCTGACCTGCACCCCTCACCCTCCACACGCATACCACATATACACACATTTAGGAGTATTGATGTGTAGATTTAGAAACTGTTCACTTCATTGCCTGCAAAGGCAAATGTTACACCACAGGTCTCAGTGTCTGACTTCAGTGGGAGTTTAGCCTGAACACTCATCAGAGCTCTGAATCATCATTTTAAATTTGAGATTTGGAAATTTCTGAACCACTTTTTTCTGCCTACCAAAATTTTATATTCATCTTGGAATTTTTGTTTGCCACTTATGTCTCACAACCATGTACTTGGCTGGTTTCATTTAGAGTGGCACAAAGTGAAAGGTAATTTCCCTAAAATCTCTAAATTAGATCACAGTCTTACTATGACATTTTAACTTCCTCTTAAAACATGTGCTAGTAAGAGTAGGGAAGTTATAAAAGTACATAAGTTTCTTTAAATTTACATACAAAAAAGCTCTCCAAAATTGTGTCTTATATATAATGTCTCATTTCCTATACTGTTTTTCTTGTTTCTTTTTTCTTAAACAACGGTAAATGTTCTTTTTCAAAAGTGGTTACTGGGAGAAAGCAAACAAGATTCAACCATTTCTGAACTCTGCCCAGGAGCTGATACTTTATTTTAGAAGGATGGAGAAAGGAAAATATATTTTAATCAAGACATACTTAGCAGAGAACTAACTGTGCATTATCTAAGCCTTTTTATACCTGCTTGGAATGACTGTCGCAACTATTCCATCTTTATTACTGATGTAAGTAACTGGGAATTGTAAAAAAGTTTCAGATAATTGGATATATAATGAGGATTCTCTAACCTTTCTTCTACTGAGTGCATTTCTACTTCATTATGCAATTTCTTTGCAGATTTTTGAAATATTTAGTAGAATTACTGATTTCTAAAACTATGTTTTCCTTGTTAGTGTTCAGGAGAGAGCTTACAATAGGATGAAAGAAGTAAAAAAAATGTTCAGCTTTGGTCAAGAAAATTCAGCACTTATTAATTTTATGGTCAAAGCATGAATGACTGATTAATATTAAGAAGTGATTGTCAAACAATGTACTGTTCAACACAAATATAGTCAGTCATCTCATTCTAGCCTACTGGAACAAGGGTGTAGGAGCCCTGTACGTGGATCCTAGACCAGCAACTAAATCTGACCAACAGGGTTTTTTTCCACTCAGTGCTCATTTATTCCAGAATCCAAAGGAATATTTGTTGCTTAATCTCAAACACTGCATTCTGATGAAACTATGGTTATTTCTGACCTCTGTTTCTTACATCCTGTTAAACAGCCAGCTCTCCAGATAGACATTTTATCTATTTAAGTAAAAATAAATCCAAGTAAACTTTGATTTTGTTTATCTTGGGTTCTTAACATTTTGAGGAACTTGGCTGATATTAGAAGTCTTTATTAACTGATATCTAAAGAGATGCAAAATCAGGCAAGACAGTGCTACAATCTGTATTCCTTCTGCAAGTAAAGCAGTACAAAAAATGCAATAAGCAGAATGATGAATGATGGAGGATCTTCAGAGAAGAATAATTGTGAATGTACTCTAGTTCTCTTATAAAAGTAACTAAAAAAATTGCAGGTTTGACTTTTTAAATGTGCAGCAGATGGTTCCTTTGTATTTAGCTGACTACAATCCTTTTTCCTCTGATGTCTGTCCTCTCTCTGACATATTTTTTAATATGCATTTGTCTCTTTTTTGTCTTTTTTTTTTTTTTTTTTTTTTTTGTAGGTATATCAAGGGGAAAAAAGCAGTGGTTTCAGTTCTCTGTGTCTCATACTCCAGTCTCTGGAGTTCTTCTGTAGGCTGTATGTTGTTAATGCTAATCGTGATAGGGGTTTTTACCTCTGACTGACTCCTACATGTTAGCATTAACACTGTATCACGCCTCTTACCAGAATTCACATGGAACAAAATGCTGCTGTGGGAGGAGAACAGAAATCATGAATCAGACAGTACTATGCTGGGAAAACCTCCGTTCTACATGTAAAAGACGAGTTGTTCTGCATACAGACATGTTTGCTAGAATGTTTGCTAGGTTTGGAGTCACTGGAAAAAGCAGGGCAAAAAACAGCTTTGTGTATCAATAAGTCCTTACTAGGATGCAGAATGTGTAACATTTTGAGTGCAGCAACCTGCTTTTTTGTTTTGTTTTATTGCTTTTCAGGTCTTCTGGCTTTACTTCCTACAAAAATATTTCATTTCTTCATTCTATTTAGGAAAGAAAAATGATGAATTAAAATGTTGGCATGTATAATTGTGCATTCCATTCATTTCTATAGAATTTTATTTTATGTTAGAGAAAAACCAACAGAAAATGTTTCTTGGAGATTTTGTCAGTTCATTAGGAGAAATGGGTCAATGGGTCATTCGAAGAAAATTAAAATATATTTATTTTACTCTAGGTTTACCAGAGCATTCCAAACTTTTAGAAAAAAAATCTCAGAACATTCCAGAGACATAGGAAAGTATTGTTACATTTATTTTGTGGAAGGTCAAAATAGATAGTGAATACTCACGGTCACACAAAAACTGAGTGACAGAGCCAGTCTTTAAAACTCTCTGTCTTATGCTGTAATTAAATCCGCTTAATGAATAGTTTAGTTATGAAACATTAGTTTGATGGGGGAGCAGAAAGGGATACCAAAAACCTCAAAGTACTCACCATTAAGAAAAGAAATAAGGTTAATGTTTGTGCTGTATCAATACATATACCTTTTTCTGTTCGCTGTGTTTTGACTGTGAACCCCCAGCATGAGGTATGATTACAGAGCACCTCAAGACCGCAGACACTTATGAATCAATGGCCTCACATATAAAACAGTCTCACATACAAACAGTCTCACTGAATATGATTTTTCCACTCAGAAAAAGAACCGCTGCAGGGCGTAAGTGTTTTCCAAATCAGGCTGTAAGTTCGGTGGCTCCCCTGGGGATGCATACAGCCAGGGGCCATGCCCACCAAAAAGCAAAAGACAGCTTCATCCTTTCCAGAGTCAGAGCCATAGCTCTGACAGGGGATTCTCAATGGGGTGAAGCACATTTTGTTGAAGAAAAATGTATTCCTATTCATTTTGAAGGAAAAATAGCTTTGAAAGTGGGGAGGAAATTGTGGCAAAAGAGAGGAGGAGAGTCAATAGAAATTCTCATTTCTTGGGATTAGGGTGGAACAGTGCAGCAGTTTGATTTCCCTCTCCATGTGAGGCAATGTTTGGCCGTCTCACTTCTCTTACTGAAGCCAAGGTGGTCCCTGAGCCCCGAGGAGCCGGGGAGCTCCATGCTCACGGGTCACTGCTGCTTGTCTTCTCCGTGGTGTGGTTACCAGAGAACTGGCAGCAAGCCCGGCACTGCCCTGGTGTGATTGCAGTACTCACGGAGCACCTAGCCGCATGACTGACATTGAAAGCCAGTTTTAAAGCTAAGATTTCTGTGAAACGCAGAAATCTGGAGATGCTTTTGAGCTTGTCTCCACAATTTAAATTCCCCTGTGGGATGTATAGATTAAAGTGAAGTATTAATTAAGGGATTACATTTATTATGTCAATTGTGTTCACAAAAGGAAGATGTTACTTGATATTTTCCTTGGTTCCTCATTGCATTTGGAAAAGTCTCATTTGCTGCACAGCACCCCAAGCCTGAAACCAGTAAGAGACTTTTTCTCTTCTTCAAAGGCTTTAATTGACATCAGAGCAGTACTGGAGTACAGTACCATCCTTGGTGCTTGTGAGAGATACAGCACTGAAACAATAACCAGCTGTGACTTCTTTACTTCACCCCACCTTTCCACTCACCAGCCTGAACTTCCCATTTCTACCCTATATAGACACATGCCAACAGAAGGTATATTAAGGAAGAAAACGGGTCTTGCCGCTCACCATTATGATTCATAGTCATGCTGTAAAAATCAAACATATGTTCCCTTACATTTTCTCTCTTTAAAATGTAAGTTGAGTAACCTGTAAACTTAAGAAATAGATAGCAAATATAAATACGGACATTAGACCATTTACATGGTTTTTTTCTGCATAGCTGATTCACCAGAAAAGCAGACATATTAAGTTGTAGATATTATATTAACAGATACTAAAAAAAATATATTGTCTTTTTACTCTGAAAAAATGTTAATGCTGTCCATGACTGGGGTTAAATCTTGTGAAAGACCACAGCATGATAGCATTACCATTTTCAGATGGTTGGTGTTCTTCAAGAAATACCCACTGCCAACTCTTCCCATAGAACGCCTCTATGATATTGAGTTCCTGTGTCTGGATCCTTAAAAAATTAATAAAATAAATGTAGCTGCACTAGCAAGTTCACTGGCTTCAAATATAACAAAGAATTGTGATAAGCTGAGTGGTATAGCATTAGATAAGTCACCAAACAGCAATAAGAGATTACTTCTTCCTAGAGGTTAAATAGACAGGGAAGCTCATTCTGGCTGCTGTCATAAAAGGACTTGATGTCTACTGGTGATTGAGCGTTTCCATCACTTGCATGTGTCCAATTTCCCAGGGAAGAGTTTCACTTCTTTGGTGAGAAAAACATAACTGTCTCTTGACATTTAATTCCTTCTGTTATGAAGGAAGTCAGGCTACATCATAATTGCCTTTTCTGTCTCCAAAATCTACGATAACATGAATTACAGATTATTTCTTTGGAAAAAATATCTCAGTTGGTCAGATAATATGTATACAAAGCTGGAACTGACTCAGCTCAACCTTCCTACTGCCACGTCTTAGGATCAAGACACTACATAGTTTTAATCTCGGTACAGTGATTCATTTTTGGATAAAACCAATAAATAAAAAGGAAGGCCCAAAAGTCCTAAGCTCAGAGCAAAAAATCTGCAATTTGGAAGTGTTTTAACTCTATTTTAAACAAGAGGTAGCAGGAAGAACAACTTGAACATGAGAAGCCATGGAGCTAATACTGCAACAAGGAAGAAGGCTTCGGTTCCTGCCTTTTCCCCTGCCATCATAGAATTGCAGAGTGGTTTGGGTTGGAAGGGACCTTTAAAGATCATCTAGTTCCTCCCCTCCTGCCATGGGCAGGGACATCTTTCAAGTTGCTCAAAGCCTCATCCAACCTGCCATAGAACACTTCCAGGTTGGAGTATTCACAACTTCTCTCAACAACCTGTTCCAGTGGCTCACCACCTTCATCATAAAAAAAATTCTTCTTATTTATTCTTTATAATAACCTTGCCAGTATCATCTTCTACTTGTATACATTGGTCTAAATCACCCCACCCTCCCCTTTCTCCATCTGTACTTTGCAGTATCGTGTTTCCCTAGAGTCTTCCTTACCTTTAGCTGGCTCTGCATTTCTTTTACTGAATGTATATAGTAAAAACTACCTCTTTACACCTGAAAATAAATTTAATAAAGAGGAGAATCTTTTTGAACTGACCTACGGTGGTCTCTTTTGGCTACTTCCAGGCTCCACACTAGGCAGGACAGTGCACACACATCTAGAATCCACACCCAGCCAGAGCTTTGCCATACCCAAGCTCATTTTTGTATTTTATATCACCCCATAGCCAGGTACCATATAGCTGGTACCACCCTGCAGCTCAGCTGAAGTTCAGAAATCCTTCCACCAAAAAGAGAAAGGAAGCATTACTCTATGCTGTAATGCTGTAACATTGCTCTTGGTAGACAATTTCAGCATTTTATATGCCAACAACTAATGGTAAAATACAGAAATGGGCCTGAACTGAGATAAGACGTTATTGTTAAGTCTCAATCATCTTTGCAAGGTCATGGAGAACAGGAGAGGTACCTGAGGACTGGAGGAAAGCCAATGTTACTGAAGTCTTCAAAACGGGCAAGAAGGAGGACCAAGGAAACTACAAGCCAGTCAGCCTCACCTCCACTCTTGGAAACATAATGGAACACTTATTCTGGGGGTTATCAATAAGCATGTGGAGGAGAAGGTGGTTATCGGGAGTGGTCAACATGGATTCACCAAGGGGAAATCATGCCTGACCAATCTGATAGCCTTCTATGATGGCATGACTGGCTGGGTGGATGAGGGGAGAGCAGTGGATGTTGTCTACCTTGACTTCAGCAAGGCTTTTGACACCATCTCCCATAACATCCTCATAGGCAAGCTCAGGAAGTGTGGGTTAGATGAGTGGTCAGTGAGGTGGATTGAGAACTGGCTGAACAGCAGACCTCAGAGGGTTGTGACAAGCAGTGCAGAGTCTCCAGACAAGGAACTACTGGAGAGAGTCCAGTGGAAGGCTACATAGATGATTAAGGGACTGGAGCATCTCTCATATGAGGAAAGGCTGAGAGAGCTGGGCCTGTTTAGCCTGGAGAAAAGAAGATTGAGAGGGGATCTCATCAATGCTTATAAATATCTAAAGGGTGAATGTCAAGAGGATGGGGCCAGACTCTTTTTCAGAAGTCCCCAGTGACAGGACAAGAGGCAATGGACACAAACTGTAAAACAGGAAATTTCATCTCAGCATGAGGAAAAACTTCTTCACTGTGAGGGTGACCGAGCACTGCAACAGGCTGCCCAGAGAGGTTGTGGAGTCTCCTTCTCTGGAGATATTGAAAACCCACCTGGACATGATCCTGCGCAACCTGCTCTAGGTGATCCTGCTTTAGCAGGGGGATTGAACTTGATGATCTCCAGAGGTCCCTTCCAACCCCTGCCAATCTGTGACTGGATGTCCCTGTTGCTCAGTGGCTGCCATGAGCACTGTTTCCATTTGTTCTCATGCTCTTCCAAGAAATGTTCAGGAGTAGTAGTGGCATCACTTCATACAGATTGGGTAGGGAGTACTCAACGTGCCTTATGATACATCCCCTCCAAAAAAGCCACAGGTTTTTCCCCTGAAAGTGCAGCTCTGAATCCCTCTCTGGCAGAATAAGGAATCGAACCTCTGTCTCCTAGTTCAAGTGCTGTCACCACCATATGTGTGGTAGAACAAAGTGGATGCTACCTTCTATTACCCAGTTCTCCTTTAAAACCTACTGCCCTCTGTAAGAATCCTGGAGCTTTTCGAAGATGTTCTCCAGCTCCATCTCTCCCAGAGATCCTGCCTTCTGGAGCCCATGTAAGCAGAGATGTGTGCTAGCACCAAGTTCTGCAGACGTTGGAGCTTCCACCTTTTTATGCATAGACCTCTGGGGAAGCAGGGGGAAAATTTAATCTCGTGTAAACTTCAGCCAGCAGTCCTCAACAGCATTTCCCGTAACACAGTTCTGCTGTTGCAAAAGTCCCTTCCATGGGCAGTCCCCGTACGGGACTCTTGCTCCTCTCCTGCCGGTGGCACCTCACCTCCCCAGGCCACTGCTCCCACCTAGCGGCAGCAGCTCTGCAGGTTCCCCAGGCTCTGCTGTAAATTCTCCTGCCAGTACCACACCCACTTGTCTTGGACCCAGCAAAGGTCAGGAAAAGGAAATTCCCTCTCCAGACTTTTCAACCCAGCTAGACACCTTTCAAATCGTTTCTTACACTGCACATTATCTCACCACGGTTCCCTCCCTCTCCAAAAAAAACCCAAACAAACAAACAAAAAAAAACTCAAAAAAACAGAGAAGCTTCGAAACATGAAATTCCAGCTAAGGTTAAAAAATTTCCTAATGGGAAGCAGCATTCTCACCTTCCTCTGCAGGTGGTGGAATCCAGGAGGAATTCTGGATTCCCAAAATACAGAGAAGCCATCAGGAGACTGTGTGAGCTGCTGATAGAACTGGCTTAAGATTTGAAACAGCGCACCTAGACCAGATCCCACTGGCACAATTTCACTGTGCTCTTAGGTTAATCGGGAGATGGCAGGTACCTCTGTCATCTCAACTTTCTACTGCAGTAGGCAATGAACTCGGTGAAATTTCATCAGGAAGTTGCAAACACCTCAGGTCAGAAATTAGAAAGATATACTTTCACCCTGGGAAACCAAACAAGGGGTCTTGAAATTACACCAAGGTAAAGGGGATGGCCTTTTCAGCTGCCAGTTCAACTACAGGCCAAACTGCACTAATCACAGAGGACAACATATGGACACAGACAACTGTTGTTGAGGTAAGGACAAGGGTAACTTGCAAGATGAGTTAGCATGAATAAATTATCTTCCCCCGCCCCCTTTTTTTTTTTTTTAAGTGAAATTTTTAAAGTAGACTGAACTGTCTGATAATGGCTTTATATCTGTGATACAGGTCTACAGAATTCAAATTCATTACCCAACATTTTTATATGCAGCACAAATAAGTCATGTAAAAATACACATTTTATTATGTACATTTAGAGGTTAATTTAAATTGATAGTGTTTTTCCTTCTTCAGTTCCATCTTTTGCCTCATGATGTTCTGTTTCTGCTTCCAAGTACTTTTCTTCAGTGACCTGCAGAAACATATCAATTTTGTTATATTTTTAAAAATTATTTCATTCTCCTTGATCCTGGAAATTCTCCCTTCTGTAACAAGAAAGGACAGCCTACAAAGACAATTATTGTCTCCAAAATTAAACAACCTGAACATCAAGCATATTCAAGCTAATTTCATTATTATGATTTTTAGTCTTATTTCATGTTCATGATAAAAACAGGAAAAAATAATTTTAAATTTTACACACATTTGATACCAACATTAATTCTAGAGATGAATTTGAAAAATACTACTATAGTATAAAGTGATAATTAACAATAGCTTAGAGAGATTATTATAAAAAGCATGTGGGATTCTCAGAAGCAGACAGCTTTAGAGCCACATATGGAAAGTCTAATATAATTTGTTCCAGGTTTGGTTTTTTTTTAATAGTACACATTATATGAATTGAATAGTGTATGGGTTTTTTAAATGGTACAATGCATTTTAACCAGACTTCAGAAACAATACCAGCACATCCTCTACTACACAGCACTTAGATTTCCTGGGCATCTATTTTTCTTCACCTGTGAGCATTTCATTCCTACAGATACATTCTTGAATATATTATCCATCTTTAATCATTCTAATTCTACTCTTTCACAGCCTATCTTTATATTTGGTAAGCTGTACTTCACCACTAATGAGACTTACCAGTTTCTTTGATCGTTCCAGCAGTTTGTGCCACACGGTGTGGTGAGCCTGTATTAAACATCATTAAATGATGTTACCGGAGGCAAAAAAAACAAAACAAAAACCAGCTTATCATAGAAAAAATTCTGACAAATGTATAGAAATGATGGCACAAAACCCTAAGAATCCCTAATTCAAATGTTAGTTTAAGATTTCAGTGTCCAATGTGCCCATGTTACTTTGGGGGACTTGAATAAATGTCTGCTGATCACATCCATTCATGATGTGGAATCACTGAGGGGTTAATGGGCAAAAAGGGGAATTAAAATCTTATGATGAGAAAGGGTACCCAGAGATGAGGTGAGGAACCCAGCGCACACTTGTCCCTTGAAAACTTCCCCAACTGAGATAATAGCACATGTGCTAGACCACAGGTCAAAATCATGTAAGTCAACAGAAATGGGAAGAAAGATTTCTGCCTCCACCTATAGTTCAGCAAAGCCTTTGTTTAAGACTGATTAGTGCTAGGACTACTTTTGTTATTGTTGTTAAGTTTTACTTTGGTGTCATGAAAGACTTCAAAATGGTACCCTTTACCATGAGTATAATTTGAAAGTTCTGCTCTTTCCTGCATCTCAACACTGTCAGCAGCCTCAATTTCAGAAGATTAGCGTGCACAACTAAGGCAAGGTGAATGAAATATCCATGCAGAAATTGCACAAGTGAAACAACACTTTCAGTACTGAAAAATAACACCAAAGGCCCTCTGATACAAACTTTTCTAGTTCTGATTTCATATCCACAACAGTTCCAGGAAAATGAACCCCAAATATCCAAGACAGTCATCATCATGGGCCTTCCCTTTCTGCTACTGTTTTCACCTCTGAATTACATTCGACAACCAGCACAGCATATAATAAAGATCGGAAAGTAAGCCAAATGTCCTAAATTAAATGAATACTTACCTTCAAATGAATTGGCAGGGATATACCCTGGAACCTCCTTATCAAGTCAGATTGGTTAGTGTGAAGATTATGGGCTGCTGTTATCGCATACTGGAAACAGAAACTTGTCCTTGGAATATGAGGGCCTTCACTAACATCTACAAAGTCACCAAACCTGATGGGAGCAAAAAAAAAAAAACCAACAAAACACCCTATGTCAAATATAAAGCCTTTTTTTTTTTTTAAATTTATTTTTGATTAGCAAATTCC
The DNA here is from genome assembly GCA_013400195.1 of Aramus guarauna. Lineage (NCBI taxonomy): Eukaryota > Metazoa > Chordata > Aves > Gruiformes > Aramidae > Aramus > Aramus guarauna. The sequence continues at coordinate 158,488 of VXBL01000503.1, read as the reverse complement.
TATCTTCAAAACAGATGAAAGAAAATCCACACAAATCCCAAACCAAATCTAAACAAATCCCCAATTCAGCATTTCCAGGTTTCCTGAAGCAAAACTACAGGTCACACAATTTCCTAAAATGAATTTCCAAAATTTAAATCTCAAATCTAGGAAGAGGATCCTAGGTTTAACACATCTTTGAAGTCATGTTGGCTTTAAGAGTGGGATAATCTGTCATTCACCAGAAAAAGATTTGTCTCCAAGATCACGCATTTTCCACAGTAGTGTTTACAACCTGCACAGGTCTCTGAAAACTGCATATCAATTAAGAAAAGTGAGAAAAAAGATGTACAGCAAAAGAACATTCATAACGAACCTCTCCCAGAAATCAATAGGTAAGGCCATTTTCCTTCTTACTGAGCAAACTAGAGAGAGGAGGGGAGAGGAAGAAGAGAACAGACATCATTCTAAAATTCAAAGAACCATCACTGCAAAGACATCTGTTCCTTTAGAGACATGTGGGCTCCAAAAACAAATGCAGAACCATTTAGACACCTAGTAAACTGAATATTCTCATCCAGTCTAAGCTACTCACAAATTCTTTTATGTGCCTGAGATACAATACAAGCTTCCTGCCTCCAGCCTAAGAACTCTATATGTTACACAGTGTCCCAGGAGCCAGCTCTTATCTCCACCACTACAAGGCAGTAGCTTGCCAGTCAGGGAGATCTTGACAGCTTTGGAAGAAAAATCCACTATACAATGTTAACTCTTGTTTTCAGACAAGTATCTAGTTTATATTTTATTTAACCTGTCAAGCTCTAAAGACTTATTTAGATTTTATGTGAAAGTATTTAAAACAGTAAGACTTGCTTCAACCTATCTATGCACTTACCACCTTTAACATAACAAGAAATAGAAATGTAGTGAGATCCACCAAGTGTTAAGTATCACAAGACAAAGGTTGTATAAAAAAAACCCAAAACACCCAAATAACAACTTAAGATTGACCACAGACAGCAATAAATATAAGTGATTTCTAAATTGAAAACCATCACAAGTAACCTACTTTTCACTTGCACAGTACTTGCAATATAATCAAATCTTTCAGTGAATCATTACAGAATGAGAGCTCAGTTTTGCTCACCTATGTAAAGTTACAATTCCCTCCATATTCTGAGAAGCTTTTCGTTCTATCATCTCCATCTTGTATCTGAACAAGACAAAAAAAAGATTTAAAAAATCCTCACTTTTAACATCTAGTTCTTATAAGAATACTTAAGAGATTGATTTAAGGAGCATTTCTAAAAAATAATACTTGTATTTATGTGAGCTTTGAAACAGGTTTAAATGCTTAATTTTATATGACAAAACATATTGGCATGTTTCATAAAGCATGTCATACAGACCTCTTAGTCTAACTCAGTTCCTGGAAAAATTATGGAAAATATTATACTGAGTACTATTGAAAGGCATTTAAAGAATAATGTGATCATCAGGTACAGTCAACATGGGTTCACAAAGGGAAAGTCCTGTTTTAACTAATTTGATATCGTTCTATGATAAGGTGACCTACCTAGTGGATGAAGGGAGGGTGGTGGATGTAGTTTTTCTGGATTTAGTAAGGCTTTTGATACTGTCCCTCAGAGCATCCTTCTGGACAAGCTGTCCAACTGCAATATGAGAGGGTTCACAGTGTGCTGGCTGAAGGGCAGAGCTCAAAGGGTTGTAGTTAATGGGGCCACTTCTGGCTGGTGACCAGTGAGCAGCGATTGCTCCTCAGGGTTCAATTCTAGGGCCAGTCCTGTTCAATATATTTGATCTGGATGCAGGAGTTGAATGCACCATTAGCAAGTTTGCTGATGATACCAAACTGGGAGGTGCTGCTTACTCTCTTGAGGGACAAGAAGCTTTGCAGAGGGATCTAGACAGATTGGAGCATTGGGCTGTGATTAATGGAATGACATTTAACACGTCCATTTGCCAGATTCTGCACCTAGCACAGTGTAATGCCAGACACAAGTATAAACCGGGAGAGGAGTGGCTGGAGAGCAGCCCTGCAGAACGGGGTCTGGGGGTGCTGGTCGACAGTGGCTCAATATGAGCCAGCAGCGTGCCCTGGCAGCCAAGAGGCAAACCACATCCTGGGGTGCATCAAACACAGCGTAACCAGCCGGTCCAAAAAGGTGATTATCCCGCTGTATTCAGCGTTGGTGTGGTCTCACCTGGAGTACTGAGTGCAGTGCTGGGCCCCACCATTTCAGAAGGATGTGAAGGTCCTTGAACGCGTCCAGAGGAGGGCAACAAAGCTGGTGAAAGGGCTGGAAGGCATGGCCTGTGAGGAGCGGCTAAGGACTTTGGGCTTGTCTAGTTTGGAGAAGAGGAGCCTGAGGGGCGACCTCATCGGTCTCTGCAGCTTCCTGAGGAGGGGAAGTGGAGAGGGAGGTGCTCATCCCTTCTCCCTGCTACCCAGTGATAGGACGCGTGGGAATGGTTCAAAGCTGCACCAGGGGAGGTTCAGACTGGACGTGAGGAAGCATTTCTTTATCGGAAGGGTGGTCAGACACCGGAACAGGCTTCCTAGAGAGGTGGTCAATGCCCCAAGCCTGTCGGTGTTTAAGAGGCATTTGGACATTGCCCTTAATAATGTGTTTTAACTTGATCAGTCCTGAATCGATCAGGCAGTTGGACAAGATAATCACTGTAGTTCCCTTCCTACTGAAATAGTCTATTCTACTCTGTCCTATTCTGTGTATATGTTATAGGAGGGCCATGCTCTCTCAGCAGAGTTTTATTCAGAAAGATAAAATGAACCTAGTACTTCAAATAAAAATAGAGTTTTTCAGTTCACAGGTAAGACTAGAAGACACTATCAGATCACCTAAACTGATCCTATGCAATGTGTGGTCCTCAACAGCTGGTCATCTGCAAGACAGCAAAGCGTTCTCTGCTCTTTCTACATACACAAAGTCCAAAGCTATTATCAAAAGTCAGCTCCCACCTGTTGTCAATGCTTGCCAGTCAACATTGCAAAGAGATGCTAGTCTGTATGGCACATTAATATCATCTTCATTAAACTAAAAACCTAGTTATTTTTGCAACTTTAGCTTTAGCATAATTTCATTTTGCTTCACAAAATTATTATTTATCATTTCCTCCCATCTCTCTCCAACTGCCAAAAAGCCATGGACCAGAGAATTTTTTTTTCCCAAAACACTGCTGAAGTGTTTTTTCATCAAAGACGACTGGAGTGTTTTGAACAAGCTTTCTTTCATAGCACAGGCCAGAATATTTTACCCATTTTCCCCCTGCAGAGCTCAAAAACTGAATTTCATCAAATCTTCATTTTAAGATACCAAGATATGAAAAATCTACATTTTTTTTATATGAAAGCCTTTCAGCAAAGTCTGAGAGTAACTAGCACACCAAGTCTAGCCACCAGAGCTTCAATTTAAAAGTAGTGAAATCTTGAAGCTCGCTATTAAAACTAAGAAGTCTACAGTCTTTCCATTAATCACAAAACTACATCCAGTAAAAGTGCCTGGTGTTGGCCTCTGCAGAGAATGTTAAAAATTAAATAAGGTAGCGTGACAAAGAGAACGGAGGCATGTTCATTCACAGTAGTGGGAGAAGCACCTTCTTATTTCATGTCACATCTTATTTTAGATTTACAAAGCCAAGCAGATATTTAAATAGATTTCTAATTGCCTTTCTAAAAGAAAGGCAAATTCAGATACTTACCTGTTATGCTGAAACATTTCATGTGCTACTTTTGCTTCAACACGCAGTGTTTCAAATGGCAGGTCTTTATGAATTAGCTTTCCGGCATCCCTTGTAAGAGAAGAGAAGTTGTCCTAAAAAACAGTTGATACATATAAAACTTTCATCACTGTTTCACAGCTGTAGTGAATAGACAAAGTACAGGAAATGCTAAATATTAGTTACAACAACAAAGATCATCTAGTACAAACCCTAAATATAAGAACACTGCCATAGGATTGTAACTCTTACTATTTATCAGCAACATATTGCTACAGATTATCACTGTTTAAATGGACTGATTCAATGCCTAGTCAAATCAATAGGCATTTTTCTATCAGAAACAATGTATGTTAATTGGAGTTAAACTTCTCAGATTTTCCCAACATGATATATACACATACAGTCTTCCTACTGTTAAATATTCATCTGTGTATCTTGTTTTCCAGAGTTATAACTCCATTTATAAATGACCTCTATTGTGATGCAATCAGGGGGAAAAAAAAATACTGAAAAATTAATAAATAGAAATTGATCACCTTGGTCCAGAATCCAAAGCTCTACATACTCAGATTTATTGATAAATAAGAAACTGTTATTAGGAGAAATTACATTTATAATGTCACACAGAAAATATTTCAAACTAGGTCAGTTCAACTACAAGATCATATTGAAGAAAAAGTCTGTATTGTACTTTGTTAGCCATACATATCTCCGCTGATACCTCTGAGAAGTATATAGCCATACATATCTCTGAGAACAAGGATAGGCACCAGATGAGTAAAACATTCGTAATCACACCAGCTACCAAATGGTTATGAGACTTACAGGTTTTAGATGATTAGATTTACGGAAGAGCATGAAATATAAGCAAGCTATTAAGGAGAGCTTCAGGTGAACGTGCTCACAGTTCTTTCACAACAATAAACTGATTAAGCTGTAAACCACCAGGTGAAAATACGCGTATTACACAGGTTTTTATTTTCAGAGGGCGCCACTCACACAAAGACTATACGGTTACATCTACATTAGCAGGCAAAAGCAGCCAAGTAGGAGCAGATCTGTACAGTAACAAAGATGGCACTGAGTTCCCAACAGCCACATCAACTGTTTTTGGAATTGTATTTCAGACTTGAACTTACTCTAGCCCCACAAACCTAAAACCTGTAAGCATCTGGAGGGCAGCTTAAGATTTAATCCATCCAAACAGAAGCCAGTCTATGTGCTCTGAGAGCCCTCTGCAATGAGAGCCAGTATATGGTAAACATGGAGATTAGCTTCCAAAGAGTACTCCTGACGTGTAAAAAAAACACTAGTGTAGATATACCCAACAAAAAGGTAGAAACTCACTCTCTCCCTCCCCATTAAAAAAGAGCCACTGGACAAGGATGCAAGCTATACAACTTTTCCGGCAAGAAGTTATTGTGCTTACGTTTGTTGGTTTCCAGTCATTCAGTCTACTGTCCAAAATTACATCATAACAGAAAGCTCCAGAGATCACTGCAATTCCAATTCCAAAGAGAAAAATATTCATGTTTGTAACAAAGTATGTATTTCATTGTCATAATATATTCTTACAAATATATCAAAATGAATGAGAAGAAAAACAGAATTATCTCAATAAATCCACTATAAAATATGAATTTTTATCTATGATTATACAGTCAAATGGCCAATTAAACCTATATAATTTTCATTTCACTGAATGAGAAAGTAATTTGAAATGAGTTTTAATGTAATGTCAGTACAATACATCCCCATTAAAGAGAGAAAAAAATTATGAATTATGCTGATTCCCAAAACTGCATCTAGCATTGAAAGAAAAAAAAAAAAAAAACAACTTGGAAAACATGTCACATTTTTTCCTTTGTATGCATCATATGCTAAAAGTAAATTTGCAGTATTAAATAGTAAAGAGGAACTTATTGTATAGAGAAATCAGACAATATTTGAGCTGAGTAAAATGTTTACCCATGGCACAAGCATGGCACAAATTTCTGGCAAAGGCAACCCAAATTTCCGTGACAAATGTTAGCACACTCTTTGTGTATATTTAGTCAGTTACTGCCATCTTAGAAATCAAGCTTATGAACCCAGTAAGCTCACCCTATTTCTAGACATACAGTATAACAATACAGCTTAGTATATGCAAGATTATTCCAAATCCTGGCAGAACTGAAACATCCACTCTACACTCACCAATCAAGACAAATCCTGAAATAGCTAAAAAGAGAATCAATTACAGGAGGACTCCACATGAGCAGCAGCTAACCTCCTGTATATCAAATGCACCATCACACAGGTTTTGTTATTTAAATAACCTCTCTTGTGCATTTTCTCACTTTTGTCTTCCAACTTGATGTATAAATCATAATTTTTAGTAACTCAAGTGCTCACAAGATTATGTACTTATTAGAGCCTGTCACATATGCTAAATACCTTACTCATGTAACTTCACAATAAAAAGGTTATGTCCTTAAGTTACTAACTTAACCTATGAAACCCTAAATGGTCTGACAGCCAGTTGCCACACAGATCAATTTTCTGTACTTTGGTAATGAAATTGTTTTCAGTGTGATTACTATAAATTAAAGACTACAACACCAGCATGTAATACACATATCAATCCTAAGTACCTTCAATCACTGGAAAAGGAGGCTCTGTTTTTTTTGGCAATGCTGTTAGACACTCACTTAAGAAGCAACAAAAGACAGGACAATCAATATAAAACACTTATATCACCTGGCACTTCTGGAGCTTTAATCAGAGTCACTGAGTACTCATCTTTGAATGCCCGCTTTAACACACATGCCATCATCATGGCACATGAACGCCAATAGGCCTATAAAGAGAATTTCAGAACACAGATTTATTACCTAGAAGCTAACAACCAATACCAGATGAACATGAGCTATTTATTCCAAAAGAATATAAACATTTAACTGAATGATGCACAAACCTAGCTGTCAACCCAAGTATTATTTTCTTTAGTATGTAAACTTCTATTTGGAGATGATTGTCCATATAGAATCAATCAAAAAAAAAAATCAAAACTGCACTTAAAATGCAAGCCAGATGTTTCCCTGGAGATATTTAAATCTGAATTCATAGAATAATACAACAATATAGGTTGGAAGGGATGCCCATACATCACCTAGCCCACACTCTGGTCCAGCTAATGATAACCATGATGTACCAACCAACCATTAAAAATATCTGAACTTTCACAACAAAGTTCAAGAAAGCAGATGGACATGGAACTGAAAAGGGCATACGGAATCAAGTGGTCATAATCAGGGTCACCTACAATGAGGTAAGATACAGACTCACCTTGTTTACTTCCTCTGGATCTTCATCTTTGAAAGTAAGGAATTGAATTTCACATGATTTGGTCAAGGGTCTATACATATCCCAGACTTCACCATCCACAAGAGCTAGAACAGATTTCTTGCAGTGCCATTCACTTAAGTCTAAAGAAAGTTAAAAAAGTATTACACAGTTATTAACAGTTTATTAGTTATTAGTTGTTTGGTCCTTGTTACTCCTCGAGGAGCATAGGGCTGCAACAACACTATGCCACCGAACCCAGTGGGATAGTGTTGTTGCAATTTCTGTAACAGATTTTGGTTTTTACATGATTGGGTTGTTAGCCCAACACAAAACCCCCAACCTGGAGGGCCAGGGTGCAACATTTTAGTCTGGCCCGACAAGGCACGCAAGCCACCACACCATGACAAGGTAAGTTGCACCAACTAGTGGTGGCTCATCAGTTTAGACCCCTGCATTTGTAACAAAAAACTACAAATTTCACTTTTGTAAATGACTTGGAAAGATGAGCTGTTAACAGAGCCTCCGACTCAGTTTCTGCTGATGTATTTCAGTATGAATGTATTTTAAATTTAACAAATGCAAGTATTTTGAATGC
>VXBL01000503.1:137930-150435 GCA_013400195.1 Aramus guarauna | reverse complement strand
GGCCCCGGCCCCGGCCCCGGCCCGCCACCACTCACTGCACCCCTCCAGCCCGCCCCGCAGCCAGCGGGCAGCCCAGCGCGCCGCCATGCTCCCGCCGAGTCCCGCCGCCCCGGTGCCACCTCCCCGGGCTCCGCCGGAAACAACGGCGGCGGCAGCGCCGTTCCGCCCGCCGTTGCGCCCGCAGCCGCCAGGCGGCGCCGGGGGTTCGAGGCCGGGGCTGGCTGTTCTCGGCCGCTGCTATTAATTCTCTCTTCCAAGGCCCCACTGTGTGTGTCACGGGTCATCACAGAATCACTGAGTGGTTTGGGCTGGAAGAGATCTCAAAGCCCATCTAGTTCCAACCCCCTGCCATGGGCAGGGACACCCTCCACTAGACCAGGTTGCCCAAAGCCCCATCCAACCTGGCCTTGAACACTGCCAGGGAGGGGGCTTCCACAGCTTCTCTGGGCAACCTGTTCCAGTGCCTCATAGTAAAGAATTTCTTCCTAATACCTAATCTAAATCTACCATCCTATATATTAGTTGCACCAGGCTGTGGGTGCAANACAAAACCCCCAACCTGGAGGGCCAGGGTGCAACATTTTAGTCTGGCCCGACAAGGCACGCAAGCCACCACACCATGACAAGGTAAGTTGCACCAACTAGTGGTGGCTCATCAGTTTAGACCCCTGCATTTGTAACAAAAAACTACAAATTTCACTTTTGTAAATGACTTGGAAAGATGAGCTGTTAACAGAGCCTCCGACTCAGTTTCTGCTGATGTATTTCAGTATGAATGTATTTTAAATTTAACAAATGCAAGTATTTTGAATGCATGTCTCTAATCTTGGTCGTGAAAATGTCAATAATATTAACACTTCAAATTGAAGTGATAAGTACTTCAACTAGCAGCACAATTTTCATCATCAGTGGCACAATGTTAGTTTAAGAGTCCATTCACTTACGCATGGCACAATTGTACGGAGTAGACAAAGCTTTGTTCATTACAAACACACTGCCAGGGTGCGATTTCCCAGTGTACTTTACTTCAATTTTCTCAATTCGTGGATAAAGCGACAACTGTCTCTCTTTCTCCTTGGTGAAGAGCTCATTACGCATCTGAATCACTTCATCTGATGTCAGTCGAGAAACAGTTGGGGTGGAGATGAACCCTGGTAAAAGGAATTATCTAAAATAAGCAATAAGGAGTTTTCAAAGCCCCTTTACAAGATGTTGGTTTCTAAATCCATGTGCCTGTCTCAACATGCATAAGGTCAGCACTTCAGCAGCTCTTACTGCCCGGCCATTCTTGGTCCCTGCAATGCTTACATGAAGTCACAACAGAGAAAGGAAAAGGAAAAAGGAAAGCCTAATGACGTTCTCTGGCTGCAAAGGCCATTCCATCAGACAGGTCAACTACCCCCACGGACCGCGCCTGGTCCCCACGGCCGTCGCGCCGGGCCCGCGCCCACAGCGGCCTCCTCAGCCCGGCGAGCAGGAGGCCCGAGCCGCCCCGCACGGCCGCCGCAGGCCGGGCCCATCAAAGNTGGTTTGGGCTGGAAGAGATCTCAAAGCCCATCTAGTTCCAACCCCCTGCCATGGGCAGGGACACCCTCCACTAGACCAGGTTGCCCAAAGCCCCATCCAACCTGGCCTTGAACACTGCCAGGGAGGGGGCTTCCACAGCTTCTCTGGGCAACCTGTTCCAGTGCCTCATAGTAAAGAATTTCTTCCTAATACCTAATCTAAATCTACCATCCTATATATTAGTTGCACCAGGCTGTGGGTGCAATGTGTTGCTCCCTTTTCCTCAACAGGTCTCATCCGCCAAGGCAGTAACATCCTTGGAAACATCTTTTGGGTGTCCTTAAGGTGTATGTTCAGCCGTCTCATAGAGAGGATCACAAATACGTAGTGTTGGGGTTACAGCACTAACGCTAACAGCCTGCTGGCTGGTGGAAAGGGCCTTTGGTGCCTGGCTCCCTCCTGTGGCAGAGCCATGGGCCAAGCCACACACAAGCCGTGAAGTTTCCATGTAACTCCAGCTCCTCATCACCAGCTCCGCTTTGCCATCACTGACCTCCTGTATTGGGTTTGTGTGGCAAGGTTTTAGTAGCGGGTGGGTTACAGGGATGGTTTCTGCAAGAAGCTGCCAGAAGCTTCCCCTGTGTCGGACAGAGCCGATGCCAGCCGGCTCCAAGACGGACCCACCGCTGGCCAGGGCCGAGCCCATCAGTGATGGTGGTAAGCGCCTCTGGGATAACAGAGTTAAGAAGGGGGGACAAGTTGCANCATGAGAGGGACTCCACACTGGAGCAGGGGCAGAGTGTGAGGAGCCCTCCCCTTGAGGAGGAAGGAGCAGCAGAGACGTGTGATCAACTGACCACAACCCCCATTCCCATCCCTCTGTGCTGCTGGAGGGAGGAGGTGGAAAATTTGGGAGTGAAGTTGAGCCCAGGAAGAAGGGAGGGGTGGGGGGAAGGTGTTTTATGATTTGGTTTTATTTCTCATTACTCTTATTTGACTGGTAATAAATTAAACTAAGTTCTGCAAGCTGAGTCTGTTTTGCCTGTGATGGTAATTGGTGAGTGACCTCTCCCTGTCAACCCACGAGCCTTTTGCCGTATATTTCTGTCCCCTGTCCACTTGAGGGCAGTGGTAGAGCAGTTTTGGCGAGTACCTGGTGTCCAGCCACGATCAACTCACTCCGCCTCCGTACTGCCCTTCCTCCCCAAAAGACTGAAGACAAGCAGAAACTAGCTACTGCCCGTGTAGAAAAACCATGGTTTGCATTAAAATTTATTAAAAATTGGGAAATAACTCAAGAGTTTGTTTCGATGCTTTACAGTTTAGCAGATGATGGTCTTCAGTCTGGTCCCCAGTTGGCAAAGATGTAACAACAGCCATCAAGAATGCCAATATCAATCATTTACTCCGAATTAGTGCCATTAAGAGCCAAAGGATATAATTAAACTCAGCATCAAAAAATGTATGTTTTAATACTGGCAAGGGCCAGTAACAGAAAGAGAATTTTCCACTGTGGAAACATGTCTGCGGAGCAGCAGGACACCTGGCTCCTCTTGGTTCAGTACCTGGCACTGGCTTCCCTGCTCACCCAGGCTCTCATCCAGCAAACTAGGTGTGCGAGTACAGTACTTATTCATGCCCTTCATTAAATTATTTGATAGATTAAGAATTTCAGCAAGTCAATCATCCTGGTTCTTCTTCTTTCTTTCTTTTTTTTTTTTCTGATGATTTTTTAAAGTCTTTTAAACTTCACTTATACAAAAAAGAGTGTTANAATGAGTTAAATAGAAGTTATAGTTTAGTGCAGCAGGGTTGTTTTAGGCTTCATACTTGTCTGTGTAAAGCAATTTTAGCCTTGAGGTGAAAGGTCCTGAGAAAACACAAAGATGCTATTATTATTTATATCATTATAGCTCAACTAACCATTTCTTCTCTTAATTTTTTATTCTGTGGCTCGAGGAATCATATGTGGTTCAATGATCACATCACATAATCAGTGTATTTTAAATAATTAAAAAAGCCCAGAAAGTTCACAATGTAGGGTATAAAAAGAACATTTTTACTCTATGAGGAGGTAAGTTCAAGCTGTTTGGAGAATGAAAGACAGAAACAAACCCAGTTCTGTCACTTTGAGGAAGTCTTGAATGACAAGAGTAAAGTCCTATTTGATACTGCACACTTGATTATAAATCTCTCTCTCCATTTTAAATTGCCACTTTCTAATCTCTAAATTTTCTTTTGTGTAAGTATTTGCAACTTTTTATTCAACTTACTCTTCAGAGAAACGGTGGTAGCATATCTGGTCCCTCCTTAGATTTGTTTGATGTCAATCTGGAAGCAACACGCAGGTAAAAAGCCACCTGGAACTTGTAACACACAGAAGACTATGGGAGGAGCATGGTCGTATTCCTGTCTTTTGGTAATCCCCAGCCAACAGAGTGACAGCACAAAGCTTTACCCCCCACTGGAAATCAAAAGACAGCCAAAACTGCTGGAAATTTCACTGAGGGTGCAGCTGGCATCTTGACAGCCCCTGGACAAAAGCAGATGTCCCGGGTTTGGCTAGGATAGGGTTATTTTTTTTTCTGAAAGCTGGTCTGGTGCTGTGCTTTGGATTTAAGGTGAGAATAATGTTGATAACATACTGATGTTTTTAGTTGTTGCCAAACAGTCAAGGACTTTTCAGCTTCTCGTAGTGGCCTGACGAAAAGGCTGGGGGTGCACAAGAAGCTGGGAGGGGACACGGCCAGGACAGCTGACCCAGACTGGCCAAAGAGATATTCCATACCATATGACGTCATGCTCCATATATAAACTTGGGGGAAGCTGGCCAGGGAGGAAGGCGCTGCCACTCGGGGACAGGCTGGGCATTGGTCAGTTGGCGGTGAGCAATTGTTTTTCGTTTGCATCACTTGTTTTTCTTGAGGTTGATTTATTTTCTTTTTTTTTTTGTTATTCTTCTTTTCATTGCGTCATCATCATTATTAATATTATTAGTACTATTATTTTGTTTATTTCAATTATTAAACTCTTCTTATCTCAATCCATGACTTTTCTCACTTTTACCTTTCTGATTCTCTCCCCCATCCCACTAGGGTGGGGAGAGTGAGCAAGCAGCTGCGTGGTACTTAGATGCCGGCTGGAGTTAAACCACAACAGTCCTTTTTGGCACCCAGCATGGGGCAATACAGCGGAAGCAGCTATATTCCTAATCCTCCTGAAAGCCAGTTTTGCCATAAAATGAAGTAAGGTCAAGGGACCTGCACAGTTTTAGGAATAAAATGGCAAGATGGATGCTGTCAGATCCCAATGGATGTGATCAACAAAATAGCAGCCATGTCTCCACCAACCAACAAAAAGGAAACACAGGCTTTCTTAGGTGTTGTGGGTTTCTGGCAAATGCACATTCCGAATTACAGTCTGATAGTAAGCCCTCTCTACCATGTAACCCAGAAGAAGAATGATTTCAAATGGGGCCCTGAACAACGGCAAGCTTTTGAACAAATTAAACAAGAAATAGTTCATGCTGCAGCTTTTGGGCCAGTCTGGGCAGCACCAGGTGTAAAGAACATGCTCTACACTGCAGCCGGGGAGAATGGCCCTAGCTGGAGTCTCTGGAAGAAAGCACCAGGGGAGACTCGAGGCCGACCCCTGGGGTTTTGGAGTCGGGGGTACAGAGGATCTGAGGCCCACTGCACTCCAACTGAAAAAGAGACATTGGCAGCATATGGAGGGGTTTAAGCTCCTCAGAAGTGATTGGTACTGAAGCACAGCTCCTCCTGGTGCCCTGACTGCTGGTGCTCAGCTGGGTGTTCAAAGGAAGGGTCCCCTCTACACATCATGCAACCGATGCTACATGGAGTAAGTGGGTCACACTGATGACACAGCAGGCTCAAATAGGAAACACCAGTCACCCAGGAATTCTGGAAGTGATCATGGACTGGCCAGAACACAGAGATTTTGTAATATCACCAGAGGAAGACGTGACGTGCTGAAGAGGCCACACCATATAATAAACTAACGGAAGATGAGAAGCAGTATGTCCTGTTCACTGATAGGTTTGTTGTATTGTGGGAAAACATTGAAGGTGGAAGGCTGCTGTATGGAGTCCTACATGATGAGTTGCAGAATCTGTTGAAGGACAAGGTGAATCAAGCCAGTCTGCAGAAGTGAAAGCCATCCAGCTGGCTTTATATATTGCTGAGCAAGAAAAGTGGCCAATACCCTACCTCTCCACTGACTCATGGATGGTGGCCAATGCCCTGTGGGGTGGTTACAGCAGTGGAAGTGGAGCAACTGGCAACACAGAGGCAAACCCATCTGGACTGCCCCATTGTGGCAAGATATTGCGGCCCAGCTAGACAAGCTGGTTGTAAAGGTATGACAGGGAGATGCCCATGTACTCAATAGTCGGGCCACTGAAGAACATCAAAACAACTAGCAGGTGGATCAGGCTGCTAAGATTGAAGAGGCTCAGGTGGATTTGGATGGGTCACATAAAGGTGAATTATTTATAACTCTATGGGCCCATGACACTTCACGCCATCGAGGAAAAGATGCAACATATAGATGGGCTCGTGATCAACAGGTGGACTTAACCATAGACACTATCTCACAGGTTATCCATGATTGAGAAACATGTGCTGCAGTCAAACAAGCCAAGCGGTGAAAGCCTCTCTGGTATGGAGGACAATGGCTGAAATATCAATATGGGCAGACCTGGCAGACCAATCATATCACACTCCCACAAACCTGCAAAGCCAAGCACCATATGCTTACAATGGTGGAAGCAATGATCAGACGGCTGGAAACATATCCTGTGGCCCATGCCACTGCCTGGAACACTATCCTGGGCCTTGTGGCCTTGAAATCTTGTGGCAACATGGCACCCCAGAAAGAACTGAGTCCGACAACGGGAGAACTCACTTCTGAAACAACCTCATAGACACCTGGGCCAAGGAGCATGGCATGGCGTGAGTGTATCACATCCCCTATCATGCACTGGCCTCCAGGAAAATTGAACAATGCAATGGATTGCTAAAGACTACACTGAGAGCAATGAGTGGTGGGACCTTCAAACATTGGGATACACGTTTAGCAAAAGCCACCTGGTTAGTCAAGACTAGGGGATCTGCCAATCAAGCTGGCCTTGCCCGATCAAAACTTCCACATACTGTAGAAGGGGATAAAGTCCCTGTAGTGCACATAAAGAATATGTATGAGAAGACAGTCTGGGTTACTCCTGCTCGGACAAAGGCCTCCCATCTGCAGGATTGCTTTTGCTCAAGAACCTGGGTGCCCTTGGTAGATGATGTGGAAGGATGGGGCAGTCCAATGTGTACCTCAGGGGAACTTGATTTTCGGTGAGAATAGCCAATAAATTAAATTGTATGAAGTTAATTGCTATATAGTACTATATATCATTACTTCTATAGTGACTATATGCCATATCAATGGTTTTATGGTAAGAATCACCTAGATTAATGAAGAATGAACTTTGATGAAACTGACCAAAGTGCAGTGATGATAAAACTGGACAAGCACAACGATAATCCCAACAGGCTTCAGCATGCAACAATCCAACACCAGACATCATATTGCCTGCCCTGAAAGACTGTAATGATAGATGAAGCCCAAAGTCATGGACTAAATGAACTCAACAACATTTTAGAGGGATGGCCTATAGACTAAGGGAATGAATCTGTGTGTACATATCAAAAGACAGGAAAAGTGATGGTGATTAATTGGAATATATTAGAATGTGAGACCGGGGGAATAACATTGACATAGATTTGGGGTTACTTAAAATGTTCAGTCTTCAAGATTTTTTTTTTTATTTATGCTGGCACAGCTGGCTCATAACTATAATACCATTTGTCTGTTTACTACAATATATTTACCTGAGGCTTCTGTGAGAGGGTAAAAACCCCTGGGTCCACTCAAATCCCATGGACTGAGCCAAGGACCAGCTGGGGGTTACTCTCGGCTGCCAAACGTGGCCCTGTCTGCAGCCTGTGGAGGACATACAAGCCCCCTGCAATCCCCTAGCTATCCATCCCTCAATGCCAAAAGACAAAAGCCTCCCAACTGAGAAGTACTCAGGGAAGGGTTTGGCTGAATTCCAGCAGCTTTTAGTGGGTCGCAGCACTGACCGTGTTTGTGGTACAGAGAAGAGATGGGTAACAAAACTGCCCAAGAGTAATTATAAGGTATCAGTCTTCATAAAGCCCTTTGGCTTTCAGGAAAACCATGGATGTTATTTTATAACGGCTAGAAAAAGGGACATTGCCCTATGTGGCAACAGGAACACCATAATTGCTCTTATGCCATAGTATGTGACCTAACAGTAATGCATAAGTGATAAACCATGACAGTTTATCGCCTTCATGGCCCCAAAGCCAGCTCTGAGCTCACTTACAGATTGCTTCAAAAGCAAAACCGACTTAAAAATTCCTGCCTGTCCCTTTGCCATTCTCAGCTGTTTCTCACTGCTTGCCCTCTAGATAGGCAACTGTAGCAGCGCTGTACAAGGCACTGAACACAAGATCACTGAAGTGATACAAATTGCAGGATCAGTATTGCTGAAAGATTATGTTTTATTCACATTATTTCAGTGACCTGGCTTAAAGTACAGCTTTGTATACTCGTTTCTGTGCACAAGTGAAGCAGTAGAAGTAATCCATGGCTAGAGGCAGCAATTGCCGTGGAAGACAACATGGTGTGTAACTATATCCCCAGAGCTGTATTCTCCATGCCCCTGCGGAGCAGGAAAACATTTTAAACAAGGTGGCAAAATAATTCTGAATCTACCACCATCAGCATCGTGGCTAATGCATTGTTCACTGACGCTTAGGTTGAATTGGGAAGTGTCCTACAATGCCATCCAATTTGGTGGATCTTTTTTAGAAATGTACCTTTGATTGCTACTTAACTGTCTCCTCAGTGGCAGTAATCTTGCAAATTCAGTTGAAAAAATTGACATTAATACTGTACTTTGCAAGTCAAAGATAAAATTATACAAGATGTTCCAGAAAATGGATGGAAGGTATCGACAAAAACGCTACTGAGAACAAGTAATTTGTATTACTGTTATCTTGTTCTACCCTCACACTTTCTGGCTTTCCTGATTCAAGTTTGGCTGACACATTAGATAGGAATATTAGTCTAATAGAGATATAGTGTTCTATCACAGCACTCTAGCCCATTGCATTATAGCAAGGCAACTAATCTATGGCATACTGTCTCTAAACAGCCATCAACATCATCTTCGTGGAAAAAAAAGAATATCTGAAAATTTGTTTTGCTTCTTTTCTCAAAACTATAGTTGCTCACAGTTTTAAGTTTCAATGTACAAACCAGGCAGATAATCTGCCAGCTAAATCAGGTTTTTTTTTCCCAGAGAGGTGTTGAAGCAATTAACATGGAGCAGCAAAACAAAATAACAAGATGCCACAGAAGTAGAAAGGAGGCAAGGCCTACTGTAACGAGGGGAGGGGATAGCTGTTAAAGCAATACCCCAGAACATTACAAAAAGCTAGGTGTGGTGATAGTGACAAGTCAGAATTTTGGCTTATAGTGTCTCACAGAATTTTTGCACGCTATTTTTCAAAACAGTTTTTGCACAGAGCTCTTTAACAGAGTGATGGTACCATAACAAGAGGTAAACTTGTATCATCAGAGCAGATTACCATCAGCACTCCACATTTGCAATAGAAACCTTCGTTAAAAGGAGAAAGAATTCCATTGCAATGTAAGAATGTAGATTTATCTAAAATATCATATAATGAAATGAGGGTAATCTTTTGGTGTATGAATTATTGAGATCGTTAAGAAGCAGCCAAGTCTTGAAATCATGTTGCACTTCCACAAAATTCTTAAAGGCTTTTCAACACACGGAACTTGACTAGAACAGTTATTACAGAACAAGACAGCTATTCTTGACCGGCATTCTGTGTGCAGATGTTAATTATAGACTATTTTTATTATTCTAAAAAGAAGTCTCTATGGAAAGCTCTCCAAGAATAACTGTTAAACTGAGCACCTCGAACAAATTCTTCCATGTTTAATGAAAACATTTTTACTATATTTAACTTAAAAATATTAAAAGTATGGATAGCAGTATTGTACTCTTCTAACAAAGTACTTAACAGTATTTTTAAAAATACCATTGCTCAGCAAAGTACATACAGAAAAAGTATACTTATTAAATGAACTATATGCATTACAACCAGTTTTCCAATAATTCTGTAAATGCATTCGGAATCCTAACTTTTAGTTGCTGGTGTTTCCTGCAATTGTATAAAGCAAGCAGAGAAACCATGATCTAGCTGTTGCTGAAATAAAAGAGAGGAATGTAAAGAAACTGTGAAAGTACTGTGTAACTGTACTAGAAAGAATCAGCCAGAGAAACACTGGGGAGACAACCTTGTAGACTGAATATTTGCTTTACTTGAAAGAGAAACAAAACAGTGGACAGGAAAAAAAAGGAATTTAGCTCTGATCTTGTGCTTGTATAAACCCTATGCATTTAAGTGGATTTAGTGTGGTATTAGAGTCATGTTAACAAAATCCAAATGAAATCCTATATGTGAGTCTGTGTATTTGGGCAATCAGAACTGAATGTTTACTGTGGTGGAAAGACTACTGTACTACTTTAAACTTCATGCCATCATTTCATGGGATACCTTCTCTTCATGATTCATCTCTTCCTTTCCCACATCAATTCATTGTCATTACATCAGCTTTAGCAGTCATCCTATGAGCTATCCCTTAATTAAATTCCATGTTGCCATTTCTTAACATTCCCCTCCACTATAGTTTTTCCACCAGGTTCCTTCCGTATTTTTAAATTTTACATCAACTCGGTGTTTCTGTCACTGCGTGGCTTTGAATAGTAAAACAGTCTTACTGAAATCAATGAAACTTTGTATATGCTTAAAGTTATGATATGCTGGGCTACACAAAATAAAGACCTTTTCTGTCCCCTATGGAATACTTTTGATTGTATTAAATGTATTTCACCATTATACTGATGATATATACTGGACATACATATATGCAATTTTTTTTCAGAAATATTACTTGTATTCTATATACATTTTTGCATGTGAAAAATAAGATATGAATGAAATGTTATGAAATGATATGAAGAGCATCATGGCATCCTATTTCTTTGGTCTCCATTAAAATAGCTGCTAGAGATTTTATTTATAAACAATCTTTCCTCATTTTGCTACAGTCTAACAAAATATAGCCAACATTGCTGCTCTGATTATCAAAGAAATGCTTATGTTACTTTTCTTGTTACGGAACTGTATTACATCAGCGGTAATACATTTTTAAGATGTCATTAGAAACTACTCAGATGCACTATTAACTGCCACAATGAGTAATCTTCCTTGATTCATAAATTTAAAGGGCCATTACACCTCCTGTATATTTAATCACGAACCTCCCAGGCTGGTATAAACTATTAATAAAAAAGGCGTTGAAGGTCACCGTGTGGTCCATATTCTGCTGGGTAAGGGACGTGCCCTACGCCAGGTGGGATTTTGGCCAGTCCAGCTGTGCGGGCACAGGGAGTCACTGCGACGTTGTTTTAAAGTCCGCGACTCTCTTTTCAGCCGGAACATCTAAATCTTCGTTTCGTGATTTCACCCCGTTATTCCTGCTTCCACCCCGGGTGGGTTTGATTTCCGGAAACGTACCAACAGGGACTATGGTCTTCTTTGAGAAGTTTAAGCTTTTCGTAATGAAAGTTTACTCTGTTGCAACAAATGTCCTTGAGCTTATGAAGACCTCACAGTTTAAAAGTAAATAATTCGAGGCTGGGAGAGCTGCTGAACACAACGTAACACTGCGGATCAGCCCCGGGATGCGCGGGGGCATCGCGCTGACCCCGTGGCGAGGGTTAGGAGGAGGATGAGGAGAGCGATGCGCCCGGAGCTGCCGCGGAGTCGCTGCCCGCCGCGGCCCCCCCGCTCCGGGGCGCCCCAGGCAAGGGGGGGCGGCAGGCCAGGGCGCACCCCCGCAGCCAGCCCCTGCTCCCTGCGCTCGGAGCCGGCGCGGGGCGGGGAGGCGCCGCCTCGGACGCGTTAAAACTTTGGGGGCGGCGGCGGGCGAGAGCGGGCTGGAGGCAGAGCCCAGCGGGCGCTGCGCTGCGCCCCGGCTGCCGCACCTGCTTCACGNCCGGCGGTTATTAACCGCTGCCGCCCGTGGGGAGCGGCCGTTGCCGGGAAGATGGCGAGTCGCAGCCTCCGCCTGCTGCTCCTCGGTTACT
This sequence comes from Aramus guarauna, assembly GCA_013400195.1. NCBI lineage: Eukaryota > Metazoa > Chordata > Aves > Gruiformes > Aramidae > Aramus > Aramus guarauna. The sequence goes on along the minus strand of VXBL01000503.1, from coordinate 138,650 downwards.
TGGGGGTCCTGAGCTGTAAGTGGCCGCGTCCCTTCCCCGCGGAGCAGGCGTGGGGGCTATCGCGTACCGCTCCCTCCGGCAGCGCCCCGGCCGCTGAGCGCCCCGCTACGGCGTTGGGCTCCCCGGCCGCGAGGGGGGGACAGTTCGCCCGAAGTGTCTGTCTGTCTGTGTGTGTTGAGGGGGGCGAGGCTCGGCCCCGGGGTGCCCGGCTGGCTCGGCACCTCCTTCAGCCGCCGCCCGGGCCCGGCCCTGCCCCGCCGCGCTGCCCACCGAGAACCGCCCCCGCAGCGGCGTTGCCCGGCCCGGGGAGCCTCCGGGTAGGGCGAGGGGAGCCGCGGCGGGATGTCATTTCCCCTCCCTCGCCCCCAGAGCGAGAGGAGCCAAATCACGGCGCCAACAGCGAAATAAAAGCAAACTCGTCCTTCTCCGCAGCTGGGGGAGTGCGCGCTGATTATTTCCATGTGTCTCTTGCTTTCACACAGACGTAACCTGTTTAAGCCGGGCCTGTTTCAGCGCAAGCCAGTGGCTTTCTGCAGTGATGCAAACTTTAGGATGCGGGATGCGTACTTTGCTTTTCTGATGGTCTTTACAAGATGAATGAGCAAGTGATGGGAGCGTGTTTTCTGTTGCCAGCGCTGGATGCTGCAGCTCCAGAACAGATTTATGTTTCCAATATTATTATGGTCCTATTGTCTAACTTGTTAAAAACAAAATGGGGAT
>VXBL01000503.1:99123-129530 GCA_013400195.1 Aramus guarauna | reverse complement strand
TTTTTTTTTAAGGGAGTAGAAGGGAGAGAAAACAGTGCTACAAAGGTTTTGCCCAGTTGCCAAGGAGTACAGTGACTTTCTAACATAAATAGCTGTTGGGAGAATGCACTGATTTTTGTGAAAGAAGAATTGTGATGACTCTTTATAAGCATTTAAATGTATTTAAAGTTTATTCAAAGCTTTTGAAAGCTATGTAAACAGATAAAGAGGAGGGGGATGGCAAGTTCTTATGTATACAGACTTTCAGGTACAGAACATTTTTCTTGAGTTAAAGCAAACTTAACGTCTTCTACAGAACATCAAACCTGCACAGAAGGTTTTTTTCTTATCTTTTTACACTAGTTTAAGTCCAATGAAAAAGTCAGAGAAATTATATTTTCTTATGAAAAGGTCATAAAACTTTAAGACAGCTATTTTGCCTTCTAGTAAAATAAAAGAACCTAAAATAATATGATATGTATATAATATACTAAACATGAAAGACTGTTTCAGTTTGGAAAGCTGGGAATAAGTCAGTAATTAAGATCAACCTAGCACTTGATAAACTCTGAACACGCCTGGTTTTAACTTTGTCTCATTTTTTGGGGGGGCAAAGTTGAACGTGGATCTTATTGGCACCCGCACCTTTAACAATTGATTGTATACATTGGTGTATGTTTCCCCCTGCCCTCAAAGCAAGAGAGCAGCTTGGAGGTAGAATAGGATGGGCAAGGAACAGAGTGCTGTTGGTTACTGAAGCAATGCTGTACCTATGGATTCCAGCAGAAATTAGATGTTACAAGCAGTTAATGAAATATTGGGAGGGAGTAAAGAGGAATTTGCCCTTCTTTTGAAGCTGAAATGGCTCACATTGCATGAATACGAAGAAAAGGAGAGGGACAAATCATAACTAAAGATAATATCTATTGAACCAACAGTGTAGCTTGTGTGTCCAATATGTACATAAAGAAGTTGACTGGAGTCCTAGTAACCCTGTTTACAGGAATACTATTTAAATTAGTATGTCCAATATAGATATGTTAGTAACTTAAACACCTTCAATTTTGGGGTGGGACTAATAATCTGAAAAGTACAGCAACACGATGTAGTAGATAATTTTTCTAAAGGCTGCAATTCTGCATCTGTACGCTGCATTTGAATCCCTTATAACGTCATGGAGTCCTGCTGAAATCTTGTACGTAAAAATGTGGTATGAAACCTGATTATTTTAGATTGTCAATTGTGGTGACTGAAGGGTAGACAGTCCATATTCTTTAGCTGCCTCTGCCTTGGGATGGGAAATGTGTGCTGGGTGGACACGTAGTATCCAAAGAAGCTCCTATGGCTAAATTTGGCAAGGGGCTGAGTCAAGAAATCAGACTGTTTGAGCAGAAGATATGTGTAGATTTGGCTATAGAGTTGCATATCTGAAGTGGATACTCCTTCCTGTGAAAGAGCAATTATTTTTTTCTTGTAAGGAACCTGTTCCTTACCTGTCCTAAAACAATACCTGGCACTTGTAAACATAAACCATAAAAGCTTATGGGTTTATTCTACAAAGGCTCTTTCAGCAGAACTGTTGATGACGAGCTCTTCTTCTAGAAGAGAAATGCTGGTTGCAATCTATTATTCAACAAGCCATCTTGTTCCCTTTCTTGATTTCTTGACCACTCATAGCTCTGTACCATCCTGGCTCACTGCAAGATGGTCTGCCCTGCAACAACAGTGGGAATAAATACATAAATGTGCCCAGATCCTCTTCTTACTAAAATATACTGTTTTGTGAATTCAGAGCTGAACTTTGAAGACCTTATTTTGCATTTGGGTTCCATGTGATCACAGTGCTTATGCTGTATAATCTGTTTGCTAGCATAGTCCTTGGCCTGTTCTTTAGTTTATCTCTTTTTGAAAAAGAGATCCTTAAACTGAAATTAGTTGACCTGAGTTGAAGGAACACAAGTACCTTCAAAGTGATATTATTTAGTCTTATTTTTAAAAGAAAGTTCAGTTTAAGCAATAAGTGTCGCACAAGTTTCTAGAGCATCAATATCTCATGAGCAGTTGGTTATAAAGGGAATATGAGCAGAAGTAGGCAAAGCAGATGGTAAAACAGTAGTTTAAAGCAGCATATATGCCTATCTGGGAGTCATGGTTTCATGAAATGTGGTGATCTATTGACTATAACAAGTATTCTAGAAATGTAACACGTGGTTTTTGATGATGTATCTTACGTGTACTGTAGGGTATTCCAGATATAGGTATTTTAAACACCAGATTTATAAGAGAAGTGCTTGAGAAGGTAGTGACCTGGGGGGCTGAATCCTTAATCAAATATGGTTTATTCTAAAAAATAAATAAATAAAATAAAATAAAAAAAAAACCACCCACCCCCCAAAAAAACCCAAACCAAAAACCAAACAAACCACACAAACCCAAAAGCTAATTTAACAACAACAACAACAAAAAAATCCCAGCTCTACATGTTCCTGGTACTATTTCTGTATCTGAACTGTGACTAGATTTACTATTTAGTTCTGACAAGATTATTTTTCTTCCATACAAATTATTCTGTCTCCTGGATATATTTTTGTTGTAGTTGTCAGCAGTTCTGTCATGTTGTAAATCTTTTTTGTTTAATTTTTGTGAGAGTGAAACAGCTGGTACTTTCTTAGTTTAAGTACCTGCAGACAAGATCATCAAATCCTATTATATGAAGCAGCAAACCAGTGAATTGTGAATGTTAGCTCATGTACTGAGCTTTGCCTTCTGAAGCAAAGCAGCAGAGTTTAATTTGTGTACCTTACCCACATATTATCAAGGATGTGGCTCCTAACACATCTCTTCTGTTGAAAAGCTGTGATGATCACCAAGTTAACATTTATGCTTGATTTAATAAATAAACAAAGCACAGAGTTACTTTATTATGTTTATTCCTGTTTCCTGTCTAACTTTCCAGTGTTGTTCTTCTGATGTTTTCTAATCTGACTACCCATATGTTGTTTTGCTTGTGTAGCTTTTAATGTGATGAACACTGTAGGGGTTTGTTTGGGTTTTCTTGTTTGTGTTGGTTTTTGTTGGGTTTTGGGTTTTTTGTAGGGTTTTTTTGCTTTGTTTTTTACCCTCTTCATCCCTTTTAAGGCGAACTTGGCACCTATTATACAGTGACCTATTGTTCCTAGCCCTACCTTCCGGAGGATTTCTTCTAATCACCCTTCTTTATGTGTGCAAAACATCTTCTGTTTGTTCTAGCTCCTCTTGATACGTATCAGCCTTAACTGAATTGAAGGAATGGCTTCAGTCTTGTTCAAAGGTGCTGGAAGGCGCTTCTATAAAATTTAATATTAAAGAACTAAGTTATCTATTAAAGGCCTGTAGAATTAAGGCTAAAAATACGCATTCGTACTGTAAACTATGGTGCTGATTGAAAGTAATAGTCATCAAACATGACTGTTTGCTGCTTCTGGCAGGAAGAGACAATTGAGCAAACTTGGCAGTGTAAGAGATCATGTGTGAATGAAAATGGGATGAGCTAATTTGGCACTTGCATTTAGATTATTAGGAAGGGTTCACCAACTTCTTTTGGCCGGGGAGAAGTGGTCATTGTATTCCCAGCTCATATTAGCAAAGAATCGGTCTGTAGTCTGGAGGAAAAGAGGTAAAAAGCGAAGTTCAGTGTTGTTTATCAGCAATAGGATGCAGTCCTAAAATTCGTGGTTCGAGTGAAACGTGCTCAAGTGAAAACACCACCACCACCCCCAGTTATTGGAAACATTTCCTCAGAAATCCCAACCTCACAAAGCATTGCACAAGGCTCTTGCTGAGTATTTGTATTTAAAGAGCATCCCACTGTTTTTGGAAAGATTGTGCCTTTTTTTTTTTTTTTTTTTAAATGGACATGCTAGTTGGAATGAAGTCACGGGATGTCCCAAAGTCAGCAAAAATTGAATGGGAGAAAGCCTGTGTAAAGACCTTTTTAAAAACTCATCACAATGACTTATTCTTATATCTGTTGCCTATTAGAATGGAATTATATTCTAGGTCAATATTTGCTTCAGAGAGAACAATTTTTTTTTTAATTAATGTATTTCAGATGTGTTGTCCCCTTCAGTAGTAGACAAAAGGTGACAATGCTGACTTGATTTTGGTTATTACACATTGCTGAAAATGAGACATTTAGACATAGTTGGTCATATTAGCCATCCTACCTGCTACTTAGGATCTGTTTGCAATGCTCAGTTCTGGTTAGTTAGCTACTCCTATACCTTTAGAAAGCAGAACTTAATACATGCTAATATGTACTCATCCTCCACAGCGAAAGCACTTTGTAGAAATGCTTTGATACATCAGAAAGGGGCTGAGAAGATCTGGGGACAAACTACTGTAAACTTGAAGAGACGGAGGATGCGTAGGAAACTCTGTTCCAGCTTACATGAATAAGACTAACTATGGGAAGAGACATTCCTTCACTGTAAGGATATATTTACTTACACAAATTTTAAATTGTAGCATCTTGATGTTCTTACTAAGCATCTGGAAAGGGGATCCTACAGTGAGTGAGCTTAAATGACCTTACTAGTTCTGAATGAGCAGGGACTCTGGTTTCACGTAGTGGTTACTGGAATTGTAACTAATGCTGGTTGGCACCGTTGGAAAGTAAACAAGTTTGTTTTCAGGCGCTTTTAGATAAGTAATGTGTGTATTTGTAGGTATATAAATGATGCAACTTCTTTAAAGTGTTTATCCTTTTCAAATTGTTCAACAATTCCAGCAAAAGTCACTTAAGTGTTTTAGGAGATTTCAGAGATCTTTATCTTGAATTATGGGCCAGAATGGTTTTGTGAGTTTTTGGAGAGGTGTACGTGTTTGTTCTAGTTTCCCAACTCTCTTGTGTTTCAGGGCTGATTTTTACAGCCGATGTAAATCGGGCTAGTACTGTTGACTTCAGAGGAACATGTCAGTTTGTACTGTGTACATAGCTTTGTTTTAATAATCATTCTACAACAATTTCTCTAGGTATTTGCACAGGAAAGTGTGTTGCTGAATTGTTACGCCTAGTAAGGCAGCTGATTGCAGCTGTAGTGTGTGATATGGGGTGGGCGGGACAGCAGTGGTAAGGGGCTTCTACTCCCATAGCTTGTTCTCGTGGTCTTCCGAAACGTGATGGTACGAGACACAAGTTGTCAGCATCCTGATGCATCTTAAAATAAGCAACAGGTGAAGGAGCTACAGGCTTGCGCTGCTTTTTACAAGCTGTCTTTGAGCTGCTGCTGAGTTGCCCTGGAAACCAGTGTTGAGCAGGACTGGGAGAGCTGGAAAACCAGCTTTTTTGTGAGAGCCTGACTAGTTTAAAACCCCATCCCCCATTTTCAGAAGCTCCCTCTGAATTGCCATGGAGACAAGAGTACTGGAGTTTTGAGTCTTGTAAAAGTGCGAGCTATAAATATTTATTTGGTTAATAGCATATGCTTTCTGGATTGTCTCTCTGTTGGGATAAACTCCATGCTACATTGAACCTTTGCAAGCTGTGAATTCAAACTGTTCCTCTCTTCTCTATGAGTAGAAAAAGAGGAGGCAAAAGAAAAACTTTGAAGGGAATTGAATTTTACATTTTTATTATTGATTATATAAAAACTTAACATTTTCCCCAGAATTTCCCACACCATCTCATGCTTTCAGTGTTGGGACTGCTGAAAGCACTTAGGAGGCTGTTCAGTTTATCTGGAGTCGTTGTGCTTTAGTGTTCAGTGTTTCTTCAGAAAGGCTGACCTAAATAATCTCTTCCTTTCTTGTCCTATGCCACTTGATTTTATTTATTTTTTTTTTATTCCCTGTTTTCTCCTCTACAAGCGCTTCCAGTTTTGTGTTTCCAGGGCCAACTGTCCTTGGGGCTTTGCTCTGAAATGAATCGTTAACATGATCTTAAACTCTTAGGACTATTACTGATAACTTTAGATAATTGGCTCTGAAAACTTCAGTCTCATTACTTTCAAGACTTTTTTTTTGCTTAACTTGAAAGTTGAGGATAAAGGCACCATCAGCTGGTGTGCTAGCCTTCCAGATTGCACTAAACAGTACACACAAAACCAAGGATTAACTCATTCTTAGGTTGGCATTATAAATGAAAACCTCTTTGCTAGTCTGCTCTGTAGTTGGCACATTTAACACAAGAACTTCTTTCCCCTGTGAGGCTGAGAGCTCCTCAGATCATCCAATACCAGCTTTTAATACAGGTAGAAATCCTGCTCTTAGTCACTTTCTGGCAAAGCTTCTCCTCCTCTTTTTAAATAACTCCTGGCTGGATGAAAATGCAGTTCTGCATTCTGCTTCTCATGTGATTTCCACTACAAAGGCAGAGTTACTGAAGCTGATTAAAACAGCTGAGCATGAAGGATTGTTTTTATTTTTATGCTACATCTAAATAAAATAGTGCAGTTTTGTATTAGGCTGTAGACCTCTGGATATATAGTAAGCAGTAAATCCAAGAAAAACTATTTGAACCTGAACAACTTGGCCATTTAAACTCTTGTCACTTTAGCCTAAGTTTTGGGGTTGGTTGGTTGGTTTGTCTGTTTGTTTTCCTGAAACAACCTACTGTTTGTAGGTCTTTCTGTTTGGAGGAACCACCCTAAAGTATGCTTTAGGGTGACATCTTGCTTTGTTGCAATAGAGGTGCTGCAGGCAGGATACCTTAAAACTTGACTTAATTGTCTTGAGTATCTGTAGATAATTATTTTTTTTTAATTTGACTGCTTTTGCTCTTGATTGGAGTTCTTTTAATAAAAAAAAGGTGAAGAGAGTATCTGCTGACTTCCCAGCAAGACTCTTAATGTGTGTGTTAGATACATAACTGACCTATCATCTGGATGCTGGCCTTGTTATCAGCTTCAAATGTATAGCTCCACTCAGGAGAGTGAACGGAGTGAAGGATTACTCCATTGTGCATGGCTCTGAGCCTGGACTGGAAGGGGAAAAATGCTTTTGGGTTTGGGGGAAATTTTTGTGTGTTTGTTTCATTGAATGTGGGGAGGAAGGTCAATTTTGTGTGTCAGATAATCAGCTGTAGAGATAGATTTTAATTTTGTAAGAGCTGCTCTTCCCAAAGAGAAGCCAAACCAAATATTGGATTTAGCTGGTTTCTTCCCACTGCCCTAGCTCTTCTCTTGCTCCAAAAACCTAGTCCATTTCTCCATGAATGAAAAATTTGTCAGGAGTTAGGAGTGCCCTTGTATTAAAGGAGGGGAAGGAAAGCGAGCAGATATCTATGCACACAAATTGTAGTTCATTACAAGGCTTTTAATGAGGTTATTAATAAATCTCCTTATGGAAAAGGCACTGCCTACAACATAGGAGTTAATCTGTGTTACTCTGCCAATGAGGTTTTATTCCCTGCACCCCCCTGTTCTTTGAACCTTCTGAGTATCTAAAAGCCTGCTTCTGCTCTATTTCTGTCATTCCCAAGAGTCAAGTCCAAAACACTGCATTTCTAGTACTGTGTAAGGAGTGAAAATAACTGGCCATATTTTCTTCCTGACACTTGAAACACCACCAGCACAGATACACTTGAACAACTTCTTTGTAGTGCCAGGAAACCAGCACTGCATCTGCTCGTATCGAGGAACAGTTTCCCTTATAGTTGTAAGGACTAAAAACTTCTTTGTTACAAGCAGTTTCTTCAAGCTGCTAGAAAAATGTCTCTCATTTGCCACTGATGTAGGGGTAGCACACGTGTACATCATCAGGATCGCTAAGTTTTCTTCCTTGATTAAAAACATTTGCAAGCTCTATGTCCTAATTAACCAGTAAGAGTGTTGAAAATCTTGCCGCGTGTGTTTCGCAGCATGTTAAGCTACTCTCAAGAGCTATATGTGTTACCACCAGGTCTCAGAGTTGCAGCAGCTCCAGGTCTGAACAACTGAAATTTGCTGTGCTTAAGTCTAGCAGCTTCCAAAGCACAACAGCTACCATGTTAAGTGAAGGGGTGGCTGAGAAGCCCTTTAAGTTTCTTTTCTGTTTTAGACCCCTTTAGCTGGTCAGCCAGTAAAACGTGTCTTCTTTCTTGAGTTACCATGACTCCTTTATGCAGTCACACCATGCCTACTAAAAATACAAACTTGCTCTCCACATCTGGGCTTAGGTGGGTTTAGTATTCCCACCCTGGAGACCCCCCCCCACTTCAGACTACTCCCTTATTTGTTTTCTGTGGCTGAAGAGATGCAGGGTTGGTTTTTTGTTTATAGGATAAACTCTGCCCAAAGTAAATCCTGTTCTATTGTTATTTTTTTAAGATTCAAGAAATCTTGTAACTCAAGATAACTGAAAGACTGAAGTTGAGCAAGAGAGCCCAAACAGATGTGAGTCTTTAAATGATGTGACTGGCAAAACTCTAGGTATGGTTTGAATACCTCATGGTAGGTACTTACATAGCTGAGAAGTCTGCAACTTCTAAGCATGTCACCGATGGTTTATCCTGAGGTGGTCACGTGTTTGAAGGATGCTAACACTAAACAGTTGTCTGGTTTCCTATTCTCTTTTAAGGATATCTGTAAGAGAATTGGCTGCCTTATTGCTTTATTCTTGGCACATCAGACTTCCTAAACTGACAGTATCCTCTGAAACCTTTTGTTAAGCTTTGCTCTAGACCACCTGCTATTTAGAACTTGGCAGAACAAATACCACAAGACTGGTTTTTTTTTTCTTGTACTTATAACTTTGTTTTTATTCTGTTCTCCTGTAATTTCCTCCAGGCACACTGTTTCCTTTGATTTGGTTTGGCTAATGCGCTTTTCCTTAATGATTCCTCCAGCTAGTAGCATCAGTTTACAGCTGTGTGAGTGATTATCAAATGGAAAATGTGTATTTTGGGGGTTTACTTCTAAACAAATGAAGTTACTGATATGTAAGAGTAGGTTTTTTTCAGTCTATGTAAAAGCGTTTGATGAATAAAAATTTTAGTGGTACAGTAATATAATTGTCTTTCACTATTGCTTTTCATATAGTGAACTACAATCCAAAGGTTAAATCTTGGATTCTGAATAATTGGCAGAGGCATTTCTAAAAGGACATTTTAATGAGGAGATGCTCCAGCTTTAAAAAGCTCTCCTGTCTTTCTGCTTGATCAGGATATATAATGCTTTTAATTCAGTAACTTTAGGTGGTACAGAGACAGCTGTTTGGACTCTACCGCTTCTTGAAGAGCGTTATGTATATGTGTGGTTTGTGTGTGTGAGGACTGTGTGTATGTTGAACTTCTTTCTTTTTTCTAACATATTTTGTACCTACTGCATTGCATAATAGGATCTTCATGTAGTCTGTAAATCCTTTGATGCAAGGAGGAGTGTTGAGACTGTGCAGTTGCAAGCTCCCAATATAAAGAATGCAAAGTAATTTCATGATAACTTGCATAGCGAGAAGTAAGTACCATGATCCTGCCCTAGAGGTCATAAAACATGTTTTCTTATTGTGGCTTCTAGCTTATGAATACTTAGACCGTGACAGTGAGCTATGTGACATCTGCATTAAAGAGGAGGAGAAATTTCCAGGTCCATGAAACAGTGAATGTAATACAGTAGTGAATTGCATGTGTTTGAGCTGTTTTCTATCTAGATAGGGAAGGCTGATATGCCAATACTTTATAAATGGCTTTATCCACACACTGGAAATGCTTTGAAGGAAGCTGAAGTGCATGGAGGTTCCGGAGCAGGCTCCTGACAGTTACTGCAGCCTGTGGAGAGGAGCCTACACTGAAGCAGGGGAAAAGTGCACGGAGAAAGGAGCGACAGGAAGGAGCTGTTATGGACTGACCACAACCCTCATTCCCCATAACATCTGAATTTAGTCAATTTTATTTTTTTAACTGGCAATAAATTTATTTTCCCTAAGCTGAGTCTGTTTTGCCTGTGGTGGTAATTGCTAAGTGATCTCCCTGTTGTTCTCTTGACCCACGAGCTTTTTAATTTTATTTTCTCCCTCCTCATGTTGAGGAGGGGGAGTGAGAGAGCAGCTGGGTAGGCAGCTGGCCAAAGTCAACCCACCACAACGGGATGCAGTAAATAAGTAACTGAACTTTTGCTACAGTGCGGGGGATTCTGATACCTATTCTGACTGTTTCTCCATGACTCACAAAGGTAATAGTTACAGATACAGATAGAACTGCAATTTGTGTTTTTAAAGGATGCTGAAAAAAACTACAACATTATGGAGAATTCCCTGTCTCATCCCAGACTTGAAAAATAAGGAATGATCTTTAATGAGAAGAAAACCAGTACTATTTAATATCTTCATCAGTGACATAAGACAGTGGAATGGAGTGCACCCTCAGCAAGTTTGCCGATGATACCAAGCTAAGTGGTGCTGCTGACATGCCTGAGGGGCAGGATGCCATCCAGAGGGACCTGGACAAGCTTGAGAAGTGGGCCCATGTGAACCTCGTGAGGTTCAACAAGGCCAAGTGCAAGGTCTTGCACATGTGACAGAGAAATCCCCAGTATCAATCCAGGCTGGGCGGAGAATGGATTGAGAGCAGCCCTGAGGAGGAGGACTTGTGGGTGTTGATTGATGAAAAGCTCGGCATGACCCTGCAATGTACGCTTACAGCCCAGAAAGCCAACTATATCCTGGGCTGCATCAAAAGAGGTGTGACCAGCAGGTTGAGGGAGGTGATTCTGCCCCACCACTCTGCTCTCATGAAACCCCACCTGGAGTACTGTGTCCAGCTCTGGGGACCTCAGTACAAGAAAGACATGGAGCTGTTGGAGCAAGTCCAGAGGAGAGCCTATGAAGAGTTCTTCCATGAAGGCAGACTGAGAGAGTTGGGATTGTTCAGCCTGGAGAAGAGAAGGCTCTGGGGACACCTTATTGTGGCCTCTCAATACTTAAATGGGGCTTATAAAAAAGATAAGTAAAACCTTTTTACTAGGGCCTGTTGCAATAGCACAAGAGATAATAGTTTTAAGCTAAAATAGGGTAGATTTAGACTAGATATAAGGTGGACACTTTTTTTTACAAGGAGAGTGGTCAGGCACTGGAAGAGGTTGCCCAGAGAGGCAGTAGATGCCTCATCCTTGGAAACGTTCATGGTCAGGCTGGACAGAGCTCTGAGCAGCCTGATCTAGTTGAAGATGTCCCTGCTTATTGCAGGGGTGTTGGACTGGATGTCTTTTAAAGGTCTCTTCCAACCCAAACCATTCTATGATGGTACCTTCATACAAAGAAAATAACGTGCTAACTCAGAGCTGTGAGAACCTATAGCTGAAAGCCCAAGTGGGCTCACTCAAGTGAGAAATGAGGCACACACTTCAGTAGAAGTAATCAACTGTCAAAACAGTAAGAAGCAGAACATTCTTGATCTGTTTGTGTCTTCAGATCAAGACTGGATGTCCATCTGCTAGGTTGTGTGCAACTCTTCCCCCCATTAGGCAGAGGAAAGGGAGAGTAATTCCTTGGGGATGAACAAAGGAGGTCTGTGTGCATGAGAGGTAAATAGCAAGATTAGACTAAATGGAGTAAAGCAAGACTGGTTTCTATTGGTCAAAAGAATATTATGCTCTTAAACAAGCCCTGTTTCTAAATATTGTTGATGGGAGAGAGGCTCAGTTCTTGTTCATGCACATTGTAGCAATTGTTCAGTTGGCTTATGCAGGTGGAGGAAAGGAACACCTGCATTAGGGGTGTCCATACTATCCTCAAAACTGGTCCTAAACCCAAGGGAACTTGAGATGCTTTTGGGGGGGAAAAAACTTAATGTAAACCTGTGTAAAGAACTATATTTAGCTGTTCTTAAGCACTTAGTCGACTTGTAGCCTGCCATGGAGTAATTGGAATAACTGTGACTGACTCCTGAGCCCTGCAGGAGTGCTTCTGAATTGTGAAGGAACACAGAGGAGTCCTCTCCTGAGAGTAGCTCTTTAGAGAGGTTGTATAGTGAGGTGCAGTTGGGGAGGAGGTAACTGGACGGGGGTTGATGTAGGGCTAATGGTTATTTCACTTGTTCTCTCTGGAATTTCAATATTCCCAATATGAGAGGTATCAAAAAATGCCTAGAGAATTTTTCTCTCTTTGATATAAAGCTATAGAAATGTTGACTGATGTTTTCCTTCTCATTTCAACAAGAATTTGAGGTAACCGCTGATTACTGCACACATTTTTTTACCCTGTAGAAGCTGTACATGGTATTCTTAAGTAAACATGCCTGCCTCGTAATACGAATACAATGGAAAATACACTTATGGATTAATAAAGTCTCCCCAGTTAGAAACAGACTGAGACATTACCCCAGTATAAAACAATGCCTACTGTTTATATAGAACTTCTCACATGTAAATATTATCATGCTATAGTAAAAGAGAAATATTACTATTTTTTACAGGTGCCAGGGCATGGAGAGGAAAAGATGAGTTCTTCAAGGCCACCCACATGACCAGCCCTGGTCTAGCTCTTAGTCCCGTGCTCTCTAGCAGACAATATCTAATCTGTCCAGTGTAAGGAGGTCTCAAAAATATTGCTTGTAGCTGCTGAAGCAGATATGAAATTACAAGTGTTTATTGCTGAATTGTCTTTTTTTTTTTTTTTTGTCCCCTTGCAGATCGTAAAGTGTCTGGGATTTCCATTGAAACGGATAACAAAAACGTAAAAGCAGAGGAGTTTAAGGGTACAGTATGGGCATTGCTGTGATTATTTTTAATATAGACGCATCATATGCAAGCTATGCATGCAGAAGCTGCGCCGCTGTTAAGATTGTCTTCCTCTTTCCTGAGGGGTCCTGCTCCTACTCTCTGCATTGACTCTATGTAATCTCGCTTTTGTCCCCATTTTCTCTTACTTGATGTGGGGTTGGACTAGATGTTCCCCAGAGGTCCTTTTCAACCTCACCTATTCTATGACTTGTTTGTCAGTCCTGGTAACTCACTCTAACTTCTGCCTGGTTTCCTTCCACCTAAAATGCTGGGAACTGAGAGAAAGGAGAAGCATTAGTTATCTTACAAGACAAAGAAGTGAGGGACTTGAGAGAGAATAACTGTAATCTAATTGACAGTAACTATAAGTTTTAATTGTCAGTAGCTATAATATCTATTTACATATTTATATATGTATATCTCACATGTAAAATTATTAATTACTTCCAACAATGTGCTAGGGAAGTTAAGGAGGCAGAGAAGAAAACCTGATGTTTGCTAGGGAGATAAGAAAGGGATCCTACTAGTGTGTATGTGAGGTTTATGGGTTATGTGGGTTGGTTGATTTGTTTTTTCTTTGCATCGGTTGGAATTGAGAGAGATGGGAATTTGGGAATTGAAAGAACTGTTTGCTAAGCTTTAGGCTTTATTCATCTGTTTGAGTAATAATCAAATATTTTGGTGGTCTCTAAAGCTGTCAGCTGGGCTCCTGTCAAGTATTCTTGTCACTTTTGAGGAAGAAAACTTAAAACATTTAGAGCTCAGGACAGGCAAGAGGAGAGAGAAGCTCTTCAGGTAATATTAAAGCTTGATTAGCTTCTGTCTTTTTATATGATATATGGCTTGAATTTTGTTCTTTTGTTATTTGTGTGATAGAGTGATGTCACTTTAACATAGCTCAGATGCCGTGATGCATTCTTTTTGTGTAGCAGTGCTAGGGGAATGGCAGGGGCTGATTCAACTGAATGCAGCTGATCTGAAATGCAGTTTTCTTTTCTCCTCCAGCTCCTGGTACTGTAGAGTGGAACAGGTCACTGGAAGAGGGTCCCCAGGGAAGTGGTCATGGCACCAAGCCTGTCAGAGTTCAAGGACCATCTGGATGACACTCTTAGTCATATGGTTTAGTTTTAGGTAGTCCTGCCAGAAGCAGGGAGTTAGACTCGATGATCCTTATGGGTCCCTTCCAAAATGAGATATTCTATGATTTTATAATCAAATGACAGCCTCCAGACCAGATGTAAATCCAAATTAAACATTGTCCAGACCTCTCCAAGATCCCAGAAAGTTCTTCCAGACCTGGCAGAGCCTGTGCTGATGCACAGCATCCTGCAGGCCTACCTTAATGCAAATCAAGTAGACCTGTTCTGGAAAATACCTCTCACTGACTCCATTAGTATGGGAAGAAACATGAGAGGGGAACCATAACTAAGGAGGGCGTGCTGGTTTTCACTGGGATAGAGTTAATTTTCTTCATAGTAGCTGGTATGGGGCTGGGTTTTGGATTTGTGCTGAAAGCAGTGTTGATAATGTAGAGATGTTTTTATTACTGCTGAGCAGTGCTTACATAGAGTCAAGGCCTTTCCTGCTTCTCACACCACCCCACCAGCGAGTAGTCTGGGGGTGCACAAAAAGGTGGAGGGCACACGGCAGGGACAGCTGACCCCAGCTGACCAAAGAGATATTCCATACCATATGATGTCATGCTCAACATATAAAGCTGGGGAAAGAAGAAGGAAGGGAGGGAATGTTCGGAGTGATGGCGTTTGTCTTCCAAAGTGACAGTTGTGTGATGCAGCCCTGCTTTCCTGGGGATGGCTGAACACCTGCCTGCCCATGGGAAGTGGTGAATGAATTCCTTGTTCTGCTTTGCTTGTGTGCGCAGCTTTTGCTTTACTTATTAAACTACCTTTATCTCAACCCAGGAGTTTTCTCACTTTTAGTCTTCCAATTCTCTCGCCCATCCCACTGCAGGGGAGGGGCATGGTGGCTGGGGTTAAACTACGACAGAGGGTTTCATTATGTTGTCTCTGCTGTGCGTGCACTCCCTTCCTTCCATTCCATTCTCTTTCTCTGAATAAGATTAGTGGGAGGGCATCAATGCTAGCTTTTTCTGAAATGACAAAACATGGCATGCAAGAAACAGGCAGCTCAGTCAAGATGGAGGTGACTTGTTCAGCTGAGAACACTTCAGCTGAGCTGTCTCTGTGTCTACTAATATAGACCAACTCATGAGACCAGCCAGCTGTCACAAGGTCAGTAGCAAAAGCAAGCTGAGCTTGAGTGATGGTTTTTCTTTGTTAGAAGGATACAAAAACAAAATGGAAAGGAAACTTTAGCAAATCTTAAGATTCAGGAAGCCTCCACCCATCCACTCAACCTGAAATCAGGAACCTCGGGCTTCCTGAGTGCACAGCATGTTTTTCGAAGCAGCCAGTGCGTGTGTAGTACGTTTCTGGCAAAGAATGCCCTCCTGCCTCAATTTTTCTTTCAAGTCTGGACATTTTTTCCTCTGTGAGAGATCACCAAGGCTACCAGCCTGCCCCCTTGGAAGCTTTTTGTTTCTTTACAGAACAGATCTGGGAAATCAGACTCTAAAGGCTGAGTGGGTAGATTTGTCAGTATCTTTTAATTGCCCTTTAACCTTGTTTGCTGAGACTGGAAATAAGGGTGCTGGTTAATGCAGATTGACTGTGTGTTCGAGCAGCGGATGTTTGTCTCCTGAGACTAGACAGGCATTACCAAAGCTATAAAGGCCTTTGATCCATTGTACTCCAGCCTATACTGGAAGATGAGCAGTCGAAAATGGCAAGATCAATACTGTATTTGTTTCATTCACAGAAGTTTCTGGGAGATAGTAAATTTGACTTTGTTAATAGATTTGGAGCCAGTCAGATGTGCAGTTGGATTCTTTCCTTTGATACTGTCTCCCAACAATTCTTATTAACGCCTTGACTGAAGTGTCATTTACTGGAGGGGGAAAAAAATAATTCCCATTGTGCTGTTCCACAGAGAGTGGAACTACTGGAACTCTGAGTTTGTCCCAATAACTCACCCATACAGTTTGTCATGTCCTCTCTCGCTTTTCAGTTCCCCTGTAATAACTACAGAGTTGACCATAGACCACAATTACTATGGTACAAGCTACATATTAGTGATGGGAGGAAGAAAGAACAGTTGAGTTCCCAGTATGACCTGTTCCTTATTAGGACCACTAATTTTGGTTTGTTTCCTACCCATTTATGGCAACTTAGCAAAATTCAGTAACTATTAAAAGCTCAGCCTCTGTGTGAAGCTTGGTTGGTGATGCCTGCTATACATAAATCATGGAAACTTGAGTGGACAGACAGAAAGGTGAACAATTGTATGAACCTTCTTTTCTTGAGAACTCAAGAAAAATAAGAGGTAACAGCCAAGGGATATTATGAGCAGCTGCCACCTCCAGCAGCTCTGGCACCTGGGGGTTCCTCCTGCCTGGCCACTGGAGCCCAGCCCAGTGTGCCTGGAGACCTGGATCTTTGTCCTGGGCTGGTGGATGTGGCTGCTGCTTCCCCATTTCCAGGTTCAATCAGTAGCAAGGCAGTGTGTGTATCCCAGAGAAATGTGCATACACATACACATGCTCCTGACACTTGACACTGCCAACTACACAGACCTCCTCAGACAAGATGCTGCCTTCCACAGCACCCACATATAACACTGCCTGGGTTCACCTAAACATTAAGGGTAGACAACTAAACCTCCTTCCTCCTCTCTGTCTGGTAGAGCTTGGAGTTCAGTGGTGAAAGCCCTCACAGGACTCACAAGCGCGTGCACGCTCATGGGTGCCTGGAGAACACCATGGCCTCTCTGCTCATTCACTGCCCCTGCCTCGACCCTGGGCTTCGGGCTCACTAGCTCACCCAGCTTGAGGTTTGCTAGTGAACTGCACGCACCTCCAGAAACACCAGGTTTGGGGAAGATACAAACACTTCACGCATGCCATGCACCCCCACCTCCAGCAGCACAAGCCCAGGGATGCCTACACCCCCAGTGTGACCCCAGTTGCTGGCCTTAAATTCACTCAAGCCACCCTCCCTCTGCCCCAATAGCTGACGCTCCAAGCACACATGTTTCAAGATCCACTGAGATCTGTGCCCCCTCCACCTATTGACACAGAGACCCTCGCTCATGCCAGTTGTGGACACCACAGGCCCATCAGCTTGTTTGGAGACTGATGGTCTCTGTCATCATCTCTGTTAGTCTTTGTCTGTCGTGTTTGTGTTGCTGTGGTTTTGTTTGTCAGTGCCCCCTTTATCTGTTACCACCTTTGCATTGAAAACATCCTTGACTAGGTAACGTTAATGAAGCAGATTCTCACCTTCCACATAACCTTACAACAACCAATGTGAAATTGTAATTAAGTATGTAACTTACTTAAGACAATATTTAACCGTCTTACTGGTATGTTTTCCATCTGCCTTAAGTTTTATAAATTTAAGCAGTTAATCTACTGATACTGAATTCAGAATGTCAATTCACAAAATACTGATTTTAATAAGGTGAGAGTCCTCTTTTTTTTAAATGGTGGTTTGCTCACTGATGAAAATAATTAAACCTAAAATGAGGGTAGTAATACAGAATCTGTGCCCATCCAACATGAGAATATCTAGTCCCCAAGATCTGAAGTTTGATCCAAAAGCCACTGAAGTATGAGAAAATTACTGGTTTCTGTTTCCCCATTTTGTTTGTGTAAATTTGGAGAAGCTCTGATGGCATCACTTTGAGAAGTAGATCTGGCCCTTGCTGACTACTCAAATTGTTTTGAAGGGGGAATATTAATTTCATGGAGCCCGATTGTATACTAAACACAATGCTAAAGTCTCTAATTTTCCCTTTTGTACTTTTTTTTTTCCTTTTCATTTCTTCCCTCTAGAGGCTATTCTTAGTTGCAAGCACAAATTTTCCAAAGGGATGAGCTTAAGAATAGAATGGAAGAAAATCCAGTCTCAAGGAGTCTCATTTGTCTACTACAATAGTGAATTTACAGGTACAGTATACAAACTTAGACTGATGGTTTAACATGTCATTCTCTAAGCATAGATATCACTCTTTCTTGGGGAACAGCATTAGGAAAATGACTGAAAGAGAGTGCTCTTGACTTTCCATACTGAAAAGCTGTCCTTTTGAGGAACAGAATGTTTCCCCTGGGGGGGAGGGGGAACCCAAAACATTTCTTTAAAAAATTGTCAATGATTAATTACCTTTTTAATTAAATTAAATATAATAAAACCCAAGACTAAGAAAAATGGCACTGGACATTCCTTGAACTTTTTAAAAAATGAAATTGCATTCAAATACAAACTTCCCCAAATTACTGCAAGCTCTGCACTTCTACAAAGAGGCTTCTGAAGCCTCCTGTAGAGCTGGAGGCTTAGATATGAATAATGCTGCAATTTTTATATACATAAAATATAACTCAGCTGTATATTTTAAATTATTCATATTCTTTTCAGAAGTGGAATTTCTTTTTGTATGTTCTTAAAAGGACTTACCTCAGCTTTATGTGTTGAAGAAAATACATGTTTCTGGTACCTTGTACCCAGTAAATGAAAGCTGAGAAGTAAAATAAAAACACAGCAATTTTGTTAGTTTGTAGAGCATGCAAGATGTGCTGGTCTTGTTGATGGACTTGGGTTTTTTCTTCTGTGTACATTTAATTTAGACACTGGAACTCCTGGTTCTGTGTGTGCAGGTAATTTTAGCTTCATAACAAGCTGTAGAATCCACAAAACCTCCTTGTAAGAAGTCTGATGGCAATATCTTTGCTAAATCCATCAAGTTTTTCTTGCCAAGTTAAAATGTCAAATACTTTGCTGTGGTCTCATGCAGAATTCTTTCTGTAAAAGAATTAAATTAGTGATTGCCATCCCTGTAGTGGAAAATTATGGTGGGTTTTGGGGTTTTTTGTTGTTTCTTTTTTTTGTCACCTGAGTACTGCTACACATGTTTTCTTGAAAAGTCTGCAGGAAAAAAAAAATGTATTCTATCTTCCAGCCAGAAAATGTATGACAAGTGTAGGTTTTTTGGACTAAATGGGCAAGTTGTGGAAGGTGCTTACTGTCTTGGGAAGGGGGGTTACATATTGCTCCTTGGTGATAGATAACTGACACTGAACAAATGAGCAGTAATTCAGAAATTGTATGTGATTTCAGAGCAAGCCAATGAGGTGTAGATATTTGTTATAAGCAAAGAGCAGCAACATCTATGTCTGTTCTCCCTTAAAGGTGATCTTCGAGGCCGAGCAGAGATGCTGAATACAGGAATCCGTATTAGAAATGTGACCAGAAAGGATTCTGGGACCTACCGCTGTGAGATCAGTGCAAAGAGCGAAGAGGGGCAACGCCTGGGAGAGGCTACTATTACTCTCACAGTCTTGGGTACAAACAAACTTTATTACTTGGGCTTCTGTAAAGAAACTGAGTGGTGGATGGCAAGGGGTGTTGAAGGTAGAGTTGTCCACATAGTGCGTGGCTGCTGGGGTTTTCGTCTTTGGGCTGGGTTTATAAATGTATGTGCATTCTACAGCCTACTTCATGAAAGGTCTTTGCAAAATGTGCACTTGCATTAGAAAGGAACATAACTAGGGTTTTTTTATTGATATAAATGTGTAGTTCAGTTCTCAAACTTAGCAGATATGCTGATTTATGTGATGGTGAAACTTCCATTTCTACTAAAACTGAAGTCACGCAGTGGCTGAGAACCTGTGTAAGCTGATCATGGTGTTTGGCACTCAAAAGTCAGCATCTGTCAACGCTTATCAAATATTCCTAAGCAGCAGTTCATTCCAATATGCTACAGTCTCCTCCTGTTTTTGGAAGGAGAAACTGCTGCAGTGGCTGCGCAATGCCAGCCGGTGAGCTAGCAATCTGTGGATTTTATTTACAGGAGAGATGGTGTTGGCTTGGGTGGGTGTGGGGGGGTGTTTGTTCTTCGTGGCTTTTTGTTTGTTTTCTTTCCCAGCTGGGGAAAGGAGGGAAAAGTGAATACTGAGCACATTCTTGTTACATTGTTCCTGGTATTTTTCCCAATGGATGAGTGGTAGAGGTTGGTAGTTTTCCTCTTTTCTTCATATAGAGAAGAAAATATTTGTAGTTTCTATATTATTTTTTTCTGTGCAAAATAATTGATCTTTTAAAATTATAAATAAAGACTCGAAGTTCTTCATAAAGGATGATAAATTAATGAACTTCTGATTAGCTCCAACAATGAGGTAACACCACTTTTTCCTTTTCTTCTACTCTCTGAACAGTTTTTCTCTTTTAAATGTGGCTTCTTAATGTAAAGTTGAAATCTTAGAAGCCAAAGTAGAGAGTGTGCATGTGTGTTGCTCACAAACCTTTTTGAAAATTAATGGGAATTAGTTAGCATTTAACTTGATTTTCTATACTTTTGCTTTTTATTTTAAAAGCAGCCAGGAAAAAACAATACCTGTGAAGGTGTCATTTGTGCTTTTAATGTACCATGCATGCCTCTTCACCCTCAGGTTTTTTCTACATAGCTTTGAGTTACCAAAAAAAACCCCAAAACTAAACAAACTTTCTTTTCTGTTTACATAAGAATAATTGGAAAAGAGATGTTCATCTTCATGGCAGAAGGAATGATCAGCTCTCCTGCATCTGTATGTGGGAATGTTTGGTTTTAATTTAAACTGAAATTTAGTTGCTAAGTGGTTTTGGCCCTCAACCTGGGATTCACGCAATGGCTGTGATGATGGCCAGTCTTGGTAATTCTTTCTGGCAATTGTTTTTCAAAAAAATGTTGATTTCTTTTAATACAAAAAAAATCTTTTTTCTCTTCCTCACTTTTGTTTTTAAATAGTGGAGTGGAGGGAGAAGAGAAAGGGGGAATTTGTGGACTACAGATTCCCTGAGTTATCCCTCCTGTCTGAGAGCAAGAGGCCCCACATAAGAAACAGGGTGAAACAAACTCTCTGGGATTGGATGAAATGTGTAGATTGGAGGCAGGATGACACAGCATGTGGCGAGGGAAGCCGGGAGCAAGCCTGTTTCTTCCATTTTTAGCAGCTTACAAATTTTACTGTGCTCTCCAGGAGCAGGACTCTGCCTTCAACCCTCTCTCTTCATTAAAATGGTAGTTGCTAAGCATGTACACAAGTGCTCATTTCTTCACCAGTGACTGTCAAACTGTTGTCATATAGACAGTGCTGATAAGACTGCATAACAAGTGCAATTTCATTGTCCAGTTGCTCCGACTACTCCGGTATGTGAGGTACCCAGCTCCGCAATGACGGGAACAGTAGTGGAACTGAGCTGTAAGGAGACTGAGGGGTCTCCTCCGTCTGAGTACCAGTGGTACAAGAACGGTGTTGCCTTACTGGAAAAGACAGGAATGGGCAGCTCTAGAGCAGCAAACGTAACTTACACCATGAATAAAAAGTCTGGCACTCTGGTAAGTGTAACAACCAATTCTGTCATAACCAGCTATCAAGAAGACCAAATTTACTGTTTAGTACAATGATGCACAGTGGTCTTAATCCAAAAATGCACAAGGTCTTTGTTGGAGATCAATGTCACGCTGAAACATGTGCTAACAAATGTAGAAGGTAGTTTCATCCTCAGACCAATGACAAGCCATAGATGTTGAGTGATACAGACAAATTGGGTGAGTTGAGTTGCAAGGCTGCAGTAATGATTAATGAGAAGAATCTAGAATCTAGATGACAAATTTTACCTTGTCAGTTAGCTAACTAGTGCCGGGTGAGAATGATCTCTTAGAATGTCAAGAGAGTTGTATTTGATGATGTTGTTGATGTTTGGTCCTTGTTACTCCTTGAGGAGCATAGGGCTGCAACAACGCTATGCCACCGAACCCGGTGGGAGAGTGTTGTTGCAATTTCTGTAACAGATTTTGGTTTTTACATGATTGGGTTGTTAGCCCAAAACAAAACCCCCAACCTGGAGGGCCAGGGGGCAACATTTTAGTCTGGCCCGACAGGGCACGCAAGCCACCACACCACGACAAGGTAAGTTGCACCAACTAGTGGTGGGTTGTATTTGATAGCGCCTTAAAATCTGAAATAGAAACTTCACACACTTCAGCAGGAGTGCAGCACTAAGGGCAGTCCAGAATCTGTGCAATCAAGTGGCATTTACAACTTCCAGTCCAGTACTTGTGAAGTCAGTGGGAATGAGTCAGGGCTTGAAGTAAGCTTAGTGTGGGGTTTTTGGTTTAGTTGTTGTTTGATTTCCTCCCCCTCCGAACCAGCCATCTCTTTTCCATCCCCACTTAGCTGATCCTTCTAAAAAAACCAGATACATACTACTTACGATGCATTGTCAGCTGAGATTTTTCAGAAGTAAAGAGTTGTTCTAGGAACACCCTACTCTTGTGCTTGACCAACCTTGGAAACTGAAATGTGACTAAGCATTCAGAGGTGCTGTGGATCTTTCAGCACACTTTATAAATTAGGTGGACTGCTCAAAATTACTAATCACTTCAGAAATCTGACTTTTAAAGTATGGGATATATTAAAGGGAAAAAGAGTTAAAAATGATTAAAAAAATAAATACAGAGAAACACTGGAATTGACATGAGGTCAGTCCCTGTCCATCTCTTGCTTCCTCATTTTCATTTTTACAGTAATAGTATTTGATAATAGAGTGCAGTTTAGTATTTCTCCATTGGAAGAAGAGAGAAAGTGCCATTTCTGGGGGACGGAAAAAAACTCACAGACTTTCTGTGGAAAATGTTTTTTGTAGTACATGGTTTGGTGTGGGGTTTTTTTTTGTAATTTTGTTGTTGTTTTGGTAAAATGAACAAAATGTTTGAATTTCAGAATCCTTGAAATCAGAACATGTCTAAAAAAATGCAGTTTATTGAAAGCACTGATCCACTGGAAAAGAATCTCCTTGTAGATACACTTCATCTAGTTAAAGTGTCCATCTAAAAGACCCACTGTCGACATGTCAAAATTTCTATCCCACAGGAAATTCTGATTTTTTTTATTTTTTTTTTCCATTCTGATAATGGTTTTGGACTCTGTCTTAACAGCTATTTAACACAGTTACAAAGAATGACACTGGAGAGTATTTCTGTGAAGCCTCCAATGGGATTGGATTACCTCAGAAATGCTCAGTGAAGCGAATGCAAGTGGGTATGTGTCAAAGCAAATAAGGGCAGAAAGCAGTCTAGCAATGGGAATGATTTGATTCCATGATGCAACTGAGAAGCTAAGACCAGATTGAATTACATCTTTTTGTTTGATTATAGCATTTTAGGGGACTAATAATAATAATGTATGTAGTTGCTGTGGCTACTTAAAGCATTCCTTTCTTACAGCACAAACAGATCTCACTGCATTTCACAGAAAAGCAGCTAGTTTAGTACCTTGAAATTATTGCAGTAGCCAGCCTTTAGGTTGCTAAACACTGAACTTCACACAACAGCAGTATCCGTGAGAGATCCTTAATATTTCAGAATGCTTTTGTGGAAGCTGTACAACATAACGTGCCAGTCCACTGGGTTATTCTCTTTATGAACAGCCTCCCTTGTGAGATGCATTCATGTGAGATCTTAATGTAACAGATCAGAAATTTAACTGAATGACTCATTCATACCTGCTAGAGGAACGCTGAAGAAGTCAGTGTATCTTAAAAAAAAAAAAAAAAGAAATCCTGCTGCCTATTTCTTTTCCATTTGCACAGCGTAGGTGAAGTGAAACATTGTTTAGATAATAAAAAATTTAGCAAAGGCTGGAGGGGCAGAGTCTGTAGTGACCCAAAATGTATGGATGTTTTTGCCAAATATAAAACTAGCTCTTGCAGATGTGATAGAAAAGCAGATGGTAAAGAAATATTTAAAGTTTCCAAAAGATCCTAACAAATACTGCACAGAGGTTCATGTCCAAGTATTCCATAAAGCACTTGTCAGGTGCTTTCTTGGAACTTAGCTGAAAATGACTGTATCACAGCTTTTCGTGCATTCCTGGTAGATTATGAGCAAGTGTTCCACAAGTTACCAAGATAGAAACCCTCTGTTGTGGAAATACTCACCAAAGTCCTAAATTGCTATCAAGGAATGCACAAAAATTGATAGTTTGGGGGTAAAATTCCCAGCCATATATTAATGTCAGAATGCTTAAAGTCAGAATTCAAATAAGTAATTGGACCTATAACAAAAACCTGTGAAAATGTTTCTACTTGTTGATGTTTTTGTTTAGTGATTCTATCAGGAAATGCACCTGAGTCATCACTTTAAAAGTAAAAGTAGCTATAGATACCAATGGTGCCTTTAGTAATTAGGGGAAAAAAATCCACCCGATGGAAACTTTTACAACTTACAATGTGTGCCATGTTTTATAATTACAGATGACCTAAACGTAAGTGGTATCATCGCTGCTGTAGTATTTGTGGCTCTGGTAATGGCATTGTGTGGCCTTGGAGTATTTTATGCCCAAAAAAAGGGCTACTTTACAAGTAAGTAAAATAAAATCACTCCTTCCTTGTGTCAAAAAAAAAAAAAAAAGCCTGTACTTCTGCTGACTGTAACGTGTCCTCCTTTTCGCAAAGGCTCTAACTCCCTGGTACTGAAGCTAAGGAGCATTACAATAGCAACTTTTTTGTCTAGTCATTTTTCTAATGCCAACTTCTGCGGCTAAGGTACTTCAGGAATGACACGGAGAGGTTCGTGCAGTTGCATAAGGCTACCAAACAGCAGCCTGGGGAAAGCAACGAGCCGAACCCCGGTTCCTGCAGCATCTCCAGTCTAGTTTTGAGAGGGAACAGCGAAGAAAGGCAACATAAAAACAAGCCGTGCAAATTCACTTCTAGTCTAAAAGGTCTGAGCGGCTGAGTTCGGATCGGGGGAAAACTAAATTACCGGCTCCCTCTTCTGGGTCATGGCAAAAGTGCACGTGGAAACGGCAAGCTTGCTCCTCAGGACGGCTGCAAAAAGCTCGGCACCGAGCAACCCTCTCGGTAGCGTTTACCTGAGTGCCTGCAGGGTTGAGCACGGCAAGAACGGGTGCCAAGCGTGGGGGTCTGAGAAGGTCCGCTGCCTGACAGTAACAGGCTGACAGAGCTGCCCGTAGAATTCATGGTCACTCAGAAGTTCAGTTACCTTTGGAAGCAACCTGCTCTTTTTCTGGTTAAACTCACTACACCAAAAAGAGACGTTTCGCTCAGAAACTCCTCCTAGAAACTGAAGAGCGGAATAAGCTATGAATAACTCTTTCAAAGAACTTTATATCTGCTAAGGAAACTGTTCTTGTGCTAATTTATTTTTTTTTTCCTTTTTCAGAGGAAAGCTCTTCCCAGTAAGTATCTCAATGCAAGTAGTATACAAATCACTGCAAACGTCATTTGCATTTCTGATGATTTAGTAACTGTGATGATTGTTTAAGGCCTTTCTCATGATTCTTGTACAGTGGGTTTTCTAAACACTGAAATAAACTTGATCCTACATACCAGCTGGTTCCCTTATTAGAACCAGTGTGCTGGTCAGAAAATGAATTAAGCATTATTACTGTGATAAATGTGCAGAGATGTGTCTTTTTACATAGTTATGATTTACACCCCTAAGTCAGCTACAGGCATGCATTTGTTTCTTCTTCAAACTAGACAAAAGATGATAAGAACCAAATTGGACTGTCCTCATATCCATGTCTACAGATTATTTCAGGAAATGTTTTGTAAAAATACAACTAGTGGAAACTTTCTGAGGGTGTCTGGTCTACTCCTTTGATACGGATTTATTTCATGCACTTAAATTACTTAGTAGCAAGTCAGAATCCCTCAAGCTATTTTAGTGCTCCCACACAACGCTAAAATTGTGTGCTTCACTGGAGGCTGGCCACCTTTTTTTTTTTTTTTTTTTTTTTTTTTTTTTTTTTAAAATTTTTTTTAACTGTGTANATTTTTGCTTTTAAAAGTTTATCTTAGCACTTCTAGCAAGTTAAAAAAAAAGAACCCAAAAAACAAGCAATGCAACAAAAGAGAAATGCAAATACTACTTTAAAATACTGTGTGACTTATACTGCCCATGAACAAGACAAAAAGTATAAACTGGAAGACTTAAAAAGATAAGCTATGGAAGGTAATTTGACAGTAGTTTATGAGATAATGACAGCTGCCAAAAAACATTCAATGGATTTGTTATTGTAACTTTTTTCTAAGAGGGGAAAAACTCTAAGGATTGCTGGAAATCTGGAAAAATGCATTTGTAAATAAGGTTCTCAAAGGGTTAAACCTAACACCAGAAAAGTCACTAACCTACGTTCCTTTCCTGTTCTGTTAACAGAAAGACGACCAACTATCAATCTACAAATGAAAAGGTAAGTCTTTTGCATTCAGTAGTGTGTTTAAAGCGTAAGATGTCACACATAGTCCAAGGCAGCAGTGAGAAAGATTGGGCCTTAACTCCTCTAAGATTAATATGGGCCAAAAGGCTTGACTAAATGTGGAGCTGAACTTACTTTTTTCCACCCCTTACTCATTGAGGGGGCTCAAGGGCTTTAACTGCATGTACATTGCTTTGGCTTTTCAGATTGGTGCAAAAACAGCAAAGCTCCAACTAAAGCTTCAACTAGGAGCAATGTAATTTCACTATCTATAGTTTAAGGCTATATTATTAGCCTTAAAAGCTTGCTGAATGCCACCCGTATCTTTAATTGAAACAATGTATACTAAATACCGTAAGCTTATTCCTTCACCTAGTAGGTATGTAAGAAACTTACTGAGGCCCACTACCTGGTTGCTCTGAGTGGGAAGGAGCAAGCTTTGAAGACCTGTGGTGTGTTTGTCAATATTAAGGCAGATGAATCAGATGCTCAACAGAGCTGTTGATAATTGTATTTTTTAAAAGGGTAATACTACTATTTTGTGTAGCAGTGCATGCTGTAGACTTCCCTTTCCAGAAAAGAGTAAACATTAACTAACAGTGCTTCAGGCATGGTTCTCTTCAATCTCAATGCCTTAGTTTCTTCTGAAACATACACTAAATGTTAATCTGGTTAAAATCTTGGAACTATTACTTATGTAACCTTGTTTGCTTCATTTAGGATTTCAAGCATACCAAGTCCTTTGTTATTTAGAAGATTGCAGCCTCTGTGAGGGACATCAAATGACTACTTGTTATACAAAAGTATCAAAGGGATCTTTTGACCTCTACTCTGTAAATATTGTTTCCACACACTAGATGCTGAAACTAGAAACTGCCAATGTTTAGATCTAGTCAACCTATGATTGCTTTTAAAAAAAAAAAAAACAAAAAAAAAAACAAAAAAAAACACCTTAAGTTAAAGATAGAACTAAATCGAATATACAAGTCAATTTGTGTGAAGACTTCTCATTTTGTTCAGGATTCACTCTTACAGCTTGGAATGGTCTATTCAAATAACTTTCATGATGACCTTGCTACCACTACTTGTACTACTTGTCTCCACCATTGTCAAGGGTTCAAACTCTCCAGCCATCCTGACTTCTTAGTACCTTGACATTGTATTAGATTTGCCAAAGCCATCTATAAGTGTGTTAAGTAGCAACGCAGACTTAAAATCACTATTCTGACTGAATAAAGCTTCCTGTAATTGAGGGTCAAGCAGTGTTTTATTATCCAATATAAAATGCCTACAGCTCCTCCTACACAAGGAAGTGTACCCCTCTCACTGTAGACTGCACATGTAACGCATTTTGAAGAAAAATCACGCCCACTACAACTCAAGCTGAAGTATTTGGACCCTAACTGTTGAAGTGTCACAAATAAACTTCCTCAGAACCTGAAATGTTTGTGTCAATAGTTCAGTTACTGAAGCTTAAGTCTCACAACCTCCTTAACCGGTTTCAGTTGCTTCTATAGAAGTAACACTTCATCACTTGTGTGTTCATTGATGCAGTGTAAATTAGTGTATTTGTGCCTATGCTTTTAGCTGTGCAGGTCCATCATCTCTATAGGGCTTTGCTACCCATTTAGTGTTCATGGGTTGGTTTGGGTGTTTTTTTCTGCAGAAGCTTTTTGGATGGAACAGGTTGCCCAGAGAAGTGGTAGATGCCCCCTCCCTGGCAGTGTTCAAGGCCAAGTTGGATGGGGCTTTGGGCAACTTGGTCTAGTGGAGGGTGTCCCTGCCCGTGGCAGGGGCATGGGAACTAGATGGTCTTTAAGGTTGTTTCCAACTCAAACCATTCTGTGATTCTACGTGACAAACTCAGAAGAACAGGTAGTTCCTTCTTGGTGTGCCATTATCAGTGTTACAACTTCACAGCACTAAGATGCAGCTTGGCAAAGGAGTTTTGCAGTTAACATTGAGAAACACTGCTCAGCTACCTCAGTCACTTAAAGAGTTGATGATCATAGCTAACTATGCTCATCATACAGTTAAGAACTTATTCACACTTCTGAAATACTGCATTTATTAATTTACAACTGATGGCATGTTCAGCAACTCCATTGACGTTCACTACTGTTTGGTGTACAGCCTGCAGAGATCATTTTGGAGTCTCCTCAAAGTTGGGCTCTAAAGGAAGAAGGGGAGAGAAAGAAAAGAGTCATATTAGTCTCTTTTTATTCCAGCCTCAAACACCACAATTCATCTATTATTAAAAAAAAAAACAAACCTGAAGATGGCAAGCTAAAGCAAGCTCTTGTACATTGCAGTCTACACCACCGCTTTGTATCAGGGTATGACTGGATGTGGGAAGCACTAATGAGTAAACTATGCTGGAGACAGGTCTTTTCCACCTTAGAGTTATGCGTAAGGTTTAAGACAGACATTCTTCCAGAACAGCTTTTAGCAACACTTGGGGTAGGGAAGAAGGCAGCAGAGAAACTCAAGATGTCGACCAGAACATTACTGGACAACATGATACTTGTATTTCTAACATGGCTCTGATATAAAAGCAAGTAACCAAGCTGCTCCTTCCTCTTGATTAGTGTCTTATAGCTGATTAAGAGAACAGACTGCGCAATTTCAACTCGACTCAGCAAGAAATATTCTCCACATACGAACACTGATGAAGGCGTTCTTGATGTCAAAGGTACAAACTCAGACAGGTTAAGGCTTTTGACAGGTGAGCTATTAATGCCTGTTCTCCTTGCTACAAAGAGTCTGAGAGGTAGGGCTCAGCTTATAGTTATCTCCACTAAGACAAAAAATTAAGTTTCTACCTATCTAGCTGCTTAGTTTTGAAGACTTGTTGAAATTAGATTAAGGATGGGTAACATGGTCTCCACCTACTCCCCCCTTTGTTCTGTTCCTATGGTCACACAAATTTTGTTTCATTACAAAAAAACATATTGCAGTCTGCTGACCTCTTTGGGAAGATGACAAAAAAATATAACCGTAGGCCTTGGCCTATTTCTATTTGGGCTATTTCTTTAGAGTCTGTGTAAGGGTACTTCAGATGATAGCCTGATATGACAGCAAGTTTGGTTAAGCATCAGTGTATCTCCCCATCTTTACTGAAAAAGGCAAATAATTTAAAGTCAAAAAGAATCAGACGTGAACTGTGCAAAAGTAAGGAGATTCACTGAGGGCATCTCCCATGAAATTAAGGGTCCAAATAAAACCTAAATGGCAATAAATTAAGAAAAGCAGTTAGTGAACATGTCCTTACTTGCAATTAGAAGTTCAATAAGATTGTTAACTCACCCTGAAATTTAAATTCTGGAAACTTGGTTAGATCTCCCTCACCATACGCCCGTTGAAGTCTAGCAAGGGATTCATTCATGTCTTTCTGAAACTCAGGGCCTACATCAACAGGCCCTCCAGCTTGCCTAAAAAAACCGTCAAAAGTTCTGATTAACAGTTCAGTTCTGAAATTTCATGTGGAAGTTCTACATTTTCATGGCCACTTATGAATTAAAAACCATTCTGACCATTTCCAAAAGCTGAGATATGGCACACCATAGGGCCTACTTACCTTATGCATGAACAAGGTTATCAGGATAAAGTACAAAGGTAGCCTTTTGAGACATAAAACTACACTGAGTATCCGGGTTTTCAGGGCTCTTAGTTTCACTTGTTCCAGGTGTGCCTTCCTGACAAAATTGTGATTTGTACCTCTGCTATTTCTGAATTACTGATCTTGGTTATTAAAGCTTAACTATTCTTGCAAAGAGAACATGATTTGAGTATTAAACAAGCAAAAAACCAAGCTACAGGGCATCGTGCATTCATATAGATTCAGACAGGAATTTCCTGGAATATAAATAAATAAAACCCCACACAACAAACAAACACCTCTTTGTATTACCAATCCTCACTAGTACGAACACAGATGATGCATATGATTGATTGGTAAAGCCACTGAAAACATGCTTCCCTACACAGGCTGGTTTGGAGGTGTGGAAACATACATCTTTCTCCAGTTGAACTAAGAAGTGGCTTATTTCATTCCCAAGAATAAGCTACACAGTCTTACTTTCCTGTTAAATACTTCATTTAAACATTGAAATAATCTAAAATTCCATTTGAATTTACTTATTAACTGAAGATGTTTAATGAACCAGCCTCACAGTTCCATTAATTCTCAGTTGCTCTTGGAGTTCACTTCCATTCAGTATCTGGAAACAAGACTGAAAAGTATCCATTTCCCCCAGACAAAAAAAAAAAAAAAAAAAAAGTGGTTTTTTTTCCGTATTTACAGACCACATACATGGGTAAAAGTTAATACACTGATATGTTTCCATAGTGTACAAAAACTTCACTGAGCATCTTAGCTCCCTAAGAAGAATGACATCAGCTTTACTTTTTTTTTTTTTTTT
>VXBL01000503.1:61383-96901 GCA_013400195.1 Aramus guarauna | reverse complement strand
GGCAGCGGGAAATGGAGCCTGCGGCCGCCGGCTGCGGCGGGGCGCGGGAAGGGGCCCCTCGGGCAGCGCGGCGGACCTGGCGCGCCGGGGGCGGGAGGAGCGTGCAGCATTCCCGCCGCAGGTCCCTGCCGCCGCGGCCGGGGGCGAGTCGGGCGGCCCGGACCGAGGTCCGTGAGGCTGCTCCGGGGCGTGTGAACTTACTCCACTTGTAAAAACTCACTTTGGGTGAAAGCGTAAGAGGGTATTTGGCATCTTACATAGTTTGCTTCCTGGTGTTCGGTCAGATAGGTGCTACACAACCACTTCTCACGGTTCGGATTTATTTTCTGACTATTGATGCAGGAAAACACGAAGTCTGGCGTGATTCCACCTCGTTTAGTGGTCCACTGCCTTTGTCTTAAATCCGAACTGGCTGGTGACTTGTAAAAGCTGATCTGTAAAAGACGGGTTGGTTGTCTGCGTTGTTACCTAGTTCGTGTTGGGGTTTGCCAGTTTGAATAATAAGAGGGATGGATAGTATCAAATGCTCCATGAACACCGGAGCTTGGGAGCACAAATGTCTCCAGTGGTTTGGCTTCAGTATCAGTTGATAATGCATATGGGCTCCAGCGGTCACCCCCGCTTCAGAATTACCTGATAGGATAACAAGCGCGTATTCTAGTAGTAGAGTTTATGCCCATATCATGATGGGCTTGTTACTTGCTTAATTCCTTGTGTGTTGGGGAAAAGAAAAGGTAGGTCTTAACAGAACAATAGGACTTCTCTCCAAATGCTAAAGTCAAACTGTAAAAATACTGGAGTCGCACTGGGCTGTGGTTCAGGGGAAAAAGGGCTCTGTTAACAAGTACCTTCTCTTACATTAACGGAGGTCTGTGTCAGGCATTGCGGTCAGATTCCTTCTTGGATAACAGGTAAGTCTTAGGGCTTTTTAGGTTGAAGGAAAAGTAAACCCAAACAGAAATCAGTAGGCTGTACCTTCCAGAAATCAAGCATAGTTTTATATGTTCCTCCTGACAAATGCTACTGTTTTGCTACCACATTGACCCTCCTAACAAGCCAGGCTGTTCGAGTTCTCTTGTTTCTCAGCAGCCTTCAGGGCAGGCTCAGGAAGCTTAGTCCTGTCTGAACCTATGTGCACTTTCAGTCTCTGGATCATCCTGTAGCAATAAATTTTGCTAGACTTCATATGAAATGTTTATATCATCAGGAGTCTCTGTTCTAGCGTAGGAAAGAGTGAATAATTTTCCCTATCATGTTTCTCTGAAGTGTTAATGACTACATGTTTTCATAATGTTATTCTTCCTCTTTCTACCTGTCATCTCCCTTGCTTGTATCTGTGCTCAATGGAACCATCTTTTTCCCCTGTTTCTGTACCTGCTGTCTGTGCCTGTGCTCCCCTCTCCTACCTCCCCAGGGTAACCAGAACCGTAGAAGAGCCTGTGAGATGCAACCACAAACCAGCTTTGAAGAGTGAGTGAACAGTTACTTGTCCAGCTGCCAATTTGGAGTCCAATCCATAGGAACTTCAAAATATCATACCTAATTCTATACAGTTACTATGCTGTTACGATATTTACTCAGTGTGTATCACTTTACCAATACTGTATATTTCCCACCAGAAATCATTCAAGGTGGCAAGTTCTTTCTGCAAGTCTGCACAGTTTTCTCAATAAGTAACTTGGGATTACATCAAGGAACAGAAATCCTAGCCTAACTCCTTTTGTGACCTTACTTGTAAACTCCCTTCCTCACAAAAAAAATGATAACTTACTGGGGTTTTAATCTCATTGCTAATACAGGAAAGACTTTCCCCCTTTTTTATGATACCACTTAGCTTCTTTGGGAGTTTTCAGTAAGGGACTTGGCTCAAAACTTAATTTCAAAAAAATATTTTAACAGTCAACCAAATCACCTGTAACAATACAGGTGTCATTTCTTTCAGTTATTTAATTCAGCTTATCTGCATTCTTACCCATTTATTGTGAAGATGATATACAAGATTAAGTGATACAGGGATTGTATTCCCAGGGCCCAGTTCAGCGGACCCTACCCTGGCAGGTAGGGGATTTTCACAGAGCCAGATCTGTGAGCAGAACAGATTCTGGGTTTTCCTCTAGTGATGAGATACTAATAAGGTGCTGTTTACTTGCTGTCTAGTCCTGGTAGCTTCTTACAGATTGACATCAAGTGCAGCATTTGGTTTCTTCAAAAGTAATTTTACATAGTAGTTTTTGAAGGAGATAATGAAATGAGCAGTTTGAATTTCTTTAAACCTTTTCTGTAAAAACTGTACAACTTAATCGGTTACTATTCATTTTGAGACTTTTTAAAGTTTAATAAGTTCCATTAGTAACTTGTCTGTAAGAAATTCAATTATTAACAGTTGAGTTTGGGATAGACTAGTCCCTGGGAAAGAATAATTCCAGGATGGAAACTTTGCTAATCTCTTCTATTGTGGATATTCAAATAGTAGCTTGTTTTGCTTTTTCTTATGTGATTTTCTCCTCTGTACCCCTACTTCCTACTCCTTTTTCTATAACTTGGTGGTATTATTTATTGTAAACTGTTACTGTAATTTAGCCCAGTTCTATATTGTATGTATTTCATACTTATGATGTATGGGATGGTTAGGGAAACATCATAGTATTATATACACTATGGCTTTACAGACCAAATGCTGTAGTTCTTTCTTTCCCCCTTACATTTCAACAGACTTCAGTATTCTACTGGGCATGAAAATCTGCACTGTCAATCAGCATATCGTCACAGAACGGTCTTCCTTTTAATTGCTAACATACTGCCTTAGTTTGAGACTTAACAGGATGTATGCATTATGCACCTATCATCAGGTGATTGCCCATGAGAAGGAGGGATGGATGGATGGAAAGATGGGACAGTCAACAAACGCTTTACTGTTGAGTTTATTTACCTATGAGGAAATCATGGATCTTCTGTCTAGCTTCCTGTTGCAGCATTTTAAGTAAAGTGCTGCTTAGATTTGTAAGCAGCATCTTTCGGCCTTGCTAGGAAGGTAGTATGTAGCTGAATCTAGACAGCAAAATATGCATAACTTTCAAATTCTTTTCAGAAGTTCTTTGCAGCCAGCCACTAAAAGCTGTAGCTGGCCCATAACAAAAACATTCAGTAAATTTGGATGCCTCCAAGTAAATCAGGCTTTGGGCTCTGTGCTACTGTCCATTTATAGTCCTGGATTTCCTTCTAGAACATTTGTTTGAGGAACAGGTATTGTCATCTATTTTGTGTAATCTAGATTAGTTTTTGGCTTTATTTTTAAAGTAAATTCTGGTCTTTAAAAAGCTACCCTGGTATTTAGTTTAAAAGATGTTTGATAGGACACAACATGTCATCTAGTTTTGTTTGTAACTTACAAAAAAAAAAATCTTTTCTGTTCATAGCTCTGTTCTTAAGACATTTTAGCCATGACTAAGAGAGAGGCAGAGGAGCTGATAGAAATAGAAATTGATGGAACTGAGAAACAGGAATGCACTGAAGAAAGGTATGTACTGTCTTTGTTTTTTGGGGTCCTTAGGCTGCAATTCATTCATTTATTTATATATTTTCTTTAATTGGTTTCAGATTTGTGGCTGCACACACTAAGTTTCGTTATTCAGATTTATTATTGTGTATTGTGTAATGTTTCAGAGATGGCCGTGCTTATGAAATAAGTACAAGTGTTTCCTAGCTGGGCAAAAGAAGTGCCTTTAAACTGGCAGAAGTAACTGGCTCAGTATGATCTCCATAATCTTGCAGTTGATTGTTTCCACAGTTTTTCAGCTTTCTTGCTGGATATGAAGTTCTTAGCTTTGCTCATGTTCTCTTCAGTTTTTCTGCTTGTTCTCTAAGTAAAGGGTGGTTATCTTGAAGTGAAACGATATAGGAAACCAGTATAGTGCTATCATATTCTTCAATCTTAATTGCTTAAATCCCAAACCGTTTTGTGTATCTCTTGCTACATTCTTAGTAGTTCTCATTCCCCTACTTCCATGTCTGTAGGAATATGTCTACGTGTACATGCTGCAAACCTTTCAGCTTCAGTGTATCCTTCTGTAATTGAGGTGAACCTTTCATTTTCTCCCATCCGTTCCTTTACTGTTATACAGGGGCATTTGTTTTTAACAGAGCGGAAATGATGTTTGTCTATTGACTATTGTTCTTGTGCCATTGAAACTGTAGATTCCAAAGTGTGATATCCCTTAATTCCCTCAACCTGATTTTTTATTCCTAATGCTTCCCTCCTAATTTTTACAACTGTTTTTGAAAGCACAGGGAGGCAGTTAATGTGTTGGGTAGAAATAACTGAGGCTGGTAGGTGACCTGCTCTTTAAGAACTCACTTTGGAGAACTGATTCAAAACCACTAAGTTTCTTCTTATTCTGAGCTCCTTGTATATTTTTACTACTTACAAACTGACTATGTCTGTATACTTTCTGATTTCCCTCTGTGTAAATGTAGAGAGACCACCTGTCTTAGGTCGTTGTTAAGATACGAGATACGTTGATGTTTCTGAATGCCTATGCCAATACTGTCATCACTTTAGTGCAGGACAACCATGGCATGTGACTAATGTTTCCTTCAAGACTCTGCGTTGCTGTAGTTCCTGCTGGTTGTCTCTTGTATGCATTAAGCTTATCCTTGTACTGACTGGTTAAAAGACATGGAGAATCATTCTGTATGAGGACGGATATTTTTTCCTTCTTTGTTCCCTGTCTGTTAAGTTTCTGCGTTTGTCTTTTAAATACAGTCTAGGCAAGGCAAATAGAGCTACTTTACTCTGCATGCACATTTATAATATATAATATACTAATCATGATGTGATCTCTTGAAAATTGTAATCTGAAAATAATCTTGGTATTTAACCTAGCTTTTTAACTGCAACAGGGAAAAAGAAGAGTTACATAACTGTAAAATTAACAGGACGAAATTTAGTAATTCACTCTCTACTCAAGCTAGGAGTTTTTTTCCATGCTATTAAGATTTCAGAGTCAGTATTATATTTTATTCAGCTTACTTCTAACTTTTTTTAAGCTTTCCTATGCATACTGTATTGCACGAGCTGTATTAATGTGTAGGTAATGATATGTTGTATTAATTTGGTATTTAAGCATCGTTGAGCAAACCTACACCACAGCAGAATTTGTGAGTCAAGCTATTGACATCAATGAACCAATTGGAAATCTTAAGAAGTTGCTGGAACCCAGACTGCAGTGTTCCTTGGATGCACATGAAATTTGCCTGCAAGATATCCCGGTAAATTGAAGGTTTATGAGAGATTTAACCTCTTTAATGGAGAACCATTTTACCTGTTTTAACCCTTTCTTCTATTGTTCTTGGAATTCATGCTTCGTTTGCTATATTAATTGTAAATAAGAGTTCAGTTTTATGTCAGGTTTGTTATCATCAGACTATTTAATGTGTACACACTAATTCAGTGTGAATAAAATCAAAATACTTTCAGGGTTCCTGGGTAAGGGTAAGAAAGTAAAAAAAACAAAACAAAAAAACACCCAACCAAACAAAAACAAACCATCTTGCAAGTGAAAGAAGAATGAGGGCGAGGACAATACTATCTTCACTTGAGGTAACCCACAACATTTGTTGCTGCCTGAACTTCCATGAGTAGAGTCTTGTTTTGAATCTGAATAAAGCAAGAAGGTTTTTATATTATTCAGTTGCATAGATCACAAAAAATTACTCAGGAGAGTTCTACACACATACTATTTTTACAAGCATCACCACATGTTAGACAGTATAACTATTTCACATTGTGCTTAGCTGGATGTTTTATTGTAGTTATAATCAGAGATCTGTGGCTTCTCCAGAAACAACAGGGAGAATACTGCTTGAAAGACAAGAATTTTTATGAAGGTGTTAAAAACTGAGAAAAGGAATTTTAGATACCTTTCACAAAGGGAAGGTACTTCCAGGTATTGCATTGCTTTTTCAGGTTAAAAAATGTCCCTGTAAGTGAAACTACCTTTAACAGAACAGCAAGTTTCAAATTCCAGTCAAGTTCTTTTTGTCATGTACTATGTCTACATAGTACTAAAATATTTGCATGCTTCTTCAGAAAATTTGCTGCAGATGCTAAATGTCTCTAAAGGAGAATAAGTTTCTTGTAACTTTGAGACTAATACATATCTCTAATTTCTTTTTTCTTCTTTTATCAAGCTGGACCCAGATCGAAGCCTGTTTGATCA
Source organism: Aramus guarauna (assembly GCA_013400195.1). Lineage (NCBI taxonomy): Eukaryota > Metazoa > Chordata > Aves > Gruiformes > Aramidae > Aramus > Aramus guarauna. The sequence continues at coordinate 90,683 of VXBL01000503.1, read as the reverse complement.
AGGAGTAAAAACAGATGGAACAGTGCAACTCAGTGTCCAAGTAATATCTAGGCAAGGTAAGCAGTTATATTTGTCTGTTGTACAGACAAGTTAATATTGTACAAGTGCATGTGAGCAAACCTAATCCACTGCTATTTCTAGCTGTAAAATTGAGAAAATCACTGAATGGTCACATAACTTCAGAATATCTCTTTCATTGTGTACTGTGGTTATGAGTAGTAGTAATTAAAATAAATGTCATGGATTGATGCTATTTGAAATGTCTTTTAAGGTAACTTCATATCAATTTCTATGTTGAAAAAAAAAAAGAAACCAAACAAACCTGGGACAAATAGTGACAGTTAGAGTATGAGGCTTTCATTAAGGGTGAGTAGTTACTTGTACCAAACCAAGTATCTAAGCAGGCAAAATATTTTTGTCTAGGTAGGAGACAATTTCATCTTTGTGAGGAAAGTGTGCTTTGTAACCATTTAGATTATGGGAGTATATGTAACTAACTGAAAATTGGTATGAAAGGCTGGGATTGCTATCTGTTGTCTGTTTTCTTTGGATGAGAATTCAGAGTAAACTGTTGCCACAGAGGAGTATTAACCAAGTGGGTAGGGATTTGTTGATGCATAGTTTTTATTTGCTTGTAATATAAGCTATGACAGGATTTCGCCTTGTCAAATCCTCAGGAATTAGTAGCTTCCTTGTTTTGCTTGTTGTCCTATTCTTCTCCTTTGCCCCATCCATATGTCTTGAGTGGAAGGACTGCCACCACTCACTGAAGACAATGCTAACGTTGAGCTCTGAGAACAGCTACAGATGTTTGTTGACATACCTTCAAATAAACAGTGGCAACAAATTCCTCCTGGAGTAGAGTATCTTTGATTATCTGTTTTGACTTATGTTAGCAAAGCAGATTAGCAAAATTTAGGGAGGACATTTTGTTTTCTTGTGGCTTCAGCATAGATTAGACAGAAGAAAGCCTTTGTGGTTTGTATTAACAGTATTAAGTAAGACTGTCGATTTGCATTTAATGCTGAGTGTCAAGTGACTAGTGCTAGGTTGAATCCTCAGTTCCCTGTATGTAATGTGGATTGAACTACCTTTCTGGTTTTAAAAATAGAATAGCAATATCCTTCCAGGAACTAGAATAACTACTCTTAATTCATGCCCAGTAACTTGTGGTATGCAGTACTCAGACTTCCATTTTCAAAAGGATGCAGGTGATAAATATCTTCACTATTATGTTCCATTTTCTTCTTGTGGATTTTTTTTTTTCTTCCTCAATGTAAAACTGAGGTTTTACAGCATAAGGAGATTTTTTTTTTCTCCTTTCCCTCACCTTTAAAAGAAACACCTGAGTATTAAGTACTTTGGTGTAACTTTGGGATGATCCTCAGTGTTTTTTCAGGCCATGATACTTGACACTGAAGCAACTCATAAGAAATCAGTCTGTTGAAGGCAAGTAAATTATGGCAGGACAGAATATCGGAAAACAAGTAGCATGGATATAAATAACAAAAGGAAGATATTTGGATCACTAGCAGGGAAATGGACTTGTTACTCTGACTGCAGTGACCCTTTAAGCCGAGGGAAAAAATAGCTTCTTATGTCATCCGTGTATTTCTCCTCTATGGATGAGGTATAGAAAGATTCTGAGTTTGTTTATTTTTATTTTTTCCCAACTTGTATAATGTATAAAATTCAGCTAGCAGTAAACAGTGATGCTAATCCTTGTAATGGATTAGACTCTCTTATTTCTTAAGAGACATGCTATTATGTCAGTTCAAGTGTTCTATGAAATTTTGATACGCCCTCTGTAAATTCAAAGGAATAAAAGCCAACTGAAGTATAGTCCATCGTAGTTCTTTTATAGCATTTCATACAAAAGTATTTTAATATAAGCTACAGCAGATAAAATATCAGTAGTGATTTTTCCTTTTACTGGAAAGACCATTCTGTCATTCCATCTTGCCTTAACTCCTTTCTTCTGGTTTGAAGAATGGAGATGTATATGGTTTTCCTGTCATTGTGAGAACAGCTATTTTGAGTACAACTGTGTTCTGAAATAAGCCTCTTGTGAGTCTGTGGAGATCTGAGTAACTGCATTGCATCATATGTCAAAGAATTTGAAAAAAGCTTTAATTTTGAAGACCTTCATAGCAATTTTTTTTTATTTTTAAATCCAGACTCAAGTTACATCTAGTCAAGACTGCCTCCTGCCTGTCTGACTGTGGATAATATCAGATTAACATTTTGCCATCCTTAAGCTGTTAAGGTTGATAGGTGGGGTTATTTTTGAGATATGATAAAATTGATTCTGATCCTACCTTTAGTTGCTCAAGTTTGGGGTTTTTTTAAGAAACTAAATGGGTAGGGGGAATATAAGCTTTTCGGGTTGTAAATTCCAGTGCTGCATGTATGGCATAGGTTAATCTTTTTTGGGAAGACTTCAGAGGTGGAAGTTCTGGCTGTTAGTTTGTCACCTGAAGGAATCTTTTCTTTCTTTTTCTGCTTCCTTAACCACCAGAGTAGAGGCAAGGTTGAATGGAAGTACTTGCCAGACCTCTTTTTTCAAATGAGCTGTGGGAGACAGAGATACTAGATTGAAAGGGCTAGAATGAGAGCAGCGATCTCTGACAGTCATTGGTTGGAGCAATAGGAGGAGAGAGACCTGTATTATGGAGTTGGAAAATGTAGTTTTGCTTTTTATTTCTTGTTTGCAAAGTATATGAACAGGCAGTCCAGTTAACCTGCCATTCAAGTTGTTCACATACCAGGTACAGAAACTTAAACTACTCAAGGCCATGTTTGTGAATTAAAGTGTCTGTAGCTACTGTTTGTGTTGAGCTCAATTCTGTCTGTTATGCACACCCAAAGCACACCTGCAAGATTAACATTTTCCCAGACAGATGCTGTGCCACCTACTTTTTAAACATTTGATTGACATAAGAGGTTAGTGTCTAGCTGCTTTGAGAATTTCTGAGTATGTATGTGTAGCTGTACTGTAGATGCTTACACAGATTTGGGGACTAAGTGGTGGTTAAGCACAAAAGGTTTTTGGATTTTAGGTAGCTGAAGTCTGAGTCCAGGTTTAAGTGTTTAACTACTCATTTGACTGTGGTTTCTAAACTTTTTTTTTGCCATAGCTAGGCTTTTATTATTTTTAGTATGTAAAGGAATGACTTGTAAGTGTAATGAAACATACTGATTTAGATTAAAGGTGCAGTTGGACTAATGTCCTGTCTCTGGCTGTGCTTAATACTAGCCATTTCAAGGAAAAAAACAAAACAAACAAAAAAACAAAACAACAACAACAAAAAAACCAAAACAAACAAACAAACAAAAAAAACCCCAAGTTGCCTGTAGGTCAGTCTTAACCCTGGTATATTCTCTAGCTTCAGATAATTAGTAGTGAAGGGACTTATACTGGCAACATCTGCACGTGTCTTGATAGCTAATGTCCTTGAATTTTTGTACTTTTTGTACCAGTTTATACTTCTGGGGTGCGTGACATTGTCACGTTGTGTTACACAACTTAGATGCTGTCCAAGGAAGACTGGACATGTGTTTTCTTATGCAGTAGGTAAAGGGAGAGATGTGAGAAGAGATGCAGACAAACACAGTGAATTAATGTTGATCTAATGTTGCAGTAGTTTTGGTGGCAGACCGTTAATTTCACAACATTTTTTACTTATAAGCAGATTCCTCTACAGAGACTCATCACTTTGATCTCCATGTTTGCATTATGGATAAAGCAGTAGATTCATAGTTCTTCTGACACAGAGTTAGTGACAGTGAACTATTTTGTTGAGCGATAGTGAACTGTTCCTCTCTAGAAGCTTTTTCTTTACTTTCTTTTTTGAAGATCAAAAATAGAATCTTAACTCTTAGTGCTTTCCTTTACCCATCTCTATCTGACTTTAAAACAAGCCTGTGCTGCAAATGTTAATCTTAGATGGCCTAAATAATACACTGTCCTAAGTAAGGTTCTTGTTTGCTTTTTCTTCATGTTTGCTTCTACATCTAATCAACCACTTACTGGTTGTCTACATCTATTTTCACTCCTTAATTTCATATTGCTGCATGTTGTACTTACAGTCTTTGTAGTGTTCCCTTTCTACTCTTTTTCTCAAGCTGAATTCCTTTTAAAGTCTAAAGAATACTTGTCTGAAAAAGACTTGTTTTGTTCTTACTTGTACTACAGATAAGTACTCCATTTGTTTTCTCTTACAAATTGTGAATAGGTTGTGGTTTTAGCTTTTAAGACCATCACCTACAGAACCTACCATCTCATGTTGAGCTTCAATATAGAGTAGATGGGAGTGACACAAGGCAGTACATTATGGCACAAGATACTGAAGTTATGCTGGACATGTAATGTTCTGTGAATCCTTCTTTCAACTGCCTAACCCTAGTCAAGGTTTTCCAAGTCATACTAAAATGGATTTTTACAGATGCTTTTTTTAATGTTCAAATATGTTTGATAAAAATCTATATAAAGACGTGTGGTTGTTAATTGTTACTGTTTCCCTCTACAACTACCTGAAAGGAGGTTGTAGTGAGGTGGGGGTCGGCCTCTTCTCCCTGGTAACAAGCAATAGGACCAGGGGGAATGGTCTAAAGTTGCGCCAGGGCAGGTTTAGGTTAGACATTAGGAAAAACTTCTTCACAGAAAGGGTTGTCAGGCTCTGGAATGGGCTGCCCAGGGAGGTGGTTGAGTCCCCGTCCCTGGAGGTATTTAAAAGAAGGATAGATGAGGTACTTGAGGACATGGTTTAGTGGTGGGATGGCAAGGTTAGGTTAGCGGTTGGACTCGATGATCTTAAAGGTCTTTTCCAACCTAGATGATTCTATGATTCTAATGGTGTTGCAGATGGAGTTGTGCATTTGACTTGCAAGAGAGAAGCAACAATATGTTTATTAATATAAAACAGCAATTTAATGAAGTTTGACAATAAATGTGACTGGTTTAACAAGATTCAGTGGCAAGGTACACTAGATTATTTACTGCATAGAGGACAGAGTCAGACAAACTTGTCAGGGAAACCCTCACGTTGAGTCATGAGGTTCAGAAAGGACCCCCTCGCTTTCTAAACTCCTTCGCAGAGAGGAGCCTAGGTACAGCTAGATAGCTGCAGTCCCAGACTTGATCAACGGTTTATGTCTAAAGGATATATATGTGCAATCAATCCTTTATATCACTTAGCTAAGATTTCAAAGTTTAGCTATTAGTCACTTACCGAGAATCTGTTGAGGCAACGGATCTCTCAACCTCAAAGAGTAACCATGAGAGGCATCCCTACTCAAGGGGAGATCCTGGCATGCAGCCTGCTGCTTTGCAGGAGAGCTCAATGGGCTCTGGGCTGTCCAATATTTATAGAGTAAGATGATTGACTTAGTCATATTTACATACCAGCGAGATGTGGGGGTCACTGTTCTAGACAGCTCTTGGCTACCACGTTGCCATCTGTCTCCCAAAGTCCAGTGTAAGCTGGATGCAGCCATCACAACCCCTACTGCCTCAAATGGAAATGATACGTCACAAAAAAAAATGGAAAGAATTTTTTTCTGTTTCGCATATTATAATGACAAGAAAAGTCTATACAATGTCAGAAATTTGATGAGGCACCAGTTGGACAAAACACCTTCTCAGAAGAAGACAGAGAAGGTGATGATACAAAGCATTAGCAGCATTACTGAATGTGTTCGTTATTGCTGCAGAATAGATACAGACATACCTTGCAATTCCTTGGACTGATGTCTTAAACGACAGATGTAAAACCAAAACATGAAGAATTTTCTAGTTTTCTTTTAACTTGCTGTTGAACACACTTCTTCTTGCAGGGCACTGAAAGAAAATGTTAATTCCTATGTCTATCCAGAAATAGCAGGGAAATATTGTAAACGCTGAAAGAAGTGCGTCTCAGTCGGGGGAAAGAGGTGGATGCTTGTTTTGGTTTTTTGGGTTTCACTTTTTTTCTTTGGTTCAGTATATTCCTTACAGACCAAAATACTTGTCCTTTATGCCCACATGCTGAACATTCTGTTCAAGATATGTGAAATGGATCACCTAAATAGAACAGGAAGCTGTAATACTGGGGGAGGAAAGGGGGCAGCTTTGTATTCACATTACTGTATAATAGAATATGTAATTCTAATTTAGGACACTTGCAGAAATTTGATGATGCTTTTGAGTCATGCTTCTTTAAGTATGCTAACACCTATTAATCAGAAAGCTTTAAAACAATGTTTTTGTCATATTTGAACTGCTGTCTTTAAGTTTTGTGTTTGTTCTTCCTATACCTAGGGATAGAGCCTAAGTTAAACATCCTTGAAATTGTGAAGCCTGTGGAGACTGTGGAGGTAGTAATTGATCCAGATGCTCATCATGCAGAGGCTGAAGCTCACCTTGTTGAGGAAGCTCAAGTGATAACTTTGGATGGAACAAAACATATTACAACAATTTCAGATGAGACCTCTGAACAAGTGACACGATGGGCTGCAGCATTGGAAGGCTACCGAAAGGAACAGGAGCGCCTTGGAATACCCTATGGTAGTAACACATGATTCTGTGTGTGTGTGTGTGCGTGCGCACATGTGTTGAGGTGGGGACTGGTTATTTTGTTCATTTGAGGGTTGGGTTTGGTGGTTGTTTTTTTTTTCCATAAATTATGTTTATTGTGGTTATATAATTAAAGTGCTCTGATACCTTGGAGAAGGCTTCTTATGGTGTGGGTAAGTATAATACAAATACCTCTGCTTAACAGAAGGCTAAAGAGAAGTAGAATCAACTTCTAATAGTTTTATTAAAATAGTGCTTTTCGCTCCAGAACCTTCTTGTCTTGCACTTTTTTAGAAAGCAGTTTTCTTCTTCCTCTCCTCCTTAAAAATGTATATGTTAGTGATAAAGCTCTTTTTAATTTGTGTCTGAATTTGAATTAGACTCAATTCTTGATAGGGATTGCCTCTACAGATACCGAAACAAATTGTTCATAGGTTGTGGGATGATGAATATGGTGTAAAGTCAGATTTTGCATGGAAAGCCATACTTGGCTTCAACATAGTGGAAAAAAAGATGATTCAGAACTAAATATAAGTATTCTGCTAGATCAAGTCTCTTTTGAATTAATGTTGTCACTGCTAATTTAATGTTAGCTCCAAAAAAGCATCTCTGAATTGAGCTGAAACTGTGGGGTTTAGACCTATATCACATTCAGGAGATTATCCAGCTGACTTGCTTGTCATGACTTGCAGAAATGTACTGTCATATTCAGCACTGTCATATCTAAGCAGACCTGCAAAATTAGAATATATTTGGGAGTGTCTAAAAATTCCAGTGAGGTCACACATCATGTAGGATGTGTAACTTGCCAATATTTTGAATGCATTTTTGATAACTAAAACAATGGGGGTTTTATGCCTTTTTGTTGGTTTCATTGGCAAGCACTTTCAAAATAGCTTTCATCATGCGATGTCTGTTGATAATCAGAGATTTGTCGCGGTATGTTTGATAAACAATGTGAGGTGTTATCCGGAGCAGACTGATATTTTTCAGCATGCTCTCCTGTTATTAATAGGAGAAGAAAATTACTTAAAACCATGTTGTTGTTATGTTGAATGATGTTGTTAATAAACTTTAATAATGTTGCTTTAAGAAAACCCTATAACCCATAACTGACTTTTGAAGTCTTTGTGTCATGGGAGCGCAGATTTTCGAGGAAAATCATACTAGTTGATTATGGCAGGGATATTTGTATTAAGAATAATAGTGTTCTCTTATCAAAAAAAAGTGCTAAACTGCCTTCCTAGAAAGAATAAAGTTTTAAATGCTATCTGAGTTGGTGTTGTAGGAACACCACTAAGTTCTATATTATGATACAGTCGGAAGTTTCTGAGAATAAAGAATGTTCTTATGGTTCTTATGTAGTCCCCAAAAACAAAAAAAAAAGCTTTTTTCCCCTTTTTTTCCCAACATTTATAAATATATATCTTAAAAAAAAAAAAAAAAAAAGAAAAGTAGAAAAAAAGACCAGTTTCCATCAAAGAGTTGTGAGGCTTGGTTCTGTGAAGTTATCTGAAATTATTCATCTAAAATTATTCCTTGAATCTTTTCAAAAGACAGATTATGTTGATATTAAAAGTCAAGTTCAGTCAGTAAATAATCATAATCCAGAGAGGCAGTGGTTCAGTATCTTTGTCAACAAATTACCATCTTTTTGATGAAAATTCACTGCTGGTAACTTGTTGAAGACCAAAACTCTTTTGATGTAGCTTTTCCCAAAGGATTATATTGCATGGGTTTAGGTAGTATCAGTGAAAAATTATGCATTGTTACTGTCCTTTATTAAGCAAAATGGAATTTATGGCTCTAGATAATGTTTATAGACTTAGAAACCTTTGCTTTCTTTAATTCTTAAAATAAAAACTTATCAAGGTGACATCTGTTTGGAGTATCGTAATTTAAAAATATGTAATTGTTCTCCTGTTTTTTGCCCTTGAAACAGTGAAAGTGTAAATATCCCTGCTTTAGTTTCCATTTCCAGTTTGTACTCATTGACAGGTTTTAATATATTGCATACAACGTTAACCAAGTTTTGGAGATGATGGTTAGATTTATCTATCCCCTTTCTGGCTTGTTCATACTAATACTGCTTGAAACAACAGACTTGTTATGTTAAAATGTCTTGAGCCAACAAATTGTATTGCACATATCTTGAGTTGATTATTTATTCCCATTTCTATATGTTCCTGTGCTGTGTGAGTTGCCTATACTTTTGTGTGTTTAGCATTGGCATTTAAATGATGTGCATGTTGTGTTCTGTTGAAATGTCAAGCAAGCATCCCAGAAGTTGATGCCGTGGCTTGTTTGATTAAAATACAGGCATGCGTTGGGTCCTACTGTATCAAATCTTGGTTTCATGGTTTATTTAATATGGTCTTTATGGATGTGATATATTACAATTACTGTTTTATATTTATATATATCATGCATGTTTATTAGCCTACCCATGTGGTGGCTTAGCCCCAGCTGGCAGGTAAGCCTCCACCCAGTCATTTCCTCAGTTCCACTCCAGGAGCATGGGAGAATTAATCAAAAGGGCCAAAATGAGTTTAAAAAAAATTGTGGATCAAGATAAAGACAATTTAAGAAGTGAAGGGAAAAAAAAAAAAAAAAGACAGAGACAGGAAGGGGAGAAAAACAAAAAAAAAGGTGATGCAAAAGCAGTCACCTCCAGCAGGCTGATGTCCAGATAGTCTCTGTACAAGGGCTACTCTGGAAAAACCGCCCCTCAATTTTACTGATGATGATCAGTATGATGATGTCATATGGTATGGAATATCCCTTCAGACATTCTGGGTCAGCTGTCTGGGCTGTGTCCCCTCCCAACTTCTTGTGCACCTTCAGCTGACTTGCTGGATTGGCCAAGTGAGAAACAGAGAAGGCCTTGTGTTGGAGTCCAATACTCTGACCAGGTTCTTTTATATATTCCATGTATGGAGGGTGTAATCTTTAATATGAAATTTACTTGAAGATGGTTGATGTTACATGGGATTTCTGATTTAGCAGAGTGATATAAATTATACTAAAAACACAATACAAAGGTAACTTTGTACAAAAAAATATTTGAAAAATACAGCAATTGCAATTCACTGTTCAATCACAATAGCAGTGTGATTCCCATTACTGGTCTCTATAATACACACACCATCACAGTGTTGGGTGTCCCCAGTCACCAGGAAGGAATACGTGGGTTGAAACCAGCTCAAGCCTGCTGCTCTCTTTGAAGTTCTTCTGCTAGTTGTCTAGTTTGTGTACTCTGTGTTGGGCTGAGCAACATAGTCATGGTCTGGCTGACTCAGGGAGACATTTACACCACCAACTGATCCACTCAGCTGTTGATAGCTTGTTTACCTGAAACAAAGGCCACCCTCCAGTCTCCTTTTTGTTGAGATAAAGTAAACTTCTTTGCATTATTCTCTGAGCTGCATGGGCACTTTGCCCTTGCACATCTCCTCTGAGCCTTCTTCCATTGTATGGGTTTATTTGGGAGTCACCGCACCCCTAGGGCTTTAGTCAGTCACACCTCGACTCTGTGCAAGTACTGCTCTGCAGTAGTGTCCCTGTTTTTGGCTGAGATAGTTAATTTTCACAAGAAGCTGGGAGGGGACACAGCCAGGGCAGCTGACCCAAACTAGCCGGAGGGGTATTCCGTACCATATGACATCATACTCAGTATATAAGGAGGGGGAAGCTGGCTGGGGAGGAGGAGTCACTGCTCCAGGAGGGGCTGGGCATGGGGTTCCAGTTGGTGAGCAAATTGCATTGTGTATCAACAGCTCTGTATGTTCTTTTATAAATACTGTTCTTGTTATTTCTCTCTTCCTTTACTGTCCTTATCCCAACCCACAAGTTTTACCTTTTTCTTAAGATTCTCCTCCCCGTCCCACTGGGGGCGGGGAGGAGTGAGCCAGTGGCTTCGTGGTGCTCAGCTGCTGGCTGGGGCTGAACCATGACAAGTAGCTAAAACATCTCGGTGTTTTATCGACACTGGTTTGGTCACCAACCTAAAACATAATACTGTATGGGCTTCTGTGAAGAAAATAACTTCATCCCAGCCAAACCTAGTACAATGGTGATTTTTGATAGTTTAGAAACTGGGATAATGTGAATTAGTTTAGAATGTAATATTTTGTCATAATCACATGCTGATCAACGTACTTGAGGAAGAGTATCCTTGTGTGGGGGAGACTAGTCTTTTTTTGAAACTAAAGACCTATGGAAAAAGAAAAATAATTATTTTTTGTGTTTGAGAAAATTCAGGCGTAATTCTAATATAAAAACTTCTGCTAAAGAAAAATCCCTTTTTTGCCCTTTCCATCTCCCCACCAAGCCACACCATTCCGTCAGCATTTTAAGAGGAGTCAACTTCCCATCCAGTCAGATTTGGTCATGGTAACTGTGCTTCTTGATGTTTACTTTCATGGAAGTTACTATATAATTGAGGAGGAACCTTGCAGTATATAATGAGTACATAAGGGGATAATTTTGTCTCTTTTCCCAGACCCAGTGCAGTGGTCAACAGACCAGGTCCTCCACTGGGTGGTGTGGGTGATGAAGGAGTTCAGCATGACTGACATTGACCTCAGTGCGCTCAGCATTCCTGGGCGGGAGCTCTGTAGCCTCAGTCAAGAAGACTTCTTCCAGCGCGTCCCACGGGGAGAAATCCTCTGGAGCCATTTGGAGCTGCTTCGAAAGTGTACGGGAGATTTTTCTGTAACTGATTTTACTCATTCCCCTTCCTCCTTTCTCTTTTTCTTTTTTTTTTTTTTCCTCTTCTTTCTTTAAAGATGAACCCAATTGTTAGCAGCTGTTTTTCCTCTAGTGTTGGCAGTAAAAATTAGGGTATCAATAAAAGGTTATAGGAGGTATTAGTGAGAATGTCTGCTGTTATGAAACATAGAATCATAGAATGGTTTGGAGTGGAAGGGACCTCAAAGATCATCTAGTTCCAGCTCCCCTGCCATGGGCAGGGACACCCTCCACTAGACCAGGTTGCCCAAAGCCCCATCCAGCCTGGCCTTGAGCACTTCTAGGGAGCCAGGGGCAGCCACAACTTCTCTGGGCAACATATTCCAGTGCCTCACCACCCTCACAGTGTAGATTTTTTTTTTTTTTTCTAATATCTAATCTAAATCTACCTTCCTTCAGCTTAAAGCTGTTACTCATTCTATCTCTACATCCACTCATAACCAGTCCCTCTCCAGCTTTCCTGTAGGCCCCCTTCAGGTACTGAAAGGCTGTTATAAGGTCTAGCCTTCTCTTCTCCAGGCTGAACAACCCCAACTCTCTCAGCCTGTCTTCATAGGAGAGGTGCTCCGGCCCTCTTATCATCTTCATGGCCCTCCTCTGGACTTGCTCCAACAGCTCTATGTCCTTCTTATGTGGGGGGCCCCAGAGCTGGATGCAGTACTCCAGGTGGGGTCTCACAAGAGCGGAGTAGAGGGGCAGAATCACCTCCCTTGATTTGCTGGTCATGCTTCTTGTGATGCAGCCCAGGATACGTCTGGCTTTCTGGGCTGCAAGCACACACTGCCAGCTCATGTTGAGCTTTTCATCAATCAACACCCCCAAGTCCTTCTTCTCAGGGCTGCACTCAATCTGTTCTCCACCCAGCCTGTAGTTGTGCTTGGGATTGTGCCCAACTCGTGCAGGACCTTGCACTTGGCCTTGTTGAACTTCATGCACTTCGCACAGGCCCACCTCCTGGGGTCCCTCTGGATGGCATCCCTTACCTCCAGTGTTGACCACGTCTCACAGCTTGGTGTTGCCAGCAAACTTGCTGAGGGTGCACTCAATCCCACTGTCCGTGTCCATCCATCAAATCCACATCTCAAATTTAGAGACGAGGATGTTGTGCAGGACAGTGTCAAATGCTTTGCATATGTCTGTGTACTAAACACTGTTTGCCTGTCTTTTATCAAACTTCATAACTAATAGGGAGGAAGTAGTGACTGATGATTCCTCCTTTGTTTTAATAAAGATTTTTCATTTGTGCATCTCCTGAATTTGACAGTTTTATAATTAAATATTGATTGTGAGTTATTTAATGTACATCTCTGTATTGTTTAAAAGTGAAGATGATTAAGAATAGGCAATGAAATCCTTATATGTACACAACACAGCCAATAAGTGATGCATTGCATGTGCATAATGTGATAATATATGTGTACATTTCCAATATACCATGCTTGGATGTAACTTGGCAGACTAAAAGCTATTTCCATTGTCATTTACATGACATAGCTAAAGGTTTTAGGAGATGGAGAATGCATAAGATACCTTGAAATTTGCCGTGTACATCCTTATTTCTAAATGTAGAATGACAGATGTTAAATTTGTCTCTACTCACAAGACCATGACGTATGCATGTCTCTTCCAAACTAATAGTCAATTTTGACTTTTTTCCTCTATGAAATATGAAAGGTTTTTTTATCTTCAGGTGACTTGAAATTAGGTTAAATAAAAACTTACTTTTTTTTTTCTAATTTGCAGATGTGTTGGCTAGCCAAGAACACTCTGGAGAAATAGCAACTGTTACTATTGATCAGCGTAAGTACTTCTGCCAGCAGTTAATTCACACAATTAACTGTGTGCAGGTTTAGCACTGTACTTCGGTTCAGCACTATAATAGCACAAGATTTAGAAAATCACTTGAGAGAGTAGTTTTACTTGGTGAAGGGAGGAGGGTGTATTTTAAACTTCAAAGCAAAAATGTTGGGTTTCTCAGTATTTTGTTATTGACTGAAAGGTGGTGTATGACCTAAACTATGAAAGTTTCTAACTTTCATTTTGGATGGGTTTCCACTCTCTTGAAACAAGCTGTCTAGTATACATATTTGAGTCCTTGAGTTGTTCTGGGTTTTTTGGGGGGTTTATATTGCATTAGTGAATGGATATATTAAAATGTTACGATTTCAAAAGAAAGCGTTTCCAAAAATTGAAAGGGAGCATGGAAGAGAGGACTTGTTTAGAAACCAATACTAGAAAAAAATACATTAAAGTAACTTTCCAGTTATTTGAAACTCATTCTTCCAGCTGAAGCAATCCCATCAATTATTAAAGTGAATCGATTTTTCAGAAGACTTTTAAGCAGCTTACATGTTAAATAGGTAGACCATGTATTACATCCTGGTTTTGTGTTTAGTTAAAACCACCTAGAGTGGGGGCATTTGCATCCTCTTACACCGTTGCAACAGAAGGATATTTAATTGCTGTTTGAATAGCAGGTTTGGAGGGTTGTGCAGTGGCTATAGAGAAAAGTGCATTATGTTGGATCATATGGGAACAGCATAAAGATGAAAACAAAGACATGAGAGGGATGTTTTTATGGAAACGTAATACACATGACAGTAAACTAAAGCTGATGTTTCATCTGTAATGTGGCATCTCTACTATGAGGCTAAAACCACAATTTCCACTGTAAGAGGCAAAAAGTCTTTATTCTTAGCATTCTGACTTACACAGTGTGTCTTTTTTAGCAAAGGAAAAAACTAGTTCCTAGATGTTATGATAATACAGGTAATAAATAATATATGCCTATTTCTGTGCCAGCAGTTTATAATTGATGTTCTGCAATGTTCTCTGCTTTGCAGCTGTGCAGATTATTCCAGCATCTGTACAGCCTGCTACCCCAACCACCATTAAAGTAATAAACAGCAGTGCGAAGGCAGCTAAAGTACAGAGAGCTCCAAGGATCTCTGGGGAAGATAGAAGTTCCCCTGGGAACAGAACAGGTATTGTCTCCATTATTTTTTAAATGCAATAAACACTCATTAATTTGAATTACACTTTTGTAGAACACATCTTTGTCCCTCTAGATGTGAGGTTTGTAGCAGTCCATGTGGTGTGAAGGGGGCTGTGCTACAAAATATATCACAAGCACATGCAGACCTGGCAGGTTAGTTAGCTCACGCAGGCACTGTGCTAATGTGGTGCCACAGCTTTTGAGTCCTGCAGGAAATGAGATGCATAAAATTGTTTCTCTTCCTATCACTTAACAGTCTGTCCTCTCAAACCACTGCATAGCATTTATTCAAGCTTTTAACTTCTTTCTATTTGCAGAAAGGGGAGAAAATAAACTGGATGTTGTAGATGTTGTACAATCCTAGCCTATCTACTATTTGCTCTACTTGTTCCCCTCCCTCTTCCCTACCCCGCCACACCCCCACACCCAATTTGGTGACTTTAGTATTTAGCAAGTTTCAGATTCCTATTTTGTTAAATATTGCACCTTCTGGAAAACCGCACACTAAATCTGCAGTTTATTTTTGGAATTACTGTTATTTGTACATACTCTGATTATTAATAACTCATCTTAATTTCTCTATCTTATTTTTTCTTGATGACATTTTTACTTTGGTTCTCTCCAGTGTTGTGAATTTTTCTGTAAAAACCTTTCCTCTCCTTTCTCTTGAATTTTTATTTGTTTTAAACTTTCCATAAATGTCTATTATGATATCATTCAGGATTCTTTGGCCAAGATTTTATAGGCTGACATCAGTGGGAAATACTCTTGTGTTTCTCTCTTTAGACATTAGGTCTGCTATCTGTGTCTCATTGAGAGTTTAGAAATTTAACGGCAGATACTTGAGTTAAAAGAAATATTAATGATTAGACATGAAAGATGTTATATTGACTTAAGCTGAAGTTTTGGGGGGGGTTGTATTTCTAAATTAACATTGAAAATTGGAGACTAAACTATTTATTAAAAAACCAGCTTCTATTACATCTATGTTTACATATGCCTGAGGAGGAATAAGCAGCTGTTGCTAGATCTGTTCTATTTTAGGGATAAATATGTCTCTCAATGACTGTGTCCTGTTATATTTATTTTGTTTCTTAAGTTCCAGGGACAGATTTATGAGAAATCTTGATTATTTTTCTTCCTGTATTGGTCAGTTTCTTTTTTAACAAATACCGATGGCCTTGCAGGAAAATGTTTTCAAAAGAATAATGCGAACTAATTAAGTGAAAGTTTTCCTTCCATCATGTGTTCTGTGTTGGTCTGCTTTAGTATGTTGGTTGACAACTTCTAGCTATGAGGGGAGGGTAAAAAGGACTAATTGAAATGGATCTTGTTATCTATATTTCAACAGGAAACAATGGCCAGATCCAGTTGTGGCAGTTTTTATTAGAACTTCTCACTGACAAAGATGCTCGGGACTGTATTTCTTGGGTTGGTGACGAAGGAGAGTTTAAATTGAATCAACCTGAACTGGTTGCGCAAAAATGGGGACAGCGCAAAAACAAACCCACGATGAACTATGAGAAGCTTAGTCGGGCTTTGAGGTAAGAAACTTTAGGAACTGATCAGATATGAAGTGATTTGCTTCCACTTGGCTACTTGATTTTTAACTGTCGTAATGGAAGACTTGCAGCTTTTCTAGTAAAAGGGTAAACAGATCCTCTGTACTAGTCTCATGGGCAAGGTATTTGTTGGGTTTTTTTTTCTTTTTATTTAAAGAAGCTAGTACAATAGCTTCTTGAATGTTTGAAAATATATTTTATTTTTTCAAGATTATTCAATGCTGACATAATTTGAGTGGCTCACTTTTGGAATTTTTTTTTTTTAATGTATCTTCAGCATTTATGTTTTCGGTAGTGTGCCAAACAATATTGATTAGTGGTGAAAGATACAGAAATACTGACTTATTTTTATATTTTTACCATTTACTTGTTCGTGTTCCTCTTGCTCTTGTTACAGTATAAAGTGATGCTTCCCTGTAGTTACATAGTTGTTAGTAGTTTTCCTTATGTAACAAAACTTTTTTGAAGTTCAGATATTCATTGATCCACTCCATTGTTCTTATAGTAGGGATGTTAAATGGAAAAATGCAGTTGACAGGTAAGTGTCAACAGTTGTTGTGATCCCAACACAGGGAACTTCTATCATCTGAAGAAATGGAAGTGTTTCAGGCTGTCTTCATTCCATTATGATTTTGTAGTTTGACACTGGTAAAAGAGAGTCGTATTATTGAATCACTGTAGATGATGTGTTTGAAAAGGAGGAAGAATGCAAGTATGTGAATTTCAGACTTTTTTTTCCCCTGATTATTTTGGCCCCTGGAATCATTTCACGATTCATTCAAGTTCTCTGAAAACGTTAAGATTTAATGTCTAATTTCTTATTCTGTATGGTTAAATCTGTTTCTCGTGATTAGTTTTCAAGAAAGGTATTTATTGCCTAATCCTGCAAATCATTTAAGCAGTTTCAGGAATTATATGAGTGAAGTTGCATACAGTTGAAGTCTCAGATCAAAGATGTACTTTTCAGCATTTCCACTTTTGGCTACGCTATTTTTCTAAAAGGAAGTAAACTCAACTAGCATTGTTTAAAAAAAAAAAAAAAAAATCAACTCTTCTTTAAAATACCTCTATGAGAAGTGCAAAGTTACTATATTTTGGCTTTCTTTAATCTTTTAGGGAGGAGTTAAATAACATCAATATGCATAATGCTGAATGAGTACTTTCACTGGGGGAGAGCAAAGTCTAGAAGACTGTGAATGGCATAGAGTCAGTAAAGAATGATGCCTCAGTATCTCATTTACATGAACAGGAGGCATCAGAAGAAACTGGCAGGCACCAGATACGCAGCTTAACTCTAACCTTCGTTTGTCTTGTGACTTCTTTAAGCACAGTACTGTGGATGCCAGAATTATTTTATGAGTTTGAGAGGGAAGTGGACAAATTAATGAAAAAGCAGTATTTCGAAAGATATTAAGTATGGAAAGATGCAATTTCTAGATGTTCCTGAGCCCCAGATCTTTGAAAGCAAGGAAGCACATCATTATATGCTTACTCTGCTTTGATGCTTTTTCATGGGCATCCACTTTTGGTCTGTTGGAGTCTATATCCTGTTCTAGATAGATCTTTAGTCTGGTCTTGTATGGCTGTTCTTGCATTATTTATATATAGTAAATTAGAATGTTCCTTTTTCATAGGATCACAGAGTGATCCCTCCCCTTGAGTGGGAAGAGCCTCAGGAGGTCTTTGCTCCAACCTCCGGCCCAAAACAGAGCCTTTCCAGTAGAGCTGCTCCCAAGCCTGTATTGTTGCAATACCATTCCCATATTTCCAACCTGTTTTTGTGAATCTATGCATTTGTGTACTGAAGGTGTATGTGAAAACTTTCTGGAACATAAGCGTGATGTAAATGATGCTAATGCTTTTTGGATTTTGTCAACAAACTCCACAGAAAATCTCAAAGGCAGGTGAAGAACTTCAGAATAATGTTCTTATCACTGGGATATTAAACAGAAGCCTGCACATTAATTTGCATAAATCACTATTAGAGAAGTTTTGCATTTATATTTTAGTCCCAGAATTAGAGAAATCGCATTCCTCAAAATGTTGAGAGTTTGGTAGCTTCATCAATATTGACATGTTTTCTAACGCTTGAATGTCCGAAGGGATATTTAATGCTTCTTGCTACTCCCATTATAAACACTGTTATCAAGCTTAATAAAGTTTTATTAAACGGTAATATGTTTTGTTTCCTAATGTACAGAAATTACTGTGTCAATTGTTGATTAATACAGAAAATTATGTTGATATTATTGAGAGATGTGCTAGCTCTTCTGCCCAGCTGTAGGGAAACTAGGGCAAGGTGAAAAAACAGAAGAGCAGCTTTTTTTGTTACATACACCTTGGTACATTTTCTAAAATCAACATCTGTTTAGTTATCCAGTAGGGAAGTGAGACTTGAAAAATATTTCATCTCCTGTATTATTCTGAAACAATGTTTTCATGTGACTCAGAACATTCCAGTGACTAAGGCTTTGTATACTTGCCTGGGTATTTATTTTTATTTATTTTTAGCTTTCTATATTTTTGAATAGGCAAATGCTGTAATCAGAAATGCATTCAACATAATATTAAAATAATCCTCTCACCACATTGCCTCAATTCCAACTTGAGTGTTTCTAGCATGAGGTGTGGGAATCTTGCATGGTTTTGTCCCTTTGCATAAATGTAGACTAATTTCTTGTGGTCCTTTTCCTTTCTGATCACATCAGTAATGCAGACTAAATCATTTAAAGAAAGTTACTCAGCTTCGTAAAGCGTTTTTCTACATTATTTTGAGACAGGCATTATTGTACAGGGTTATACAATAAATGTAAATGCTTGTACAGAGTTAAATAACTTAAGATATTTTGGCCAGTGCACTTGATGTACACCATGGCCACATTTCACAAACTCTGGCTTTCTACAGATGCTTTGTATTGACGCAGGTGATCACAGCTCCCAGTTGCCCAATTTCTCTTTGTCCAGTACTCTGTCATGTTTAACATGAATGCCTGCCCATACTGTTCTCTAAGCTATACCATATTTCACATATGAGGGATACGCCAGGGTATCGCTCATCCTTGCCCAATTCTGCTCCGTACCACAAGACTGTACTTCAAAGCTGAACATAAATTATCATCCCAGCCTCTAGGTTACAGGGTTCATCTAACCCATTAGCATTAAACCTCATTGCCTCATACATCCTCCAGCTGGTGCCAAGAAGATGCTCTGGAGGATAGGACTGGCGTGGAGAAGTGCTGAGTGGGAGTGGAGTAGCAGTTGAGAACAGGCATAATGATGTGGTGAAGAAAACAGGAGTTGAGGGAGGCACAGGTGTTAGCTTGGGGGTGGAGTGAGGAGGAGGACTGCAGAGGAAGCTTTCCTATATGTGTCATTCAGGAGAAAGGTGAAGGAGGGCTTTGGCAAATGGGCCAGACTTTCTTTACCCACAGGGCAATAGCAAGCTATTTTGACAGTTCTTACACTCCATAACAGACCCGTGTGCCTTCCTGCATGGTATTGGTAACCAGCAGGCTTGCCAACATTTTTTCTATGTAGTCTGTTTCCTTTGCTTTGGTTCTGTTGCTTAGATCCTGATCCTCAGAAGTAAGAAATTAAAAGGCCTTTTTCCCCCAGAATTTGAGGTGGCTGAAAAAATTTGGTTGGGTTATTAGTAACTTACCTCTTTTCCACAGGAGCTGGGAGACAGAAGTTAGTCTTTTAATTGACTTAATTTTGCTAGTGAATGAGAATCATCTTTGCTTTACAAGCATGCCTCTCAGAGGATTGGGTTTTAGACAGTCAAGAAGTCTGGGTTCATTTGTACTACATTTGGGTGATGGTTTTGAGGAAAATAAATTATGTTATTATTTTGTGGTGGTGGTGGTGGTTGGTTTTGGTTTTTGATTATTTTTTTTCCCCAAATTTATCACAAGCTTGTTAAGTTCATCAAGTCTGAGTTATGTCCCAGCCACGTAGGTTTTCATGATGAGAAATGTAACATGCATTCTATTAATGCCTGCAGTGAGACAAGATCAGCAATAAAACTGTGAAATTCTAACTTCTATTCTGTTGGTACCACTTAAAATTTTATAATGTCTCTGGAGTACAGTGGGTCATATAGACTTTGTTACCTTTACTGCATTTCTGCTCAGTCTGGTAATTCTTTTGTGACACAATGTAAAAATAATTAAAGAAGTCACCTTTAGTTGTAAATAAAGGCACAGGATGTAGTTCTCCCAGCATATGAACTGTTTAAAAAAAGCCCAAATAAACAAACATGTTTTTTTAGTTTTATTTCCATCTTTGAAAACAGTAAGAAGAGAGCGTCTGCTTTAGTGTCATAGAAACCACAATGCTAATTTTCAAACTCTTTCCAATGTGAAATTCTTTACCACAAGGTGAGGGTGGTGAGGCACTGGAACAGGTTGCCCAGAGAAGCTGTGGCTGTCCCCTCCCTGGCAGTGTTCAAGGCCAGGTTGGATGGGGCTTTGGGCAGCCTGGTCTAGTGGAGGGTGTCCCTGCCCATGGTGGGAGGAGTTCAAACTAGATGATCTTTAAGGTTGTTTCCAATCCAAACCATTCTTTGATTCTATGAATTTTTTCCTCAGAAAAGCAGAGACAAGTAAAGAAAGCAAAGGACAATAATGAGGAAGAGACAATATTTTCTTATTAAGGCAAAGCACTATATAAAACTTATTCCCCCCCAGCTGTTTTTAAACTGCTCCAGACTTTCATTTCTGAACTGGTGCTTCTGACTGCTTATAAAATAATTACCATGTTTTATTTCTCCTTAACTATCAAGGTACAGGGACAATTTTCAACCCTCTTCCTTTTTCTCATATAAGAAAATACATAAAGAGTATCTTCATATATGAAGTTATATGAGAGTCTTGATGTGAAAAAGATTCGTATTTGGGCCTCCGAGTGTCCTTCAGCAAATAACTGATGCGTATGGAAGTTACAGATGCTGAAAATTTACATTGACTTTTTCTTTCTTTCCCTCCCCCCCGCCCCCCCCTCCTTTTTACAGGTATTACTATGATGGAGACATGATCTGCAAAGTGCAAGGCAAGAGATTTGTGTACAAATTTGTCTGCGACTTGAAAACTCTTATTGGATACAGCGCAGCAGAGTTGAATCGGTTGGTCACAGAATGCGAGCAGAAGAAGCTAGCCAAGATGCAGCTCCATGGCATTGCACAGCCAGTTACAGCAGTGGCGCTAGCTACAGCATCCCTGCAAACAGAGAAAGATAATTAAGGACTAGGACCTGAAAGTGGGAGCCTGAGGCCTTTCCTATACAACCAGAGCAGCTGCTGCTCTTACCTTTATCAGAATTGGAAACTTCTTTTGTTTCCTGACAGTACAATATAGCGTATGATTTTCTACAGAGAACTGGGACTCGCGTAAATTTGGATCTTTTAACAGCATATATTTCAGTATAAGTTAAGGGATCACCACAACCTCGGCAACTTCGAGTCAGGGCCTCTGTTGTATGCAATCTGAAATTGGTGAGAAACGTTGAACTGGTCAGCATTCTGCATCCACAGCTGTGCAAAGTAATTTTTGTAGTGCTTTTAACAAAAATGATGTACCTACAGCAAGCAAGCTGATCAGTTGTCTGAACTCAGTCCTTTCCAGTCTTTGTTCTCTGCTGAGCTACCAAATGGCATTTGATGATTTCAAAGTTAAACATGTTCATTAGTCTTATTTAATCAAGCAGAGCTGAAAGACAGCATTAAATGTTACAAAGCATCAGGTTCTTAAAATAGCTTCTGCGTTTATAAGCAAAGGAAACTAAGACTAGACCAAACTGAAGATCAGTGCTGAAGAAGGAGATCCAGGTTTAGATCTGGCTTAGGTGAAAAGCCAATTATGAGTATTTCATTGTAAGATGTAGATAATATGCATATATGAGGGCAAGTACTTAACCTGTTTTGAAAGACATTGTTAATGCTAACCATTTAGCAAAAAGCGAAGACAAACTTCCCCCACTACCACCCCTCATCAGGTGATTTGAAAACTTGAAAAAATAGCCCTCGCCCAAAGAGTAGTTTGGTTTGGTTGGGGGGTTTAACGCTCTGTTCTGCGAGGTGCTTGTACCTGCATGTAGTCAGCCGTAGTAACTGAAGACTTAAGTTAATCACAGTCAGTAGTCCCTGTTTAGAAATAAAATGCAAGTTGAAAATAGTTTTACAGAGAACTGAAGTTTGATTTCCAAATTATTGTACAGTCTGACATATTAAACCACAAAGATGTGTAATTTTTATTTAAAATTAATTTTTTTGTGAACTTCAAGTGATGTTTTTGAAGCTTCATAAGCCAAGTGCATGCTCCAGAGCTGGGTGCAATTTGAAGTCTGGATGATGAATAGAAATAGTTGAAATGTATCCTGAATTCTGAGCTACGGAGAGTAAACTTACACATGCAGTAAAAAATAGGCTGCGACTTTTGAGCTTCTGTACTGACACCCATTAGACTGTGTCTTTTGACCGCTGAAAATGGTGCAATTTTGGTTTTGCTTTTGCCCTTTCATGTTATGTTCATGTCACTGTGCACGTTTTCCAACTATAAGTAAAACCCTCTCTGGTAACAGTTAACAAATAAAATGCAAATGGATAAGGGAAAACCTTCAATTCTGTGAGGGATCGAGCTACTCTTAAACCTTAAATCAAAAGTGCTTTACAGCGAGGTTCTAAGCACAAAATGTGCTTATACTGAGTAGCAAGAGCACTGGGCTCTTAACTCTTGATCTGAAAAGGAATGGTCATACTTGCAGGCAGAAGGCAAAGAACAGAGAAGACTCCTGTTTATTTTAAAGAAACATTGAGGACAAAGCTTTTTGTTTATAGGTGGCTGTACCTGCAGATACTTTTTGCTTAACTAGAAATCGTGCACGTAGTTCTAGTCTACTTTTTTCGTTGTCACCACAATTAAATTTTTTTTGTTGCCAGATTCTTTCCCTAACTCTTAGTGTTGTTTTCATTCTTGAGCTCTTAAAGCACTCCATCTACTGAGCATGCAGGTTTTATTTTGTTTTTTTTAAAAAAAAAAAATCTTAAGCCCTGAGCAAAATGTGTAAATGCATCTGTCACAAGAGGTCAACCATCAATCCATTTATTGCTGTTACAGTCGTCTGATTCCACCAGTTGGCAAGTGTTTGAGGAGACTTACGCAATTAAATGCAGGTTTGCTTACTAAGAATAAGATGAAGCTGATAGTTCGGTGGCAGCAGCTATGTACATAACACTGCTCTGTAACTAAACAGAAGTCCAATGCAAGTCTCTAGTTATATTAAGCAGAGTTTATGAGAGGCCTTTTTAGTTAAAATACAGTACAAAAAGGAGAGAAGCTTAAAATATCAGCTTTCTGTATCAAACTGGACCGTGGGAGGATAAACTAACAGCAAAATCGAAATGTAATACCAGTAGTTCATCCCTTTGAATGTTCTTGTTACATAAGCCCTCTAGGGGAAACTTCTGATATCACACTTTCTTTGTAAATACACCTGATTATTATTTTGCAGCTTTTCATAGGTAAGATAGTCCTTTGCGTTCTTTATTGTGGGATCGTCTGCTTTTCCACCGTGTTCTAATTATTAAAGGAGGAATCTTTCAAAGAGTATAAAATCACTGTCACATTCTCTGTAGCTGGGGGAGAAATCTGTGACTAACTTGATGTCTTCAATAAAATAAAAGTTGTAGAATATATTGTCAAAGGTTGTTCTGTTGCTCCCAGAGGGAAAACATAGAAAGAATATTCCCAACTTTTTGTAAAACAGAAGGGGTTTTGCATACTTTTTACTCTTTAAATAAAGACACTTATACTCTGCTAATAATTATGTATTTCTTTTGTGTTTTGCATTTTTTTGGTAATTTTACATGAAACAATTATTTTCTATTTTTACTCTAATAAAATATTTGTGCATAAAATGTCAATATAGTAAAATAAAAATGTTATAAAGCTAATGCTTGTTGACTTAGTTTTTCGGAAGGCCATTGGTAATGTCATTCGGGTGCAATCAGTTTAAAGATTAATACATGCACTTTATTCTCATTAAGATCACAAGCTTATTACAGAGAGAAGGCAGATTGTCTTATTTGCTGAAGATGCATCTTTGACTCAATACTCGGCTACGTGGCTCTACTTCTACAGTGGAACGCGGTGTCCTTCATTACCGCAACAGCTTTCTGTAGCTTCTTAATTGTAAGTCTTAAAAGGGTGTTTTGATAAAAATAATGATGGAAGTTTAACAGTAGGATGAAATAGAGCCCTGTAAAATAGTTTTATGCTTTTAGGAGTGTTTAAATAATGAAAGGTTCATGTTGAACTGTAATATCTAGACTGTTTCATTCTTGCAAATAGCCTCACTTCCTTCCTGCTAACTGAATTGTTAGTACTGTCCTTGTTAAAAAGAAGACAAAATTCTGATTATACTGTTATTGCTTTATTTTTAAATTGTGTCTCAATAGAAATATTATACCTCTGAACTTCACCATCTGGACTGCCAAATTCAAGACTGAAATATTTTGTCATCTTTAAACCTACCAGATCAGTTGATTTCAAAATGTTTATGTTTAGCTTCACAGAAACAGCATGTAACGGACTGAAAATAGTATTTTAGAACATTTCAGTAATTTGTGGGCCTTTTTTTAAAGTGCGCTTATAAGTGTTCAGTGTCTTATTAATTGAGGACCTTTTGTTTGTAGTTTATAGTAACGTGCTAGTGAGAGTTTGTTGTGGGATTCCCGTTCTCAATTTTTATTGGAACAATATATAGGGAGTTACAAGCTAACAGCTTGCAATTATTAATTTTAAGCAAAATAAGCTGACATGGGATCTGATAGTGAAAGAAGAGTGATATAAGGTCCATTGATACAGGTTTATGGGAAACACTTTTTTTTTTTTAAGAGCGTGATATAAGATTCTTTTACACAGGTCTATGGTGAGTATTTTTACTGACTAGACTGGGGTGTTTTTGTTTTTCAAGATAGTACGTATTGTTAAAGGCCATGGTTTTAATATGCCTGTATCAGCTTCTACAATGTGGTTTGATGCTGTGTAGGTTTTCTTCTGGAAAAGTAATTCTTAATACAGATGATGCTAAACAGAGTGATACTTAATAATCAAAGGAGTGGAATGTTTGACTGGTTTTGAGAGTTGTAATGTGGGACTTGATACATTAGACATAATATGACTCAATTATATTTTGCATCTTTATTTCAGGATTAGAGCCCACAGCCTCATATTGGGCACCAAACTGAAATTTTATCATGTAATTTTAGAGTATGGACATCTCAGCCATGAATAATTTGAAACTGAGGTTTAAAAAATGCTGAGGAGGGAGGAAAAAATATTGAGTGCCTGCCTTTCATTAAAATTGTATTTTATTCATGGAACCGGTCTTCTGGGAACTGAAATAAAAAGGTGCTAATGGCAGTGGTATTGGAAGATACATCTGTAACCCGTGAAACAGTTCTCTTTTACCTGGAAAACCAGAGGAATTGGTGGTTGTGTTTGTGGTTTGTGACACGCAGAGTCCAAGTAGGTTCTTCTTGTAGGTGGTGTCACCGTAAGTGGCTATGATAGGAAAGAAACATTTAATTTTGTCCATCGAATTGCTTCAGGTATTTGCTGCTAATGACCTAAATGAGCTGGGAGTCTTTAGTATTAAAAAAAATGCCAACCACTGTCCAGAATAGATCTGGTATCTTAAGACATTTTTTTTTTTCCTTAACTTTGCAACCTGCCTTGTAACCTAAATGGAAGAAATTAACATTTAGGAGTTGTATTTCTAGTCCTGTGGGGACTACATAGCAGAATTCGCTAATCAAAGTAGAATACCTCCATCTCAGTAGACAAAAAGCAAATTATATGTATTATATTATGTGTCAATTGTAATTGAAGCAAGCATGGATGGCACTAAACAAACTGTTTCTTAGAAATTAGAAGACCTGTTGTTTGACACTCCTTCCACTTAGGGAAAGGTATTTTGGGATGAAAAAGAATGTTAGCTGTTTCCCAATTCATCCCGCTAATCTTAGGTTTTTCAATATTCTCATTTTCAAGGGCTCTGCGGGAACTGGGTTTGTAAAAACCTTCAGCTGCAGAAGACAATGAAAACCAGTATGTTTAAAAGAATTTAAGAGTGAAAGCTGCCAACAGCATGCATGGAAAAAATGAGTCTGAAAGAGTGAGAATGCAAGAGATGAGATTTAATGAGATTAACTAGGGGGAAGGACACCTGCAGGGTGCAGTTCTTTAAACTTCAGGGTTAGGACAGAAAGAGTATTCAATTATTTTATTTCTTTTTTTTTCCCCTGTGAAAGCAACGTTTTAATCCAGGAATTCAAAGCCGCGTTATTCCCAAAATGAAGCACACTCCCTGCCTCCTGAGGCGTGCCAACATGTTGGGCTTCACGGAAACTGCCCCGTGCAGGAATGTGTGATGCCCACTTCGATCTCCCCATCGAGGTCAGCGCAGGGAGGTTAGAGCCAGCCTGCGAGGACGCGAAACTCGCGCTGTAACTCGAGTCTCTCCTGGCTCTTGTCTGCTAAAACCAGCTCGGGGGGGTGGAACTGATGGGGATACAGTCTGGCTAACGACCATAAATTAATAAGGTGACCTGAACTGGACCCACCACAGAACTTGAAGCTGTAACGGGAGCTTGAAATTGTCCTGGGGAATAATTCACCAGCCCTAAAGTGAGCTCTCTAAGAATGAGGATGAAAAATCACCCGGGGAATACTTTTAGTGCAGAGGGGGTTTTATGGAGGAGTGTCTGTCCTACAAACTTCTCAGCGCATGGGCCAGTTATATCCAAAGGGTTACAAACAATAAATGTTCACAAGTTCTGTGAAACTGAAGAGCTGAGTAAGTGTGATCATGCTCAAATTAGTGTGCCCAGGTGGGAAAATAAAGTGTAATTCAGCCTTTTTGCAATCAACAGAATGTTTTTGTAGACTGGCTGCTTGCTGAATTTTGCTGAGCTGGAGAAGGAGGAAAAAACAGGAGAGCGCTGCGATTCATGGGCATGTGCATGTTGGGATGGAAAGGCCTGGCTTATTTTGGAAAACAGGTTTCAACAATTAGTTTCATTGTCACTCCTGAAATATTTTGTCAAAGGAGGACATAGCTCATCAAGGAGAGGCAGTAACCATGCCGATAGCTGATTTCTGGAACTCAATTGCTGCTAAACTGAAAATAGCAATATTAATTTCTGAAAACAGTTCTAAAAATCTTATAATACCAGACGAGTGGCAATAGAGTTGAGTTTTTCCCTGGACCAGAAGGCGAGCTAGACCAGGCCAGCAGGTACAAGGAGGACAGTTGGCCTTTGCCTGGATGTTCTGTCAGGGACATCAAAGTGGCTTTGCGCAGGGCTGGAACAAAACTGGCTTGTTTTGTTTCAGGCACTGAACATGTCCTGACAGAAAAGTGCTGTGCAAGTTTATAAATAAATAAATAAACAAATATATTGGGAGGGAGTGTCCTGGGGGCTGGGGTGCCTGGCGGGGGAGTCCCCAAACTTTACTTGGTCAGGTAGTATTGTACCCTTTGGACTTCACCTTGCAGTAGATAAGGCTGAAATGGAGGAGTGCTTTTATTTTTTTATTTTTAAGAGAGACCTGCCTGAAGAGAACAAACTGAAGGAAGAAATAGGAACTTCTTCCTTAGAGGTCAACTGTGAGGCTGGACGTGTTATTTAATAGACTGAATATAAATGCGGGTAGGGCATTGATGTTGACTGAAGGCACAGGCAAGCCAGAGGGGAGGGAAACAAGAGCCATCACTGGAAAACAAAAATGCAGGGAAGCAAAGAAACTCCTGACTCAGCCGCAGCAGCTCTGAGAAAAGGCAGAGAGGTGTAGCTGCTGCTCGCCGGCTGCGAGCAGCCTGTACTGTCGGTGCTGCCAGCCAGGGGCTGTCTCCTGTGGGCTCCGTACCTCCGACAGCCTCTGTAACTGAACCAGATGGTGTCAAGGTACTTCTTGGTTATAGCCTTGCTAGCTGCTGACTGATGCAACCCGCATTGATTATCCCCTTGGACCAGGAAAGGTAAACAGATAAACACAGGTTTTCCTCTTTTTTCAACAGTGTACACCTAGAAATATTTCTTCTCTCATTATCTGGGCTGCACTGGAGGCTTTTGAAAAATCTCTGATTAAACTTTGGGTGTCCTGTGGAGAGTTATTTTCAGTATCGGCTAACAGATACGTCTGGTGAGCAGTGATCCCGGGGAGCAGACAGCTTCCAACAAGCTGTTCTACTACAGTGTTATTCAATGAAGCCTTTTAAATTACCCATTTAAAGCCTTCGATCCTGATGCCTCTAAATACCAGGGAATCTTGTGTTTCATTTTTTTTTAAACTGTATTTGGCCTTGCGATCGTAGAGGAGCTCTTGCTAGAGAGAAGCATGCTGTAATTCTCTCCGCTTTTCCTGCAGTTTTCCATTGCTTCACCTACTGATCACAACTTTCTTTCAACCAGTAGCAAAATTAAAGTTTGGCCAGATGCTGTTTGCTGCAGTGAAACTCACAAGCTCCGTATCAACTTAATCTGACTTTCATAAATAATTTGGGAATTACTGGAGCTATTTAGCCTGATACTCACTTTGCTCCTTCCCTTTCCTTATATCACCTTGGAAACTCTTCAATGAAATGGAGGAACTAAAGGCAAAAATACTCCTTTTTCCTGACAGTGGTCCTAGGGAGCGTGCTAGCTCAGCACCTGTCTTTTTACTAGAGGGCATTGGTGCCAAAACAAGCCCAGGAGTGATGTTCTCCTGGGAAGCTCAGCTTTTTCCCGTCTCCCAAAAGACATGCAGTGTGCAGGCTGATTTTCATGGGATGTTCCCATCATCTCTCAAATTAGCTTGTGTCTAAAAAGGTGGGGTTTTTCCCTTTGACCTTCAGGGCTGTACTGGGTTTGCGTGGCAAGGTTTTGGTAGTGGGGGGGCTACAGGGGTGGCTTCTGTGAGAAGCCGCTAGAAGCTTCCGCTGTGTCAGACAGAGCCAATGCCAGCCGGCTCCAAGACGGACCCACCACTGGCCAAGGTCGAGCCCATCAGTGATGGTGGTAGTGCCTCTGGGGTAACAGAGTGAAAAGAAGGGGGGGAAAAATAAAACCACCTAGCAGGAGTTTTTGCAGCCAGAGAGAGGAGTAAGAAGATGTGAGAAACTTTGTGAGAAACCCAGGCCNGGAAGGAGCGGCAGAGACAACGTGTGATGAACTAACTCCAACCCCCATTCCCCGTCCCCCTGTGCTGCTGGGGGGAGGAGGTAGAAATCAGGAATGAAGTTGAGCCTGGGAAGAAGGGAGGGGTGGGGGGAGGTGGTTTAAGATTTGGGCTTATTTCTCATTTCTCTACTCTGTTTTGCTTGACAATAAATTCGCGTAATTTTTTCAAAGTTGAGTCTGTTTTGCCCGTGACAGTAATTGTTCAGTGATCTCTCCCCA
>VXBL01000503.1:37661-61310 GCA_013400195.1 Aramus guarauna | reverse complement strand
TGAGGAGGGCAGTGACACAGTGACTCTGGTGGGCACCTGGCCTCCAGCCAGCGTCAACCCACCACAAGGGCAATCGGTTTTCTATATGAAAAAGGGGCAATTTCCCTTTGCAAGACTTGCCTTAGACACTGAAAATGCCTGTCCTTGCTGGAACCAAAAAACTTTAGTCGTTAAACAAAATCCTAATCAGAAGCCCTTCTGTCAAAGTTGTGGTGGTTCGGCAAATCAATAATAGGTTTGAGAGTAGCAAGCATCACAGGTATTAGTGAGTAAGAGCTCATACATCTTCTTTTCCCAAAAGATGAGCTCACCTGCACCTACAGAGAACTTCAGCTGAAAAAAAAATCATACACAGTTGTCCCCTGCCTCAAGAAAAAGAAATATTTTTTCAGTGCTGATCTGAGTCTTTGAGGAATTCTCTAGTATCTTCCTCATTGAGAAGGATTGCTCCAACCTTACCTATCATATATTGAGAAAGAAAGTACGCTTGCTTTCTTGCCAAAGAAAAATCTTGATATATGTCCTGATCATCTGTGTATACCAAAATTGTCCAAGGTACTTTACGGTAATTGTTGATATCTTCTAGAAAGAAACATAGTCCTGATTTATGCCCAGATCATATGAAACACATTATGTTCTTGCGTAGTAACATGTATTGCCAGCAAGAAGCAGAAATTATTATAAACATGTGTTGAATCACTTAGTATTGTGTTGCAACTGCCTTGCCTTTTAATGAGAAGCCTGTAGTCCTAATATAACATTAAAATACAATTACTACCACCAGAAGGACCAAAAAAATTCATATCAAGCAGCCAGCCCATCAGTTTGATAAATGCCACCTCCAACCCCCCACAAGAGCTGGTGCTGAATCTGAAAGAGAAAAAAAACCCCACCATGCCCACCTCTGTCCTTCAAGCGGGCTGAGCATCGCTGTTGTGCTCCAATTTTCTCTTACTAATTGCATGCATGAAGAGTTTACAGTTAAAATGAATAATTAAAGTGCAACTTAATTTGGTATTAAACTGGGTAACTCTTTCGAAGAGGGAGGTCATCGGTTGCTTTCAGATTATGGCAAATTACAATTTGCCCAGGATTTTTGGATTTCAGAAGAGCGGAGTTGTTTATCTGTGCAGGGCAGCAGGAGCTTGCTTCTGGGTGGAAAGAAACTTCTTTAATATAAAGTTCTGCTCCAGTACCAGCTTTTCCCAGCTGATGTCACTCTGACAATGAATTCGAGCACACCAGACAGAAAAGCAGCACTCCATAAAATCTTATGATGCTCCTGAAGGGAGAAGACACTCATCCCGGGGGCGTAGGAAGGAAATGGATTAACACATATGGCGGAGCTGAAGGCTCAGCGTGGGCACCGGCGGTCAGATGAGCCCCACGGCAGCTCTCAGCTGCTGCGGCTGGGCCAGCAGAAATGGCATGGGACCTTCCCAAGGCGACGGGACCACCGACCGTGGCCACCTGCCGCCCTCGGGGCTCTGCCCCCGCTGGCCCCCCGGCTCAGGGTGCTGCAGCCTGGCCTCCACCCCTGCGGGGCCGGGCTGGGTGGGGGACATCGCCCGGCAGCCCACGTCCTCCCGGCGAGAAAGAGGAGCCTGCATGAAAGAGGAGGCGATGGCGGCCTGGCACCTTCCTGCGCGGCGCGGCTGCTGGCCCCAGCTGAGGTTAGCGAGCCCGGTGCAGCCACGGGCCACCGCCGTGGGATGGCTGCGGAGGGGCTTTGCTCTGCCCCGCTCTGTCCCCCCACGGCCCGAGGGCTGGGGCTGCCCTGCCCTTGGGCTGCTGCAGATCCGGTCCTCGAAGCCGCCGGGCACGGGGGCTGAACCAGCACGGGGCCGGTCTCAACAGAAAGTGATAAAAAAGGGCTGTTTGTTTGCGTGCCGAGGCAAGGAGCAACACGGGGCGGCGTGTGATTGCTGCAGGAATTTGGGGAAGGTTCTTGTCCAGATCTCAGCAGAGTCATGAGGCATTTGCATCCCAAGTACACTAGTGCCAGCCAAGAGACATGGGAATAACACTGTCAAGGGTGTGGGGAAAATTAAATCTAGAAAAGAGGTGAACAATGAATGTGCTCCAAGGCTTTGTATGTAACTTGTTCATATCTCGCATCAGAACAAAGCCCAGAAAGATCTAAGAAGATAACCTGCAAACGCATGAAAGAGCATTAAAAAAGCCTGGAAAGCAAGTTAAAAAGATTTATAAAGTGAAAAGCAAGGAAGTAATTAAAAATGGGTAGGCTTAGCACATGAGGTAAGCATGACGTAACAGATGACTACCAAGTAACAGCAAATAACAGGATGTTAAAAAAGGGAAAAAAAACCCAACCCTTAATCTTCTATAACTGTTTTCAAAAATCGCTCTTTTGTTACCAAAATAAGACCATGTCACATGGCAAAGTTCTCTGCTGAAGACAACCTCTTTATTTTTGTTTTTTTCCCGTGAGAAGGATGTGTTGGTTAATTACTTAACTGGGTCTCTACAAAGCACCAAGGCGGTGAGGACCACAATGACAAAGCACTCTCAGGGCCTCTGGTCTGAATTTGAGGGGAGTTTGGCAGAACTGCGCTGAAAAAAAAAAGCACGAACCACTGACTTGCTTTTATTGGATTTTTTTTAACGCTGCTTCACAGCATTTTGTCACAAAGTCCAGCAGAGACCTTCCCATTTGCTGCTGCTGCATCTTAGCCCCTCTGAAGCTGCCTGGTTGGGTTGCATCTCCCCAGGTGGATGCACGTTGTCCNTTCTTCTCCTTCTCCTTCTTCTCCTTCTTCTCCTTCTCCTTCTCCTTCTCCTTCTCCTTCTCCTTCTCCTTCTCCTTCTCCTTCTCCTTCTCCTTCTCCTTCTCCTTCTCCTTCTCCTTCTCCTTCTCCTTCTCCTTCTCCTTCTTCTCCTCCCTCCTCCTCCTTCCTCCTCCCTCCTCCTCCTCCTCACCACCTGCAGCTGCTGGCTGTGGGCAGAGAGCTTTTGCCTTCCTCACTGCGGGCAAGACACATCTTCTTGGGGCAGCAGGTAGCAGATGCAATGAATCAGCTGAAAATGGTTATTTATTTTCAACCCAGCCTTTTTCTAAGTGTATGAAAATTACTCCCATCCTTTCTAAACAAGCGCTTTGTTGTCCGCTGTGACACACCCTGGAGATGGTTTGTCATGGTTTCTGAGCTTTAGGCTGAATTACAGTGAGGATGGTTAGCTGAAGTAAGATTAAAATCCCAACACGTTTCTCTTCCTGAGGGGGAAAGTGTCAGGCAGCAGCATGCATAGCAGCAAACCCGCTGCAGACGGGAGTGCTGTCCCTTTCGTCACATGCGATACGGTGATGCATCAACAACACTTCTCTCGATGGTATTGATTTTGTCTCTGACATTTTCAGTGGTGTGCTCGAAGCACTTCAACTCAAGTAATGCAGAGATTTCAAAAAAAAAAAAAAAAGGCAGCAAAAAAGCTGTGAAGCCATAGGGTCTGCGTGCCTCTGTGTTACAAAACTCTGCTCTGATGTATCTGCTGGAGAGGTCTCCCAGTGACAGTGGGTGCTGCTGCAGCTTTCTCGCTACCAACCTTGGGTTGCTCTTCAGTCTCTTGCTGGTAAAACCCTGGGTGCATGTGCCCGACAAGACGGATGGAGGGTATGTGTTCTCTTAAGCGCGTATACAAATTATAGGGAAATTAATAGAAGATTGCAGTATCAATAATTTGAATTAAAAAATTAGAATGTCATCTTTAAAATTCCTACTCACTTGTGCTTAATGCCAGCTTCCTAATGAGCTCTTTCCAAAGATTTATGGTCTGGCTTCAACAGCAGAGCCATTTTTATTAAACAAGTCATTTCCGCTACGCTGTCGCACAACTCGGTGGTTTATCGCCGAGGAGTGGGAAGCCGTGGGAGGAGCAGGGTTGGTTTTCTTTTTTGTTTTTTTTTGTTTTGTTTTGTTTTTTGGGTGGATGCAACTGAAGAGGCACCGCTGCCGAGTCCCTGCCCTGCCCTTTTGCAAGCAGCCGGCCTGCCCGCACCCCCGGGGGTGAGCAGAGGCACGGGGCACCTCCGGCACCGGCTTCTCCCCATCGCGGAGGACAGAGGGGAGCACCGGTTCAAATGGGCAATCGTTTGGCTGGCCGTCGTTGTCACCACCTGGACCTCATGCTTGCCACGTTAAATACGCGATGCACCCTGGCTGCAGCCTGTGGGCTGCGCGATCCTGAGGCCGCAGGATCCGACCCGGAGCGCCAGCTGGAAAGCGGGACCAGAGGCCGACTGGAGCTAGCAACAGCGCGTGGCAGAGGCTTTCTGAAATAGGACTTTTTAAAAAAAAACAAACCTGTGCTTCACAGAAACGTAAGCCACGGCAATAAACTCATCCAGCTTAAAATAATGACAGGTTTTGATTTTTTGGGCAGATACAGTAAAAAATATAATTTTACATGTATGAAAACATATATAGCAATTTTATATGACATAATATATGATTACACATACCTAATAATTGCACTGAACAGACGAATTGTTTCAAATAGCCCTCACGGCATGTTCTGTTAGGGTTATTTTTCAGCTAGATCAGTTCTGCGATCCTGTTGATGTTGTGTCCCCAGGAACTGTTGTACGGACTCAGTGGAGAAGATTGCGTGGGGATAGGAACGTACCCCTGCACGTGTCAGGGGCCAGGCCCGGCGCAGCTTGGGTTTGCCGCTGGCAGCAGCGTCCTTGGGAGCTGAGCTGGCATGGGGCTGAAGCTGTGAAGCTCTCTCAGCTCTTAGTCCTGATCCCAAAAATTTTCCTTTGTCAGTTTACTGGAAGCGCGATTTGTCGAGAGAAATGAAGGATCAGCCAACCCCGTGATGTGTCATTAGCGTGCACGACACGCAACTGCCCGCATCTCCCGAATGCCAGCAGCTGCTAAAATTACACTTGGGCTCCAATAAGTGGCCTGGTGATGTTGCTAGACAATTGGAGGGGATCCTTCTCGCCTTTAGTTTCATGAGAAGTGGTAGGCGGCTCGTCTCAGTGTGTTGGCACCGAGTCCTGCTCATGTTGTCTTAGAGGGTGCCATGCTGCCACATGTACGGCAATTGGAAGGAAAAAACATCCTTCTCCCCTCAGACACTTTCTCCTTCTTTTTTTTTTCCCCATTTTAAATCCAGGCTAATTTTTGTTGTTATGAAATGTCACTGTGATGATGCCAGAGCCTGTAATTCAGTAGCCAGTGGCAGCCACTTCTTGCATTCAGAGTCGGAGCAGGAGGCTGGGTTAGTGGATGCTTAGAGAGAAGTTAAAATGGGATAGCTATTTGCTGAGATTGATTCACTGAAGTGCCTCAGTAAGCAGTAATTTAGAGACACAGGAGTCTCACATTTTGTAACCATTATGGTTTAAGGAGATAGAAGGTCCCCCTCCTTCCTCCAACCACCATATTAGTCTTCTATTCTGTTAAAACTATGATATTTTTCATTTTCAGAGGCTTCCTACCTGTGCCTGCAATCATGCTGAACCCCAAGACAGCACATCGTGGATTTTCAAGAACCCGCTCTCTCGAGACAAGCAAGGCCAACAAACCCAAACAGATGCCTGTGTGCATTACTTACCCTGCTGCTTTCTGTTCCGCTCGTGTCGGCGGTCTGCTCCAGGCTCCAATGTCAAGCAACACCGACAGGCTGAGGCCATGCGTGAAGGCAGCATGGGACAGAAAAATTGATACTCAGACAAGTTCTCACAGCATCTGCAGGTTCGAGCTGCTTCTGTCAAGGTGAAGCTTATTCCCCTTCAACTCTGACTGGGTAGAGGCAGCCACTACGGCAGCAGAGCAGTGTGAAACACTGGCGTCATAGTCACCGGGAGCTAACAGATCCTTGTGAACCTTTTGGGTTCGGGGGGTTTTTTTGCACGTGGTGACATGCTGGTATAAATCACTCCCCTACTCAACCATAAACAGGAGGCAATATATAGTCAATGTTATCCTATTTTCCTACAAGTTACTATTTCTGGCAAGTCTGATGCATTGGCAAAAGTCAGCAAGGCCCCAGAAGACTTTCTGAGGCTCCCAAGACTGTCACCTGCATATGCTAGAAAAGGAAACCCAAATATTCTGTCTTAGCAACCTGCTGCCATATGCCTGAGTAGGGACTGCTCAGCCAAATCTTTGTTCCTGATACCTCTTAAGAACATTGGGATAGCCTGATCCCTTCAGCTTTTGTCTGAAGAGTATAAAGAAGCTAAAGGCATAACGAAGTATTCTTCTACATACACAAGCTGCCATACCTGGTTTGAAATTTTTTTATATTATTGAAAAGAAAGGTACAAGTGGTTTAGATATAACGGTTTGTCACCAAGATTAATCAAGCGTTGACTAAATAATGCTGAAAAAGACTGTGTAAATCATGCCAAAGCAGGACGATAAACACAGGTTGCCAAAGAGATTACTCCTAAAAGCATTTCCTCCGACTGAAATAAGAGAGCCCTGCAACGCTTGCGGGCGGCAGCCTGGAAACGCGTGGCTGGGGAGCATGTTGCAGGCTGCAAACGGAGTAGGTTTTCAGCCAGTGCCAAGACAAACGGGTGGTGACCCTCAGCCCAAGGAGGGACCTGGCATCTGGGCGACGCGGATGCCCTTGCGCTGCTTTTGTGACCGGGAGCTCTGCAAAAGCTGCGTCCTGCCGTAAGGAACTGTTCATACGTATCTCCCAGCCGCGCTGGAAGGCGTGCGGACCTATGGAAGAAGCCAGGAGTGCTTTTTCGTGTCTGTCTTCCATTACTGGCATCGAGGAAAGAAAATCAGTAGTTTTATAAATAAGGGGATGCCGTCAGGAATCTCTCGAGCAGAGCAATTCGTGGATGACTTAGCTTGTGCTGACTATTTCTTGTCTCTCTTTTCCTCTCTCTGATGTGAAACACTGAGGCGACACGGGTGACCCTGATAGTGCACAAACGAGCTGCAGCTTCAACTTTGAATTCTCATTTAAACCCCTGCTGGCACTATGCATGAGGTTGGGCCAAAGGTATTAGCGAGTTGTTAATGAAAACAGCAGTCTCCAGTGTTTGATGAATAAAACTGCAATACTGTTTGTTACAATTGCTGGTTTCTGGTCAGAAAAGGCCCACTCAGGATCGGAAAATCAACGCTGCGCTGCGACAGGTCAAGGACTGCCACGCGCTGCTGCACCTTACAAAAGGAAATTAATGCCTGATGCTGATACATCCACTTGTCTCCCCGTGTTTGTGACCTCCAAAGTCCCCTGCAGTTATTAAGATACAGTGCAATTTTTTCTTAAGTGTGTATTTTAAATTCAAGTGGGTATTATGGGCTTCCTGTGAAACGGATGGATTCCACATGCACGCTTGTCTGTGGAAACAGCTGAAGTGTAAAAGGGTCCGTTAAATAAACCTCATTATACATCTGTCTGGTTGAATTTATTCAGGCTTCAAGAGAGCAAGACACATCCTATACCACATTTTTCTGAGTTAGAGGATAAAAGTACATGAACAAAAAGGAAAGAAGAAACTTTTCCATGTTAGCATCAATGCTGGCGGAGCTCTCTATCAGCTTTAGGTTTTTACTGGTAGAAATTTTATTCTCTGAAGAAAATACATGGGTTTGGCCTTGTCTGTCTTTCCCACTGACATCGCTGTGGGTCAGACTTTGTTTGCGTTCCAAAAATGAAAATATTTTGCCTGAAAAACTTTAATCCAGACTTCTCAACGGAGAAAAAGGCATCTCCCACTTACATGAGTCACTGCCAGAGAGGGGAGGCTATCTTGAGCCCTCATCTCCTGTCCCTCAACCCGCTCTGCGGCAGCCAGGGTGGAAAGGGTATTGCTGATGCAGAGGCAGCTCAAAGTGTGGGCAAAACTGAATGTCGTTGTCCAGAGGACAAGAAGATCCTGGTTCCTGCAGCAGGTCCTTTCAGTGGGACCTGTGCTGCAGCTCCTCAGCTGCTCACGGCTTTGCCCCTGCCAAAAGCTGTGCCTGCTGAGCTCGTCTTTGGCATTTCCTAAGTGTATTTGGCCTAAACAGAAAGAGCAAGCAGTACTGAGAGATGAGAAATCTGATCGTGGGATGAGAGCCCAGCAGGATACAGAGGAGGTTTGCCCCATGTCTGAGCAGGTTGGGATGTATTTGAAACGTGTGTAACATCGATGGAAGGAAGTCCTGGGGTGCAGGGTCTGGGGTCTGGCACCTCCTTCTCCAGTGCAGTTCAGGAAAGTTCGCTTTGTCCCATGGTATTACGCTTGGCTGGAAGAATATTTTTTTTCCAGAGGGTGACAATACCTGATACTGCATCACAAGCTTATTAGGTGATGGATACCAGGGAGGTATTTTCTGAAGCTTATTCTTTGAAGGGTTTTAGTTTCTTTCCAGTCTGCATAAATACATCCCTTTGGCTACAAAGCCACAACCATCAGGCCTGAAATTTATGCCATCATGTTCTGCCATAGCAAGAAAAGGTTTTGTTGTTTTTTTTTTCTCTCGTTTTAATGTCATACAATCATGGAAAGAAGAGCATGAAACAGCACTCATATAGGCCTAGAAACCAGCTTCCCTGCCTCCCTCAGGCCTTCGCTCAGTCTGCTGAGCCTTATTTCCAGCTCTGCAATATTTTTGCCACCTCCCCAGGGTGCTCTAAGATGCGGGTAACTAGTATGCATCACTCAGTGTCAGGGGTGGCAGTCAGGTGGCACCTCGGGCTCAGTCCCCAGTCCCTGTAAGCAGCTTCTGCAGCCACGCACTCTCCTCTCTGCCCCTCCATTCAGCTGTCAGCCGTTTCTCGAATGATGAAATCCCACTAAACCCAAATTTTGCTCTGAGCACCTTGCTAGCACCGTTCCCCATGCTGGAGGACCTGTGAGTCTCAGCACCCTACTTCATGCCAAGGCGCACCGCTCCATTAAGTACCAGGGGATAACCTACGGCCTCCGCGTGTTACTGCTCACGCGGCAATAAAGGAACTTTCCAAAGAGAAATGCAGTTTAGAAAGCCACCATTGGTTTATTCAGCGCTGGGTGCCTGGGGGATCTCTCCTCCTAACATGCACGCCTAGCCTACAAATATACACATATTTTATTCTCAAAACACACATAGTTATAATTACATCACATAGTTACGTAGTTACTTCGTTATGATTGGTGTAAAACTTTCTTGCTTTGCTTTTAAAGCTATAGACTAAAAAAAAATTCAGAGAGCGTGCCCGGGGAGGGTGGTCGTACCTTGGAGGCAGGTAGCTTTTAGAATGGAGGTGTGGTTTGGTATTATAACTAGATTATAATCAACAAAGGTCACTCATAGGACATGATTTTGACAGAAAATGAAATATTACTTGGCTCATGCACCAACTACACAATTTATCAGCTCCATGGTACCACCAAGCTCTCGGGTTCTTATTCTTAAAATGTTTTTATCAGTTACCTGTTAGGTTGGGTCTGTACAGGGACCATAGCAGCAAGACTGGTTACTAACAACACAATCATTTGACCATTACCTTACAATTGCTAATAATCTCATCACCTTGTTTACAAAGACTATACACAACCTATCCCATCACCATAGTTAAAAAAAAGTTAAACACATCGGTTACAAGCGTGGCCGTGCCCGTGTTTTCGCTGTACCTGCAAGCCCGCTGCCATGCACAACTGCACACGTCAAGCGGATGCTGCCTGCGCTCGCTTGTACTCGCTGTCCAGCCCACTACTCTCTCACGCTTCCTGACAGCTGTCCAGTCAGGGGTAGCCATCCTGAAAACTTGTTTCGGACTGATCTTTGAAATGTTTTCACTGCCCCAGGAGACGCTACCAGGACAAAGGAGGGGGTATTGCACAGGGAAATAGCCCAGAAGATTGGGATGACGTTGGGAAGTGCAACATAAAACAAGGAAAGCCATCTCCTGTGCCACCACCCAGGGGCCATTTCCCCAGCGAGCCCAAGGTGCATCCCTCGGGAGGGTGTCTGCAGTGCCCAGGGTGCCCAGGGAGCTGCGCAGCCCTGCGAGCACCGAGGTGAGCGGAGGGAGGGGAGAAGGTGCTCCAGGCACCTGAGCAGGGATCCCCTGGAGAGACCAAGGTGGAGCAGCTATCCACACTGTAACCATGGAGGACACCAGGCTGGAGCAGGTGGGTGTTTCTTGAAGGACTGCAGCACATGGAGAGCCCACACTGGAGCAGGGGGAGAGTGTGCAGAGGAAGGAGCAGCAGAGAGGAGCTGTTATGTTATGTTATGTTATGTTATGTTATGTTATGTTATGTTATGTTATGTTATGTTATGTTATCCCCCTGCACCAGTCAGGATGGGGGGAGAAGGCAGAAGAGCTGGGTTTGACGGAATGAAGTTGAGCCTGGGAAGAAAGGGGGGTAAGGGGAAGGTGTTTCAATTTTTGTCTTTGTTTCTCACCATCTGACTGTATTTTAATTAGCAATAAATTAAATTAATCCTTGTCCATGATGGTAAGTGATCTGCCTGTCTTTGTCATGTCCCATGAGCTTTTTCATCTTATTTTCTCCCCTGTCCCGTTAAGAAGAGGAATGAGAGAGCAGCTAGGTGGGTGTCTGACAGCTAGCCAAGGTCAACCCACCACATTGCGCCCCTCTGCCCCCTCCTTTTTTTTTTTTTATTTTGGTGGAGCTGTCAGTTTTTTGGAGGGTCAACCAGTTTGGCAGCGCTGCTGGCAGACACTTGCCAGGAAGGAGCACGTGCAGGCCTTCAAAGAACAGGAGTGTCCTTTCCACCCAGCCCCTAAATTGCTACTCCCTGCGTGGGTTCTCCATGGTGTGGTTGCCTGGGAGGGCACACGGCTTCTTGTAAGAGCTGCCAGTGGCAGTCGTTCCTCTGTGTCTCTATTTTTTTGCAAGCAATCCCTGGAAGTATGTTGTCTCTCTGACGCGGTTTAGCGAAAACTCCACTTTGAAGTGCTCCCTGCTTGCCTAACAGATTTTATTAGTCCTCTGAAGGTCTGTCCTCGCACCGTCTCATAGTGAGTCATCTTGACGCTGCAATCAGTGAAAGTTATCATGCATTGCAGCCCACACATTTCCCTTGACATGCTGCCTTTTAGTCAGAGAATTACCCACTGCTCCTGAGGCAACAGCCTGAGCTTATTTCTGCTCAATTCCTTTTGTTAAAAACTAAAACCAAACCGCCTTAAAGGGGGTCTATTTGCTTGAGGATAGTGCGCTATCTCCCCTACAGATGAGAGTAACAGGATGACGGGTACACCACCAGCCACCCTGCCTGCCACCGGTGGTCCTGCAAAGAAGATTCAAGAGAGGGAAAACATCCTTGCCTTGTGGAAAGGAAATTCCCCTTGACATTTGTTTTTTGCAGGCAGAGGTTCCTGCGGGCTCCCTGTAAGGAGGGCTCAGATGGCATGATGCTGCCTGGGCGTTGCTAGTGCACCGGGTACCCCGCCTGCCAGCTGCAGCAGGGACAGTACGGTTCGCCTGACCCCAGATCTCCCCTTACTGCATAATGCATGAAGACTAATTAATCTACCGTGCCAGCACGTTCTGCCCACACCAAGCAGCCTGCCTTTTCTATTCCAATGCACAGGAGCTATCATGGTGTTTATAACTAACCATGCCAAACCGTGGTCCTTGCATGAGCAGTAGTGGCAGAGCTGACGCTCCCCACACAGGACACAATACTCTGCCATCCGCCTCCTCCCTCCCTGCCCCAGATGTGGAGGGCTTTTATAGCACTGACTACCAACTGCTGAAAAAGCAATTCATAAGGGAGTGCTGTGAAACGTGCTGAGAGAAAAGACATGCACAAATGTTGCCTGCCCCTCCTAGATGATTGCAGCAGGGGGTCTGGCTCCCTGTGAGATGGAGCCGTAACTGCACAGGCAGCTGCCCACGCGCTGGAGAAGCTCACACCTCCAGGGCTGGACGAAAGGAGTGGCTGGATCCTAGTTTGAAGCAGAGAGACTGTACAGCACCGACACGGTGGTGGTGAGGTCCCTGATACGCGCCCTCACAGCACGGGCTGTTCCAGGCAAGGCAAGCAGATGCATCGACGCTCTCTCTGGATACAGCGTGTAAGGCCTTCCCTTTCTTGTTTTGTGCACACACTTAATCACTTCATTCCAGTGTTGCGCTAATGACAGCTGTCACTTTTTTCCAGGCTCTTATATCAGCATCATAAAGGCCACAAAAGAAATAAATTAAACCCCGGGGCTGGGGGGAGCAGGGTCTCCCTGCAAGCAGGGGAGAAGTGGGTGCTGGCTGCACGGCCGTGGCACCCCGCGCAGAGGGAGGGGAGGAGAAAGTGTAGAGGGGAGAACAGCCCAGCTTAGCCTCTGCCACCTTCCTCCCAGGAAAGCTCAGAGAAAATTTACTGTGTTAAGTCATAGGATTTGGTTACAGGACTGCAAAATGAGTTTCTCAGTAATGATCAAGAATTAACTTTTTTCTTTCTTTTTCCTTAATTTATTTCCCCCCCCAGGGGGAGAGAGAGAGGTTTCAGATAGACCAGCAAGCCTGTTTTGAAGCCCATCTCTGACTAGCATGGTGGCACCCAGCTCCAGCATCCTTAATGATGGACCAACTAACGTCTTCTTGTGGAGACAAGAAAGGGAGATAAATGTGAGGGAGTAGTGAGGAATTCATCATCTGCAGGCTTACTGAGCCTGCTCCTCCTTCCCTGAGGCTTCCAGCCTCCCCATTTCCTCTCAGGGCCAGAAAGCCTCAGCTGACAACTCTACTGGGTAAAGCCCAAAAGAGAAGATAACTCCTGGCTGTTGCCTGGTAACTGCAGGTGTAGCATCCCACTCCCTTTAGATAGCACCAGCAAAAAGACCTGTGGCTATCAAAAAAAAGCAGATCATTTTCTTCATGTTCTTTTTGGAAAGATGCCTTAGTCCTGTTGACTACAAATCCTATTAGAGCATGGGGGTCCTAACCAGGCTTTGAATGCCACCGTACCTTAATAACGGTGTAAAACCGGTAACCTCATGTTCAAAGGCCCTTTAGCGTGAGAAGGCACTTGGCGGTGGGGAAAGAGCAAGTACACACACAAACACAAGTATGAGTTAAAAGTGACATTATAGGTGGCCACATCGCACAGGTGGGTGCTCAACAGGAGGGGTGCGAGCAAAGAAACAAGGTCTGTCCTGCTACATCCCTAACGGCTACTCGATGACAGGTTTGTTGATCTCCAGTCTAAACTGTAGAATCACAAAACCCATCTGCAATGGTTGTGTTCAACCGCTGGCCCCACACCTTCAGTGCTACTGAGGGGTATAAGCTTGCTTGCCCCGTCCCACAGATCTCCACCTCGCAGCCGTCCACCTCGGCGCTGACAGACATCGCCCCTCCTTGCCACTGTGTGGTGGCCGGGTGATCCACGCCACAGCAGCTCACCCGTCCTTCTCCCGGCTCTGTATCACCGTCCCCCATGAAACGCATCCTGGCCGCTGCGACGGACCGAGACAGCGCAGCATGGACTGGATCTGCATAGAAGGGAAAAGCAAACCGTCAGCTCAGCAATGTCCCAGGCATCGCACCCCTGTGGCAGCGTTCGGTATGCTCCTCCGCTTCCCTCACTCCCAGCACTGCTTGCTTTAAATTTGATCACTGAAGGGAACACCGGCCATGCATACCCCTAACCTCTCCCTGGTCAGAGTTTGTTCCATGTCAGCACTGCGGTGTTATTCTTCTGTTTCAGTACCCATTGCTGTTCCAGAATTGCCATCATCTGAATTTTCGTATTAATTTTCTAATGCACATAGAGCAGGAGAAGAGAACAACAAAATGACCCTG
This sequence comes from Aramus guarauna, assembly GCA_013400195.1. Taxonomy (NCBI): domain Eukaryota; kingdom Metazoa; phylum Chordata; class Aves; order Gruiformes; family Aramidae; genus Aramus; species Aramus guarauna. Next base: position 47,569 of record VXBL01000503.1, on the reverse strand, counting down.
TCAGTGATGTCTACTGACAGTCCATCTGAAATATTACCCTCAGTGCTTCAGAGAGCCCCGGGGGGAACTGGCTTAGCGGTGTAATTAAGCAGCTCCTGAGGTGGCCAGCACTGCCAAAGGTCCCAGGACTGGAAATGCTCTCTATGCCTCTCTCACTTTCTGCAGTCACATGGAAAGGCTTCCCCCCCCCACCCCCCACCCCAAAGGTTATTTGTAACATGACAAATGCCCTCCTGAATCACATTAATGGGCCATCTCGGCCGCCCAGCATCTCAACTCTGACAGTGCCAGCGGGAGATGCCATTTAAGGAGAGCACGTGAGCCCGGCTACCAGTGGCAGTCCTTCCTCCTCACTCTCACCACCTTCCCAGGCACTGTGTTAGATCTGTTAGGTCATACATCCTCACCCAGTCCCTCTGGTTTTTATTTATGGACCTGTCGTTGATGAATTTTTCTAGCCCCTTTGTGGATCTGATGATGCCGCCTGTCCCCCCGCCCCGAGCTCCTGCGTCAGCGAGCGCAAGCTGCCGGCCCGCGGTGCAAAGGTGCGCTTGCCTTTCCCTGTCTGAGGTGCCCTCAGACTCTGGCTGCGCACGAGGTGGTGGATAACAGTTCTGCATCCAGCATCGTGACTTCGTAAAAACTCGGGTCACACCACACACACACCCCCTCAAGGCCCCTCTAAATGATGCTTTCTTTGCTTTTTCCAAGCAGTTAATGAGCTCTTTATATTCCATATGATGGGGAAGGTTGTTGGCTTGCTAGTGTTAGGAAGAGATTATGCAGCTAATGTGTGGGATGTGCAAATGCGGTTTTTAGGAGGTTAAAAATAGAATCTTGAAATGCTGATATCTTAAGTTGTGCATATTACCACATTTTTTAATTTTTTTTGTCTGTCTCCTTACTGAGGTTTCCGTAAGTTTTCACCTGTGACTATATCTGGTTTAGTTCCATATTAATATTGAGTAACAGTGCATTAGTCTGAAATTCTTCCTTTAATGAACGGGGCAGCAGAATGTGAAAGTTTTACACAGACTTTATTTTCCAGCTGTGTTTTGATCTGCTCAAACGAAACAAGAACTTTTCCCTGTCCCTCTCTCCTATCGCACTGTTAGATGTAGGGTTTGCTCGTGGCCCATTTGAGGACAGGTACCAGCAGGCAAAATCATTTTGTAGTACAAGGCAGAGTTGTTGTAGATCCTCAGCTAGCTGGGATGTCTTGGCAACTGCAAGTCAGTATCAGTGGTTTCTTCTTCACTTCTGTTTCTACCTACAAAGCTACAACCAGGGTTCTCTGGGAAGGAGGAAGATCTTTCCTGGCACTTCTAGCATTCCACTGATAGTCAGCTTGAACCCTCAGGTTTTGTCTTGATTGCCCTTTCCTCCTGCTTTTACATTTTATACCTTTACACCACTTCACATCTATTCTGCATAAGCTGGTACTTCTCTTTCTGCGTTTCCAAAATGCAGCTGCTATTTAGTTACGACTGAGTTATTTCTGAGTGAGCCAGAGCCTGTGGTGCACCGTGCCTGCAGATAGCTAATGCAGATGCTCTGCCTGCCTGGGAAAGTTTTGGATCTAATCTCCTCTGCGGCACCCAGCCCTGAACAGGGGGGGTCACCCGAGTCCGCCTTCCCTGACTCACCCCAGAAGCTCCGTCTCCTCGCCCATGGAGTGAGCGTAGGATGGCTGGCCTCCGAACTCACACCCCGAACCTCGTGTGCTACCGTTTCTCCTGCGGTGTGATAAGCAGCATCCACACACCAGCTGTCTGATTAATCGTTTGTAGGCATGGAGGTGAAGGTGGTGTCTTACACTCAGAATGGAAAAGAGGAAAATGTTGCAGCTTTGCACCAATAAATGCTTATTGCCTAATGAACCTTTCTGAGGCAGTCATCAAATGTTTTTAAAAAATATCCTTGCTGTCCAGGTATTTTGAGCAAAAGGCTTAAACTGGGGCCTGTAGGAATTCCTGCTTTTTTCTATCCTGGAACTGGACTCCCCTGTCAGTGAGTTACCTACTGTAGTTCCTTTCTGGCCAACTGGTTTGAATCAGAGTCCTTAGAGAGCTAGTGACCTCTTCAGTTAGTGCCCTTAATTAGTCTGCTTCATCCTGCCTCATTTTAAATGTCTGTCATGTAGCTGTGGGTAACGCTTGCAGAGTGGGTCCCTAAGACCCCTGATGGTCAATGGAGAGGCCACAGAAGCAGATGCCTACGCTGTAGACACCTAACAGGAAGCAAGAGGAACCCAGAGTCCAGACGGAGGTGATTTTCTCCAATTCAGGCCAAAGTTATTGTTCCTTGTCTAGGATTTTTGTCATTTGTTCCGCCACGAGATGTGTTTGTAACAGCTACAATCCCCCCCATCCTACCGTGCTGGCTGTCTCCTCTCTCATTTCAGTCAATAGTGATCTACTTTAGCATGTCATTCCTGTGACCAAATGTGTACATTTTGGGTTGAGATGAGTCATTTACTTGACTCTGCTGACTGTCTCTCCACTGCCTGTAATGCATAGTGTAAAGCATTAAAGCATAGACAGACTGCATAGCCTGGACTCATATGGCCAGGATAGCAGTAAGAAGACCTAATGTAGCTTTTGTTTCTTGGTGGTGTGTCTGATGAATTGAAAGGTTGGCCCTGTGCTCTTGTTAGGTAGGGAAGGTAGTTATCATGAGCAAAACCCAGGGCAGTCCAAAGGGTAAAAAAAAATCTGTAATTATTTGTCGGGCAAAAGCAAATCTATATTCCTGTGAGCTGACTTAGGTTCAGCTACTTTTAGCTTGTTCCAGATTCAAGACAGGAACAGCTGAGAAAATTACTTGGCATTTTGAGCGTAGTGCTAACATTTCTCACCGAGTGGGAAGGAAGGGTGGAAAGGGAGGGGAGGGAAGACAGGAAAGACTGATTGTGTCTCACACCTGAAAAAGAGAACCTATGTTGACTCTAGTGGTTTGGTTAAGAACCGTTGTGTGGGGGTTTGAAACAAGCCCCCTGAGAGCCTCCATTTCCCCCATTGTCATGTTGGTTTCTCAGAGGGGTTTTGGTGTATGTAGAATAGATCCCATTCAGAGGACATCAACCTGGAAGATCTGTTTCAAACGTGCACCCATGCCTAATGGGGATGTAAGGGCTCAAATCCCAGAGGGCCAGGAAAGGTGTAATCCAAGTAACCATGCTTGCCCCATGCTTGTAGATTGAGTGTGACTCAGAAGTAAGAGCACAGTAGGCAAGTCTTAGAGGAAGACAAAAATAAACCTTCTCTGAGGAAAGAGAAAGATGACAGAGGAAATATCAGGACTCTTTTTGTATTGACCTTGTATTCACTGCAACAACAAAAGTGTCAGTGATGAAGTGCATTCCCCACCCTCCTTATGCAATCCACTGCTGGTGACCATTGTGTTTGTGGCCTTCATCAATGACAGCCATTAGCTTGATGTGTTGGATGTCATGGGAGGACTGGCACCCTGTCAGTCACATAGGGCTCTCCTGCTGGCAAGAACCAGCCATTCAACTTCCACCATTTACATGGTGAGGGCTTGAAAAGAAAGATACCAGCAAAGCTATTGAATTCAAGGCTGGAAGCAGATGTCAGGGGTGACGTGAGTCCTTCTGCAGGGCTGTCCAGATATATATCATGAAGGTCCCTTGGCAGTCAGAGCTTCCCTGAGCTTGGGACAGGAAGGTGAGCACAGCCAGCAGCCCTGGCAATGCTGGGTCAGTGATTGAAGGCCTGGAGGATGCATTATTTTGGCATTCTCTCTCACTTGCACTGCTCAAAGGGAGCAAGCCTGGAGGCCTGTCTCACAAATCCTGAGTACCACCTTACCCTGACAGTCTTGCCCACCCCAACTGGGTAAGGGCTGACTTGCAGGACTTGCATGGTGAGACACTCCAGGGCAGTAGCTCCACTTCTGATCCCAGGGATGAGCTGCCAAAAGGTGACGTGGAGCACTGGCATCCACTCATAGCTGGTGGCCTTGAGTGTGGCCACTCGCATCCAGAAGTTGGATGTTTGCCAGGCACCCCAAAGTTGATGCAACACCACGTGTCCCCAAGGCCCTGGTCAGACTCGGGCAGAGGAGTCCAAGCATGGTGGCCACTCAAGAGCAAATCCTGCCATCTTCATCCTTTGGGAATAAAACAGCCCAGGACAGCAGACATCAAGTGTCCTCCCAGTACCACTGTAGGATTAGACTCTCACCCTCATCCCATAACCCCTTGTAGGCCACAGTGTCCGAACATGAGCAGGGAGGCAGATGGAGAAGCCAGTTTTGTGATGCTGCTCAGGACCAGCACCAGAAAAGATGGAAATAGAGTTTTTCTGGCATTAAGCCTTAAAAGGGAGATGGTGTGTGTACAAACTGACGTGGGCAGTGACACATTAACAGAAGCCAGACAAAACGACAGCGTGGTACTTTCTAGAAGTGAGAGAGGTAGGGTTTGGTGGGCTTCTGAAAGTGCCAGACCATACGTGCAGTTGAATTGTTTAGCCCTGGAGGCTGGATTATAGATAGTCTGAAATAAAAACCTTGAACTTGGGTCGTAATGGGGACATGAGACGCCTCAGGACCAAATGCTTTGATCAGCAGATCCACACTTATTACACTGCATTAATTGCTAAGGTAGGCTGAGCCAGATGTCACACCAGCTTTCTCTTCATCAAAAGCAGCAGCAGCATGAAGCATCTATGCATCTCAGCACTCATTTCCTGCAGAACAGCTTTTATATTTCACGGTTCCCCTGCTCTCTTTTCCAGTTGCTTGAACAGCTCTGTCTAATTCAGCCCTAGAAGAACTTGTATTTCTTTTGCATTATCGACACCTGTGTGTTCCCCCCTTCACGAAGTCCTGACTGGAACACTCCCAAGCTAGAAGCGAAACAAAATGAAAAATATTGCATGTTTACAGAGACCATACCTTACCTGCTTTTAACCTAATTAAGAACTTTGCTCACAGATAAGAAAACGCTAACTGTGCTTATTGAGCTTTAATTATTACTGAAGAAGCACCGATTTTGGACCAGAGTTTCCTTCAGCTAAGTGCCATCAAAATAGATTGAAAAAAAAAGGCACTTTCGAAGAGTTTACAGCTTTTGCAGTCTGCAGCCAGGTTGGAGGAAAATAGTCAGAGCACGCTTATAAACATCCACTGTTCTGTGTTAATGGAGTCAGAGTTTGTTCTTGAGTTGTGTAATAGTCTGCAGCACTATAAAACTGAAGGAAACACTATGCAGTAGCAAAATGTTGAGGACTTTATTGTGTACATTTACAAAGTAGTTTAGTCAAAAGCATATGGAGCCATTTAAAATGCCATTCAGCTAACACTGACTTGCCTACGCTGTGTGTATATTTAGCATTTATTGTAATTATAGGTTCACAGAGATGCATATACAAGTGTGTACTCTTAATGTAGTTGACTGTGTGATAAAGGCCTATTTTTATTATGGCCTTTGACTTGCAACATTTCCTGAGTTGTGTATTTAAATTTGAACTTTTAAATGTAAAAATCTACGTTAATGAGAATCTTTTATAAAGCCACAGAGACGTGGACCTCAAAACAGCTCCCAATTATTTCAAAATAGAACTAATGGTAGCATTTTCTGTCTTCCTTCCCAGCCAGCAAGATAAATTGTTTGATTAGGTATTCGCTGTGTTTGTGTTTTTGCATACTATTGGGCTAAGAAAGAGAGTTGACTGGGGAAAAAGTGAATCTTCTTGATCACTTCTGAGCATAAACCCCTGACTCTTGGTGTCTTGCCAGCATACAGGCATTGCATTTTGAACAACTATGTATTTTAGGTATGCTCACTTGGTAAGATTGCTGACACAAAATTGCTTGCTCTCACAAGCATACTATGGAAGTGTTGGGTGGGTTTTTTTAAGGGCAATTTTATAATCATAAAAAGGGCAATATGATCCTGTGCTCTCTGTCAGTGTCAGCAGCATTAGGGATTTCGTTTGGGCTGATGATGGACTGGACTAATCTCACAAGTATCTCACCTTGTGCTTCGACCACAGCATCCCAAACAGGCTGTAGTCCATGTGACTGCAGCTGAGCGCTTGGAAGCGAGGTGTGAGTATATCTTCAAGGTCCTGAATCGTGTGGCAGATAAGAATGCATAATATATTGAAGTCTCAGGATCTTGCATTGCTCGAGCACATGTTTTGAATGCATAGAACTGCTAATGCTGCAGAATGCTCCTTCTTTCAACTAAACTTGTTACAGCTCTCACATGTGGCTATCAAAGCCATATGCCAGCGCTCATGATTTTAGGCAGATCAATAGAAGACTGATGCACATAAAAGCTGCAGAGTTTTTTTAACGTGCTTGGTTCCCAAGCCTCAGATGAGATCTTACAGTCTGGATAATGATTGGAAAGCCCTCTAGAGCCAAACAGCAAGACAAACTGAGGATGTGGGTGTTTATTCCATATCCTCAGGGCTTCAGAGCTCTGTCTCTGTTTCCTCTTAAAGTAGGGCAATAAATCTTCCCCAGAAAGTAAGTTCGTATGTCTCCTCCTTCCAGAAACTGTACAAGGTTTAATCTTCTGCTCATAAAATACAGTTGAGGTTTTTGCCCCTTGTTTACTTTGTATTAAACTGATTTTTAACACAGCACTCTACAACTTCCCCCCATCTGGAGGAAAAAAAAAAGCCCAAAACCAAACAATCAAACCTCATGACTACTGTATAGGAAACTTCTTAGGCTCTTTTTTCTCCCAGGCTCAGTTAACTTGATGCTATAAGATGGCACAGCTGAGCAGAAGAGCCTCCTCCCAGTCCTTAAACAGCCATCTTATTGTGAAGGCAGGCTGCTCTGCTGGGGTGAATGGGGAAAGATGTCTGAAACCTCTGTAGTTGAGGACTTGAGCCTTCTTGTGTCCCATATGCTGAGGAAGGCTCCTGCCACTGGGCTTGTCTCTAGAAAATAGTGATGGACCCAAGTTACCCAAGTCGGTAGGTGGACATGGGGCTGAGCCTGCATTGCAGAAAAGACAGGTGGGAAACCCCTTTCTTCCTTAGCACATCTACCTGCAGCGTGGCTGGGAGGGGTGGACAGTGCCTGGTCTCATCGCTCCCTTGTGCCTCTTCTGTCCCAGGAGCAGTGGTGTGAAAACACAGGCATCCTCCCAGAATGGGATTTAAGTGACTTTACTGCAAGGGAGTCTGGAGTTCAGATTTGAAAGCTGAATCCACCTTCAGTCTGCATTTATTTTGTTTATCTTTAGCCATGAGCTCGGTAGCAATTTCATCTAAATTCATACCAAATCTCACCTCTTTAATATTGCCAGAAGGCTAGAGAAGGTGGGAGTTCTGAGGAATCTGCAAAATTATCATTCTTATTTGCATTATGTTGTTTAACCATTATGTTTAAACATTATATTATTTGATCAAAGTCATGCTCAGAATGACAATTCAGTCCTCTAGTGGGACTGGTGTATGTTCAGCCAAATTAAAGAGAGTTTATTCTCAGAAATGTTGCTTGCCTAAAAGCGCTGGGTTTTATTCTAACGATTCTGTGTCAGAAAGGTGATTCTGCAATAAAATGCATTAAAGGCCAAAGGCAGCAGCAGTTACCTTGGCTAGACACACTCTGCTGTGGTATTTCTAGAATAAAGAGAGCCTGTCCTATGCATGCATCCCATCGAAGCCCCGCCTTGCACTGCCATGTTGTAGACGTGCCTATCTGGACTAGGTGTTGTGGACATTAAATGTTCCCTGAGGTTTGCACCAGGTACCGTACACTCAGTCAGTACCGCCCTTCAAGGAGCCCTGACAAAGAGAGACTGCTGGGGGGAGAATGCAGTGGATATCTGGGAAATCTCTAACAGTTCTGAAAGGACAAGTAGAAATTAATTCTTCAGTGCTTCTTTAGGTACAAGAACTAGGGAGTGTCAAATAAAATTACCATGTGGAAGGTCGAAAAGAAACAAAAAGAGGCGGTTCTTCACAAACACGTACTTAAGCTGTCATAGGATGCTAAAATGTATGTTGACTTAAGAGTGGCTAGGCAGGTTGTGGAAAAGACCTTTATTCAGCAGAATTAAATACAAACCCTCTATCTCTGGGTCAGGCAGATTCTCTGAGCCACAAATAAGGCATGAAGAATGACCACGGAAAGCAGCACTGCAAGCTTGCCGTGCTCCTACACTCTTCTCCAGTCATCTGTGTTTGGTCACCATGGGAAGCAGGATGCTCGGTTTAGGTGGACCTTTGCTCTGACATTGTATTTCTGCTATTCCTTACTCTTTCTGTTCTCCTCTGGGTTGGCTCAGGAGAGCCTTGCTATGCACATGCCTTTGACTGCTAAACTCTTTTGGATACTGAATTTTGGCAGCCCACAGACTTTCACAGCAGATTTTCTAGCAACCCCATTGCCAAAACCAGCCAAGTGCCTTGGCAGTGCAGGCTTTCTCTGCCAGAGAAACAAAAGACAAACCATAGTACAACACTCCATATAGGTAACGGGTAAAAAATGTTGTTTTAAAAAAGACTGGGCTAATGGCCACTCAGTCTTTCCTTGCTGATTGTTTATATCAGCTCTGGGGAGACATTATAAGGGGTTTCTAACGATCCTACCTGTGAGGCAGGTGATGATCACCTTTGCAGTGCTGTGGGAGAGCACTGGCAGCAGACCAGGGGCTCCATAATAACTCCCCATGGACTAAAGCCAGTTTGGCCGTGGTTCAGCTCCCCACGCCCGGCCCTTATGGTGCCAATACACAGAGTCCCTCTTGGTGGTCACTGGGCAGCACACACCTAAGACATCAAAGAAGATTCCAGTCCGAACTACTGCTGATATGATTTTGTTACACCAAACTTGTCATTATCGGGCTGGATCCTGGCCAGTCTACAATGGCGTTGCACCTCTGTGTTCCCTGAACATTACCACTATCCCCAGCCACGGCCCCGAGCCATTACCGTTCAGTGAAGGAGCAGCACATTCAACATGGCCGGCGCGGGCCGAGGCACAGCGCTCAGACGCCCCTCCAGACCGCGCTCAGAGGGGTGCCCCGGGTGCGCAGTTTCAGGGCCTTCGTTGCAGCCGGGTGCCTCATGGAGGGCAGCAGCGGGTCCCGGTGAGTGGTGGTCCCTGTGCTGCTCTTGTAACCCAGTGACAAGGGGTGGCACCAGCCACGTGCCCCAGCCACCGGGCTGAGGGCCTTCACCACCTGCTGCCCCACGGCCAGCCAGCATGACCCACAGGGGCATCCTCCCCTCTTCCCCAAGGGATGGCCAGCTTCTTAGCACAACAAAAACCCCAAAATATAGACCTCTCCTTCCTCACTACCTTTTTTTTTAAAATTGTTTTATAAAGCAGGTTGAGATACAACACTGCTAAAAGGAAAATAAAACTAGCTTTTTCAGTATTTATTTATTCTAGGATTTTTTATTTTGTCAAAGGGCTCTAGAAACCAAATTATGTTGCCAGAGTCTGGTTCCCTCCTGCCAGCCTGGAAGGGACCATTGCTGGCCATAGCTCAGGTTAGCTTCCATCTCTGTGAAGGGGCTGGAGGAGTGCAGAGCGTCTTCCATAAACCCTTTTTAGAGGAGCATCATATGGGGTAAATGGAATTTTGTCCATTTCTCCTGACCCCTCATCCTAATTGTGTTGGGTTTGTGTGGCAAGGTTTTGGTAGCAGGGAGGCTACAGGGGTGGCTTCTGTGAGGAGCTGCCAGAAGCTTCCCCTGTGTCAGACAGAGCCAATGGCAGCCAGCTCCAAGACGCACCCGCCGCTAGCCAAGGCTGAGCCCACCAGAGATGGTGGTAGCACCTCTGGGGTAACAGAGTTAAGAAGCAGGGGGAGTGGGACAAAAAACAGGAGCAATTTTGGCGTCAGAGAGAGGAGTGAGAAGATGTGAGAGGAACAACTCTGTAGACACCAAGGTCAGTGAAGAAGGAGG
>VXBL01000503.1:0-37549 GCA_013400195.1 Aramus guarauna | reverse complement strand
TCTCCCTGTCCTTATCTCGACCCATGAGCCTTTTGTTATATTTTCTCTCCCCTGTCCAGCTGAGAAGGGGGACTGGTAGAGCAGCTCTGGTGGGCACCTGGTGCCTAGCTAGGGTCAACCCACCACACTAATTAAATGGAAAAAAATCCCCCACCGGAAATGCTCCCTAGAGCTATAGCCTGAAGCAGCACTTAGGCATAGTTAGATGGACTCAGTGTGGTGATCAGGAACTCAAAATAGCCGTAATTACCACGTCCCGTTTTGGACCGGCAGCAGCATTGCAGCTATTTCAAGGATCTGCTTCCTGCAGGTGCTGGTCAGCCCCTGCTGAGGGGAGTCTGCCCTGTGCCAGCTAGTTTTCTCTGTCCTTTTTTTAGATGTATTTATTAGCAGCATTTAAAAAGAGTAATGTCTACCTTTTGGTCTAGGTGATATCCTGTCTGAAACCAGTGTGGATGCTTTTCTCCTTTGAGCTACCTCAGAGAAACTGGGTTACAAACCCAGGAGGCACTAGTTAGGGAGACTTGTTCTCTAATTCAGTGTTCAAATTCAACTTTAACTAAGAATCCCATTAAAGCCAGAATATTTTATTACCTCTATATAAATCCCAATACTTATATTTGGAACCCTAAAAGATTTTTCTGTATAGTCAGACAAATAAATTTCTCAGGACTGTAGAAAGCTGCAGGAAAGATTTAGTGCTTGCTGCTTCTAGGAAGAAGGTGGAAGAGAGAATTACTGGGAAGCAGCAAGAGCCATCCTGGCCTGACCGAATCGAGACCCTCCAAGTGGTGGAAAAATTGCAGAGGAACGCAATCAGGATGCTGCGCACACCGTTATGTGTAATCTGTCCTCATATGTCATTAGGATATTTTCAGTCTTGCTACCTGGAGGCATTTTAACGGTAGTTTACCCACTACCCACAAAATCCATTAGTTTAAACAATAAAAATATGCTGCTTAGCCACATAGCAATGGCCTTAAAATTGCTTTGGTAAGTGCAGATATAATGAGGATGGAGATTTCAGAGCTGTGCGAGGATCATGACAGACCTAATGGAAAATACAGCCGCTGCGAGCTGTTCCCCGTAAAGGCAACACCAGGCTTCAGTTTGCTTTTCCTAGACCACTCCGTAGCTGGAGAACCAAATTTAGCAAGAGGCAGGTACTGAATGCAGAGCGTGGTACACGTACGCATGTGTTTTAGGGCGGCTCTTCTAGCATGGGCCTGATAATGTCTGAAGCTTCACTTCACCTCACATCTGGTACTCATTAATCTGAGTGGGTCTGTGAAAACCAACCAACAGCAGGACCACCACCATCTTCAAAATCCAGCAGGTATGGGAGCGGCCGAGGAGGTTGGGGCTGGCCTTCATCCCTGCCTGGCACCACTCCCCCTCACCAGGGACCACCCTCACCAGCTCTGCTGATGGACCCAAAATGTAAGCCCTCCCTAACCCCATTCTGTCAAAATGACTCAGGCTGGAAAACTTTTCCCATTAAATGTATCAACTCAACAGTTAGGGATATTTTTATTTTATTTATTCCCGCCCCTCCCGACTAATTTCCTTGAGGCTGGGGAGTGGAATTTTCTTTCCAGCCCGTAGCTGCACGCAATCGCCCTGCTGAGTTTATTGCTGAAGTGGATGATGCCCAATCAATCCCACACTTGCAAGTGAGGTGCTTATCTACCATCCTCTGTCAGCTTTTCTATTTTATGAGCCCGTCAAAATGTTTTTATTCACTCCTAATATAATCTTTCCACAACAGGGAGCTTGCATGGCTAGAGACGGGCAGGAGGCTGCCGCCGTTACCTGGGAACTGCGATAAATTGCAAGGCGGCTTTCGGGGTTGTGGCAGCCGTGGGAGTGTTCGTCTTGAAGTTTCAGGAACTTTGTTCACCCCTTGTGCTTTACGTGCGTGTCACGGCGTGCAGTTGTTGCTTCTCTTTCAGGAGCTGGCCTGTGGGGAGGGAATCGTAAAAACTGATCACTTAGTGCGTAAAACTGGGTGATTAATTAACAGTTGGTCCACGAGTAGCAAGAGCAGCACCAGTGTTTCACCAGACAAATAACCCCACACCAGGAGGCTTGACCGGCTGGGAATTACTTTTCAAAGCAATTGTGTTTTTCTATAACTGGGATTGCATGGGATTATGGTATTATAAGCAGGATTTGCTCTAAAGACCAGCAGCCCTCTCTATTTTATGGATTACTGCATCTTCTCCTAAAAGGAATTTTGATAATGTTTCTTTAATGAGACTGCACTAAATGGAATTATGTCTTGCCTCCCCCCCCCCCCCCCAGTGGGATCTTTTTCTATGATACTGGACACGTGCACAGAAGAGAGACTTACGTATTCCTTTCTAGAGGGTATGCGTGGCCTATATAACAAGACCAACACAAATAGACATGGGGCTAACACTAAATATTTGTGAAACCAAACATTTTTGGTTCTTGTGTAGCAATTCTGGGCCTGAAGGCCTCTGCTCACCCATTGTTCCGGCCCAAAGGGTCCAGCTTTAAAACCAGAGATGGTAAATCCTCTGGGGACATTCTGCAAATTCTTTATAAAACACTGGTACTCCAGGGTGTGAGAATTGCACATAGGAGATTAAAAGCACTGGTGTCCGCTTATCTCTTGTGCAAACATTGTGGATGGAGATCTGCAAGGTTGGCACGAGAAGCAGCCAAAGGAAGGAGTCTTATGGCAGCAAGACGGCTCTGTTTTGGCTAAAGGATGCAGACTAAGCAGATAAATGGTTTCTGCACAGAATCTTGAAGGCCCTGGTGCCCAGAGTGAGACCTTTTGCTTCATTATCTGTGAAATGAATATTAAAGTTGATGCCCCCAAAATGCTAATGAGCTTAAAGAAGTACACGCTAAACATATATGACTATAGGGCTCCACTCTCCACCCAAATCATGTTAAACATCACTCCTGGGAGGGAACAGCAGAAATTGAAGACCCCGAAGAGGCAGTCAGCGGGCTGTGCTCCTTCTTCTCCACTCAAGACAGGGGCACCGCCTTGGTAAGCAATTGTGATTTCACCTTTTTGGTGAGAATACCCAGGATAGCATTTTGCTAGCACTATCATCATACATTAGTGCTATTGCAGTAAGTGCATTTATCAACGGCAATGCCAAACTATATCTGTCACTTTAATAAACTGTTTCTTTGCGAAACTGCCTCAGTGAAAGCCCTTCAGGGGTCTGACAGGCAAACATTGACTCTGATACGTGGCTATACACAATCCTTTAGACATAAACCGTCGATCAAGTCTGGGATTAAGACTGGACCCAGCCGCACCTAGGCTCCTCTCTGCGAAGGAGTTTAGAAAGTGAGGGGGTCCTTTCTGAACCTGGGGACTCAACGGGAGGGTCTGCCTCAGCCACACATCAGATTCATACTCTATGTGACACAGGGCCTGCAAATAACAGCAGCCGTTTCCAGGGGTCTGATCCCTTTCGCTTAATTCCCTTGACACAGGTGGGATGGGAGAGGAAAGGGAATAAACAGCAGGTTGGTGACAAGCGAAGGGAAGCTCCGCAGTTTCTCCTGCTACTGGTTCAGAGGAGCAGGTGCCTCTTCACCATCCTGCATCCTCACAGGGGTGGCTGGTGAAACCACCTGCCCAGGCTGTCCACTTGCTGAACGAACACACCTCCCGGTCAGCCACCCAGCACGGCTCCGTCCCAGGCACGCAGGCGAACCGGCCGAACGGGTGAGGTTTTGTGGAAGGTCATGGATGGGGAAGGATGAGTCAGTGCAACAGGGCCAGAAACTCTCGTCTTCTCTTAGCTGAGGTCTGGAGCGGCTCACCTGCTCACCTGAGCTGTGCAGCCCCTCTGCAGCCACGCTTCATCTCCCTGCGGAGACAAAAGCTGCAGGTGATGCTGGAGAAGAGGCTGCCACGGCTTGCAGGAAAAAGGAGTTAACAATAGGCTTTCCCTGGATAGATTTTGCTGTCTTTATTCTACTCTTAACTCTTTCCTCAGTCTTGCTTTATCTAACCCATTTGCTGTAGAGAAACAGTAATTAGCTTTCTTTTTCACGCATCACACACCTCTGGTTTTACTCCATAACCCAGCTTGTAGCTCCATCAACCGATCTGCAAGCTCAGCCTGAGGGGTCCTTGCGTGAGCTGGGTACAGAGGCCACCTTGAAGATCACCAGGTCCGCTCACCCGCTGTGGTCTCGCCCCTCTCGGCAGGTGAGCCTTGCGGCGTGGGTTACTGCGCTCTCCCTCCACTGCAGGTGTGCCCCAGGGGGGCAGAGGCTGAAGGACGCTTTCAGCTGGGCTTCCAGCCAGCAACGGGCAGAAGGTGCTGGGCTGGGGTTTAGATACCACAGCTCACCAAAGGCTTTGCCCCCTTCCTGCAGCTTGTGGGAAAAAAATCACTGGTGGTGCCGTTTTACCCTTCCTGGGCACGCGCTGCCATGCCGCAGTACCGGGCTGGAGGGTCTGGCATCCCGGGAGGCTCCTCCTTGCGTTCACCACCGAGGCACGTCGCGGGGCATGGATCTCACCAGGAAGCCGACGGCAGTGGAGCAGCGCTGGCGAGAGAAGACCTTCGCCGGCAAGTTGCTCCTGGGGGCGCACGGGGAGGCAGGAGGTTAGTCATTCACGCCGCACTCCTCTGCATGAGTGAGGGCAGCTGGTCGGCGCAGAAACACACCACTACAACAGGGCTCCTCCAGGAATGTATTTATTTACATTAAAACACTATTATACAAAGAAAGAAAGAAAAAAAAAAAAAAAAGAGAGACGACACCTTAGAAAGGCAGATGTGCCCCTGTCCCTCGTTCCCACCCTGTCTTGCTGCTGCCTTCCTTCCGCGCTGGTCCCACTGTGAGTGCCACGATCCTTGTGGGAAAATCCCTTCCCAACCCTCTCTCAGCGTGAACATCCCTGTTTTCCATTTAAGTGGCTCTCAGAAACCTTTGTCTTCTGCCTCCAAAGAAAACTCTTGCCCAAACGTTTTTTTCTTAATTTATTTATGTAACACAGTGTAGAAAGCTATCAATTCATAAGCAATGGTTCTGTACAATCATCCTGCAGAGGATCCCTGTTAATTTTCGACCAGCAGGCACTTTTCCCCCCCAGAAGTGCTCACAATTAACAGGGATTCTTTTTAATAATTTTTTAAGATCAAAAAGATACATGGAAAAGAAAATAAAGTTTACCTCTCAATGCCTAAAGTGTGCACATAAAACAGGCACAAAGAAATGAATGTGTATTCCCATGATTTCTACGTCACTAATACAGCAGGAGCAACAATCTGTACAATAAAATGCAGCTGCAGAGGAAAAGAATTTCAATAACTCATCTGGAATACTTTTTAAAAAATGTTGGTTTACTTTAAAATGCATAGTGATCAGAAAAGAATGCTCAGCAAAGAGAAGCAGCTAAACCCCACAGACACAGAAAGCATCCCCCATCAATTCTTAAAGCATATTTCAATTAGGACTTAATTTTTGTCACAAATCACAAGAATAATATACAACTGGCTAAGGAGCTACATGATAAATAATTGGGAAAGAGAATCTATTCATGCACTAGTTAAATACAGCTAACCTCTTTACAGTACACAAAAAACATTCATTAATAATGTAGTGTAAAGACTGAAATGTAAAGAGAAAGAGAGAGAAAATACATTACTGATTTTATTAATTCAAGTTCAGGCATCTACTTGTGTTACAGCACAGCTGTCAAAAGGCGAGAATGAGTAAATAATAAAACAGAGTGTTTTTCTTTCTTTCCACATTATTCTATAACTGAACACCGATGGGCAGTGAAGCAATCATTCTGCTGTCCAACTCATGAGGCTGCTGTGGTGTCCTAGTTCTGCATCTGTTCAAAGAACTTGTAGGTGGGATTTTCATAGCCATTTTGCTGCATCTTGGAAAGGTGGCGCTCCTCTGGTGTCACTGCAGCATCCACCTGTCATGAGAAGAAACAACCAGGCTCAGATTCTTGCTTAATTCACAGCATACCCCATGTTTCCCCACTTTACGGCCACCCAACATAAGAAAGTCTAAAAGAAAAGTGGCTGGGAAATGATAGGGTTACTTCTCCATTAAACAGAGTATTAAACCTAGTACCTGGAAGCTGTACCATTGTCTGAAGAGACAACTGTCTCTGAAAACTCATCTCTCCAAGTTACGCAGGACTGCAAGTGGCCTCATGAACAAAATCAACAGACATCGCCGCACCCAGCAATAAATCAGAAGCCAGCAAAGAGCTTGAAAAAGCAACTTGCAAGAGATGGCCCTTCCAGCTTGGACAGTCATGGTTCACTTTTTGGTCAGAGTAATATGCAGGAGAAGATAAGGCAACAGGAACAATTCTGCACTCATTTTTTTTGCTGCAGGAGTTCACAACCAGCTGATCAAATTCAGCAGTACCAGCTTTGGTTTTTCTTGTCTGGCTGAGGAAGCATGCAACTCCACAAACAAAAAAAGCAGATGTATTTTCCATCTCCCCACTAGTCCCCCATTAGTTGTGTTTTTCACCCTAGGATATGTGCCGGTATCTGGACTGGGGATCAACTGGATCTCAAAAGACAAGAAAAAGC
This sequence comes from Aramus guarauna, assembly GCA_013400195.1. Classification (NCBI taxonomy): domain Eukaryota; kingdom Metazoa; phylum Chordata; class Aves; order Gruiformes; family Aramidae; genus Aramus; species Aramus guarauna. The sequence continues at coordinate 30,974 of VXBL01000503.1, read as the reverse complement.
TCACTAAAAAGCTGAAGGAAGTGGCTTGAGGCTGCCTTCTGTCTATGCTGTGCTCGCAGATCTGTTGCAGATGCTGTGGTCTCAAGACCAAGAAAAACTAATTGGAAAAAATAAAATGAGGGTAGCAAGGAAATGCTGGAGTAGCCAGGTACAAGGTAAGCAAAAAAATCCCATTGCACTCACAGAAACAGAACTTGTCTGACTCCAGGGTCAAGTTTGGTTCAATTCAGTGACAAAAAGCTTGATGTGCCGGCACTGGTTTAAGTATTTCTACTTAACAAAAACTGACCTTTCTCGATTACTTGGAAGACAGGCATAAAGACAGCTCAGTCAAGACTTCTCCATTGAAAACCTGCAGCTCCACAAATTCTTTTCTTCCTTCACTGAACATTACAGGAATATAAAACTCCATCAACTTAGAGGGGGCGAGAACAGTTGCTAAATGTTAATTAGGTATTTTACCTCTGCTGTATCAGCTCAATACCTGTTGTGTATTCAAAACCTGCTGTATCTTGGATATCTTGCTAACCACCTATGAAAACAGAGCTAAGAAAGCCTGCTGGTCAGCTATTTCATTTGCTGTTATCTCCAGTGTTAGCTCTTCAAAAAGAGAACATAAAAAGTGAATTTCACATCATCAAAAACTTTAAATCAGGAAGGTGGCTAGAAGTCTAAAGTATTAGGTATGAACATTTTCCTGTGGATTCTTGTAAGTACTGACCTTTAGGAAAAACATCCATTTACTTTTAGCATAAAAATAAGCAATAATGGAAAGTGTATTCTCTCAAGAAGCCTTCTATAGCAGGCTAACTTACTCTAACCCTGTAATGAAAAAGCAAAAAGGAGAAATACTTATGTCTGATACTCATTTTAAATCTACACTACAATACTGGAAATAACTCAGCTTAGTGAGGACAGACTATGACCTTCACTAAGTTGTTACCTGATGCCCTGGAGAAAGATTAAAGGTGTGTTCTTCCATGCTTGGAACCAATGCAGGCTGCCCAGCTTATTTTTGCAGCCGTTCATATCTTTTGGCAGGTTATACCACAGGACTGCCTTTCCCACAGTACCACCAGAAAATGGCTCCTTTCAGAGCGATCTTCTGTCTCGATGTTCTTTTATTTGTTACTTAAGAGAAGAAACAGTTCTGTGTGTTGCACCCGTACTGGACTGCTCAGATGAACTGCTAACCCCGAACCAGATCCATTTTTGTATCTGCGCACCTTCTAAACCTCCTCGTCCATGTTCCAACTCTCAAACTGCATTTTCAATCGATACTGTATCTTCCATCAAATCTTTTTCTTATGCAATAATTGCACATTTTTGTGAAATACCCAACTTTAAGGGTCACATACTGGTTTTGCTCGCAAGCTATTGTGAAACTCTCCATAGCTGGGAATCCAGAGCATTCCAGCAAGCCCTCAACTCCTGCCGGCAGGGAACAGGATGCCAGGCAGAAAGGATCACTGGGCTGAGCTGACATGGTGTTCCCTGTGTTCCCGATTCTGCAAAATAACTTGGCCTTTCTTACTGCCATTCAAAGGCTGGTGCTCTCTTTTTTTTTTTTTAAGTTGGATTTGCATGGAGTAATTCTCTTATGCAACAAACCCAAAATACATTTATTTCTTCACCTCCTGTGACATGCCTTCAGGCAGTGAAATCCTGTTTAGAGATGCTGCTCTTGCTTTAAGCTGCTCATTCCAGATTTCCCTTGTTTTAGAAACTGGGGTGCGGGGAATAGTGTTTTTCTTTCCCTGCCCCCCTCCCTCTCCAGAAGTGCCAAAAGAAACTTTTTGTTTTCTGCTGAAGGATGCAAGCTTCCCCTGGCCAGCCCACGCGAGCAGTGAGTGCTCAGCTTGGCTGTCAACAATCATTTCGATCCATCAAGGACAGGAGAACTCCTGGAATTTCACAGCCCCTCTCCTCTTCAACCTCTACACCCAAATCCCCACGACATTTCTGTACAGCAACGCGCTCAGCAGCCAGCGTACAATGGTGCGCTCGCATTTTAAAGACTCGTCCGTGCCTGCTGCTCAAGTCTCACCTATGGCCAGCAGAGAGGCTGGGCGAGAGGCAGCGAGAGCTGCCACAGCTCACAGCACTCATCTCTGCGAGCACCTCCTGGGGCTGGGTTGCTTCTCGCTGCCTCACCTGTCCTTTCTCCAGGGGCTGCCAATTTCTCCCTCCACAAGGTTACAAGGTCCATATGCAGTGACGCTACTGCTGTTTGGCAGAACACTGGCTCTCCATGTACGTCATCAGTGGAACAGCAGTAGGGCCTAACAAACCCATTCCATTTGGTTTTGTACAGACACGTCAAAAGCCTAATCCCTGCCCTAAGGACTCTGCAAATTTAACAGCGTTAACTACTTCCGTTGTGACAACGTCACTGCATGCCATCTGCTGCTGCTGCTAAAGTTGTCACTAACATGGCTGCAAACGGAAGAGAAGAACAAAGCAGGGAAAATGCAAAGTGTTCCTGTGGCATTTTCAGCACTTACAGAAAACAGGAATACAAAGTAAGTGCAGAGGAAAAGCCACCCTTCCTTTCATTCTTGGAGGGGCTACTGTAGCATCAAGTCAGCCCTGGTTCTTGTGCACAGCAACGCCACGCTACAGGAGTGCTTCTCCCAGTCAAGGAGTGAGAGCCTCACAATTCACAGCTAAGCCCACCAACAGTTCTAAAATATTCTCTTCTAACATGAAATTAAAGCACAATATAAGGCTCTGGCGTTGAGGGAATGGGGGGTGCCTGAGCATCTTCCTTTCTAGGAGGCTCCCCCTACTAGGCTGGGATGCAAAGGAGGGGTATGCCAGAACCTGTGCTGTACTTCTTCATAGTCAAGGTCCAAATGACATTGTATTGAACTGTCACCCATTTTAGCTTAAACATCCCACCACCCGGCACTTCTTATTCAGGACTAGATGTGATAAGCACACAGCATAACCTGCTTGCAGGAAAGAAACAGGGTAAGACAACAACATAAATAAAAAAGAATCAAAGAAACCGCAAGGCAGAAGAGACTAAAGAATTGATGAGAAACTAGAGAAACTTGGAAGAAAATCAGGGAGGAGAAAGATTCTGAAAAAAGATGATGAAGGACAGTAAAATCAGACTTTGTTTTTAACACCCTTGGACAATATTCCATATTAAAAAGCCCCACTTTGATAAAACTAGTTTACAGTGAAAGTCTAATAACCTCTGAAATAGGGCATTTATAGATGAAAGGGATTTATTAAGGCTCCTACTTGCAGTGTTAGGAATTTTTTTTTTTCCTTCCTCCTCAGCCTTTAAAATGACTAGTGGTGGTACACTAGCACCTCTCTTTCCTGTAGCTGTCTGCTGCAGGGTAATCCATCTCACCGCCAACCTACGTGCACTGTGGCTCATCCTGAATGTCTTCTACTCGCTTTTACCCATTTCAACTCTGCCAAACTGTTCCTCTCGTTCCTTACCACCTCTGTCCTAGGTATTGCTCTGCCAAACGACATGCCTTGAGCCTGATTATCTCCCTGTCAGTAAATCTCTAAAGCCCTTTATCATTTTAAGAAGCTTTTTGCACCCATTATGGAGGTGGCAGGAGTTGAAGACCGCACTTAAGGCGTGGGTACTCTGGCTCTGCTGAGAAGCAGCCTAGACACTTGTCTTCTCTACAACGTTATGTCTCTTGAGAAAACATCTCAGGTCAGGTAGCTAACCTCTTTTGAGACTGTTTGTCCATCCCTTCTGCTCCAGCCTATGGATCTTTCACACAGAAAATCCTAATGTTGAGTCAGAAAGATGGTAATCCTGCAGAAAAATTCACGTGCTGCCTCCACACACGTGGGACAGATCAAAAGATACACCTGCAGAGTGGACTCTGAGAGATGGGGTTTGGAGAGTACTACAGCAATTTTAATGGCTTCTCTGCTACTGCTGTGAGCCCTCCCGTTGTCACCTCTCCCCACACACTCCTGCTGGAGGTCCTCCCTCTGTAACAGAAAGCAAATGAGCTTCAAAGACGAGATGCTGAAAGAGGAGGAGGTGAGACAGTCGGCTGTAGTCTGGAGCACAGGAAAGGTGAGAACCTCTCTTTTGCCACCTGCTTTCATGGAGGAGGTAACCTCCTGCAGACAGCTGGGGTGGCCACACCAGCAAAACTCACCGTCAAAATGTTTGCCGGCACTCCTATGGGCACATATAATAAGTAATTTTGAATCGCTTGGTCATTTACTTACTTGACTGTGGCAGTCCTTCTCCTGGAGAGGCCGAACCACTTTGAAACATTTATATTCTCAGACTTGGAAGAAAATTATTTTGACACTTTTTCTAAATAGGACAAGTATATTCTTCCTCAGAGCTTCAAAACAAGGCTGTCAGGACTTTTAATAACATCTTTTGTTAAAGAAACAGTGAAATGAGAAAAAGCACTACAGTCAGAGTTGACTTTTTGGAAGGTAAGAGTACAAGTGGAATTGGACCCGTTTTGTAATCTTGCATCCATTATCACGGAATTAAATTCTCACAGTAACTTCTGACATGCAACACACAGGTTGCAAGATTTGTTAAAATATACTCAGCCAACCTAGAGCTGATTACATTTATTTTTACATCAAGTGATTTTGCTCCGTGCTTTTTGTGCACAGCACATTAAAGGTGCACTGTTGCTAAATAAATCAATCGTCTTTAGAATGGAGCAGCTTTATTTTGAAGACATTTTAATATTAAACATCAATTGTATACAGATCTTTGGGTGTTGGGGTTTTCTTTCCCCAAGTGCTACAAAATTTTCAGGAACCTAGGACAAAAATAGATGTTACACCTTTCTTGCAGGTGAGAAGCTCAGACAGTGAGGCTATGCAGTCTGCCAGGACCACAGAGCAAGTCTGGCAGAATAAGGAATCCTGCCTGCCAATGCCAGACACAACGCAGCAAATCTACAAGGCGACACCGTCTACACTGTGGTACTATAAATCGACTAATACTCTTGGTAGAGCCACATGCTATAGCTCTATGGTTTTAACTGTAAATTTTTGATTCCCTAAGTAATGCTGTCATTTTGACCTGAATTACTTCTTCAGCTTGTGCATGTTATTTCTAGTCTAACATTTCCAAGTTCACTGCCACTGAAGAAAGCTCGTAGGAATCCAGGATTACCTTTACCACATCATTCTATGAAGTGAAGCTCACCTGAAATTTTAAGGTCCTACTACAATAATGGTATGTCCACATTCAATGTCTGATCCGGGGCTTTGGCCTAGCAAACCTCTTGGCCTATTCTGTTGCTGCTAAATTCTGCCCAGGTTGCACAACTGTTGGCAGCAGCTATCAACTAGGTGGTTTAGAACAAAAAACTGTTTCAATTTTCTACAAAATGGGCGGGAAGCTTTCATATGGAAAGTTAAAGTTGAGAGTCTTGCTTGCTATTTTCTGCCTCTCGTTCAAATTCTGCACGGTTTGCTGTCTGCTCAAATATCCCCCCAAACAGCTGGTGCTCTTCAGGAGGGTTTCAAACCACAGGGGCAACCACAGCACAGACGCAGGGATGCACAAGCACAGGCTTAAGACAAAGGCTTACTCAAATATTTTTAAGACCCTTCATTGCCCCACACAGTGGAATACAGGCATCAGGAAGCATGTGTCTCCAGCAAGATCAAAGCAAGTTTCATTTGACTCAAGGTGAAACCAACAGAACTGTGGACTTGAACAAGACTTAGTTTCAATCAAAAATTTAAAATACCAGCTTTGGAAGGCAAAAACATACAAATGTTTCAAGTGCTGGCTAATATAAGTACTATCCACAAGCCAGACATGCCCGCAGCAAACTAGATATCAATACACATTGATACTAACAAAAATGGACAAAAATGTTACACGAACCCCCTTCCAGTTCTCGTAATTTTTTCTACTTACAGAGATCCTTTCTTAAATCCAAGCAACAGATGAGGCATTTTAAGTTACCGTAAATTGACCACAAATTTACTTGGTAGACTGGGAAGAGACACGGGTTTTCATCTTGAAAATCCCATATAAGAGCCTTATATGTTATTTGTTTCTCAAATCTATGAATTTCAAATCAACCATAAATGAAAAGCTGTTGGTGGCAAAAGAAAATCTTGTTTAGAGAACAAAAAGTAATAAAGTATTTGTACAGGGAAAACTCTTGTAGTGCACAGCACGATGCACAGAAGACCCGTGCAAGCTAAATAAAGAAATGCGTGTGCGTGCATTCCCAACAGTAAAACCAGATTTTTCTACTTAGGCAGTATCCGCCTATTGGCTACTGTTACATTTCCTATAAAACGAACTTTCACATTATGAGGTGATTGGTCTGAGACAGTTCCAGAATATATTCTTGTGGTTTTACACCCAACTTAACATGGTTTATATTGTGTCTGCATTTACAAAATAAGGCAATCTGATTCCACTCTGCCAGATGCAACCACTCTGACTCTGAATGCCAGGCTAGCCAAAAATGGGGTTTCTTCGTTTGTAAACACATTTATAGAGCAGTTTGTTGGGTGTGTTGTGCATGTGACACCACTTGAGCTTTGTAGTCCTGACTTACCTCCACAACCCCATGATGGATAGATGTGTACTGCTTCTTCTTCAGCATCACCAAAGTAATGACAATCACTGTTGCTATGACAACACCTCCCACCATTAGTCCAATGATGGCACCTTTATTTGAACCCACATCTTCAGCAAAGAACACCTACAAAAGAAAAATAAAGGAAGGAGGCTAATAAAAAGCTCACTGAATATTTGGCTAACCTGTCGAGCTGCCACAGCAATATAAAGCCTATTGAAGCATCAGTAATTAAACAGCATTGCATCCTAATTATTCAAAACTGGATCGCTGTATCACAAAGCTCTCATAGTTGGACAAGAGCAATTTGGGAAATCTCTATTGCCTGTGGTGTAGCAGTGCTGTGGCTAAGGGGAAGACTAATTTCCATGGTTTTGCTTCACCCAGGTTTTAGATAGTAGCTGCTTTCTTTTCTTGGGTGAGCCAAGCTAATTGCAAAATGACTGATAAGCTTGTAGAGGAGTAAGCAGGGAGCATACACATTTCTTCACTTTTAGAATGCTAATCACAGCAGTGTTCATAATTCTACATCTGTGTGGTTTGCTTGGACTATGATGCATCTCTTGGATAAAAGAGTAGGGAAGACCTGTAGGACAACACTGAAACCTGCACGCAGCCAGCTGGGAGAAAATTCTCACACCAAAGAGACAAGAGTCCAACAAAAACAAGCATGCTGATTTAAGTGACCGCCAAGGGACGCTTCAGATTTTGCAGGGTAAAGGGAGAACGAGCTGTACCTGGATGATGACAATACTCATGTGAGACCTAGACGAGGTAACAGTTGTGTGAAAAACAGAGAAATCCACTTAAATTGTATGTACTGATAAGGCAAAACAGTGGACAGTAAGATGCTTTACTATGCTTTTAATACGATTGGCTTTTAGCAACAGGAGCAGGTATGAAAAGTGGGTGATTGTTTTCACTGTCCTGCTTTGTATTCAAGGAATATGCTGGATTATTTTACATCTATGCATATTTTACAAACCTTTTGTCTGCTTGTCAATAGCAGGCTTTTATTATTATTATTTTTAACCAAAATGGACAAAAAGGATTAGAGAATAAAGTACATTCACAGAATTGTAAGACTACCTCACTCGGAGAGACTAAATACTTTGACAAGTATTTAACAAAAATGCAGAGGGAAGAAGGAAACCAGCTGAGAATTATAATGAGCTGTATAACATTTGCACTCTTTAAGAAACACAATGTTCCTCAGAGAGGTATTAAAGCATGCAGTATAAATATTTATATTGTTCCTAGGCATAAGCAAGAAATGTGTTTAAACAAAGCTAAGAATTCACTAGAAAGTACACACAATGGACAGTGTTGGCATAAGCTGATGTGAAGTAATAATTTCTTCTGTCAATTTTACCTGCCCAGGAACGAAATTCTGTTACCATACTGTTTTGGAGCACTGTGACATGCCCCAGCTAATATACATGTGCAACAGAGGAAGGTCTTAAGCACTCTGAGCCACGAAAATCAACTTAATGTATAGTTAAAACATGAACACCCATAAAGGAGAAAATAACTGCAATTTCAACTCAATTCAGAAGTTTGCGTGTAAAATACAATGCACAGCTGAATTCAAAGCAATATCCTAAGGAGGTCGTTCCAGTAAATCCTACCAGGACAGAGGAGAAGGAAAACACAGATGAAAGTATTTTCTGCTTACTGCTTTTGAATTAAAGCTAATGGAGGAGGGCATCAGCTAGGATATGGATGCATGTGGTAAACAAGCAATGCCCTGTAAGGCATCAGTCCGGTACCTGCTCAGCAATACCGGACTCCTCACTCAATCTTGACTGAAAAGGTAACCTAGAGAACAGCTTACTAATTTTTAAATAATGGTTGTACCTATCATAAAATGCTTTAAAATGGCGCAAAAGTCCTGTTTTAGGAATCACACAGACTACCCAAGTGCAGGGATTGCAATGTATTCCCTATCAGCCACCACGGTAAGGGTAGTTTCCAGCACCAAACTGCTTGGGATGGTATCAAACCACTTAAACATTAAAGGTTGTTGCTGGGAAGTGTATGTGACACAGGATCAGTAACTACTGTGTCTAAACCACATTCCTGCAAGTTCCTTCCCTTCAGTAAACTCGCACAGGTTTACTCCATCAGGATGTTTAACCCATCTGAGCTAAGCATGTCAGAATTTCCCAAATTAGTGCTAATGCATTTTGGATTAGCTCGTCAAACTGGGAATTCTCAGTTCTCAGCATCAAAGAGATGGCAGAATATCTTTTCACACAGTGATTGCCTAGTTCAAATGCAAATTTGAGTCCCATGTTAATTTTAATTTTCAGCACTACTTAGCTTTAAGAATATATTAAGAAAAAAGCTTTCAAGTTTAATATCAGGACATTGAAAGTCACGGAACTGAAATCTCATCATGTAATACACCTTTACAAAAGAGGAAGCAGAAAAGGTTTATAGTCAACACCGCCGTATGGGTTCTTCGTTACTTATTAAGGGACTGAAAAAAGCTTTTAGAAGATGCTTGTTCTTACTTACATTGCTTTTGGTTGTTATTTTTGTGTTCATAAGCAGCACAGTTCAAATGGGGAACAATATTTTGCTCTTACCTGCCCTTCACCTGTTAATAATTTAATATGTCTCAAGGAACAAAACACACAGATACAGCCAGGTACAAATTAAATCTAAGGCTGGTACAGAATCTCCTCTTATCTCAAGCAGGCAATCTTGTGAAAGGTTATGCTCCACGGAGTTCAGCCTCCTTCATGCACCACCACCATCTGTTCCGACAGAAAAGGAATCTATTCCTGAAATGGTGTCACTCTATTTCTTGCTGCACCATGCTGTGTGTCTCCATCAAACTTTTTCTGAACTTACTTAGCATTTTCCTTCCTCTGTATCCCTTCTCTTTAGTTATGTGGCCATGACAGATGGACTGTGGGACAAGTATTGCCCATATGACCACATCCAGTCACATGGCAGTACGAGGGCAGGAACTATCAGAATTTCCTCTTGTGAGACTTAATGGCTTTCCACCCTCTCTGCTGAAATTATTCCAGGTTTGCTTTCATTTAAAAAAGAACCAGAAAAATCATGATCTGTTTGTGTGAAAACTTTTTTTTTAACACTTTCAGCATCCACATTACTTGAGGGAAATATGGCCATCATTGACCCTCTAGTTCATGGTTGAATCAGGAACTCAAAATGCACGTGTGCAAAGCACTGTTTGTTCACTCACCAGCTTTTGATGATGAACTTCATATCCTGAGTCATGCCGGAACTCCGCATCCATCTTCACTTCAGATATCTCTTCTGTTTTAACATTGGTCAACCCAGAACCTGCGTTGTACCGCAATGACAATTCATTAAAGTCATCGACTCAATTGTATTCTGCTTACCTCCACTGTTACACGAGCAGAAGGCAATGGTATCATTCATGCGGAGGAGGTGTGATGCAACGTGAAAGGGAACTGGGAAGAAAGTGAGGTACATCTGATGTTTGAGACCCACTGAGGTGACACAGAATGAGCCGGTAAAATTTCTCCTCTGTTAAATGTTCCTTAATCCACTGCAGCTATGTTGGTACAAGAATCAAAGGCTTTCAGCATGAAACGCTGCAAGAACTAAGCTGCGAGGGATCACCAGCGTTCTCCTAAATTGTGTCACAGGATGCAGACAGATCTGCTCTGACAGCCTCTTTAGCAATGCCAAGAAAATTCGGTGTTTAGGCCTAAATCTTCCTCCTCCCTAAGCTCAGGCTGCTGTGAGGAAAAACACATACCCATGGTGTGATACTATATTTTCTTGCTTCCTTTGAGTCTGTACCTTTTGCCAAAACATGCGCAAATAAGAGTTATTAAAACGTTCATGGAGTTTACACAGTTCTTATTTGTTTTTGTATGTCAGAGTGCTCAGAATTAATATGAAGTCTTGACTTCTGCCTGAGAGATGATAACTGCCCCTCTTGATTAGAAACATACAGTAAAGCAAGTAAGCAAAGCTTGCAGCAATTTTAATTGTAGATAGCTTGCAGTCCTGTGCAAAGGGGAGATGCTGCACTTGTCTAACTGGAAAGAAGGCCAGGATTTCCTCCTGGAAAATAGCCTTAGAAGAATGAGCCAGACTCAACAGCTGAGCAGTGCATCCTATCTATCTATGTATCAGTGAATCTATGAATGTTTTGTCCTGAAAAGCTGGCTCTGGCTTATAGAGAACATATGGGTATTCATGTAGCTGGTTATTTTCCTTCTCAGTACCAACTGACTGACATTTTTATTTCTTGGAGGTACAAGCACTGCAGAAGCATGGTGTTATGAGAAGTTATTTCCTCACCCTATCTAATGTGGCAAGAACAAACTGGTTCATATTCCTTATCTATATTTATTGCAGCATTCTCCAAGCCTTCATTCTGATTCTCAGTATTTGGGGCTGACCTTAAACTCTGATACAGAGGAAGAACCTCCTCTAAAATTCTCAACACTTCTGACGGCTTTTGTGGTTCACTGTCTCTCTGGACTCTCAATAAATTCTTGAAGACTTCCATGTGCCAACGAGCTCCACAGTCTAAAGTAGCACTCAATGCAAGGATTATTGCCCTTTTATTGCCTTTGAATGTGCAATTTCTTTTTTCATTAAATGCTGATTTATTTTTGTATTATGAGTCAGCAAGAAAAGACCTCCCAAGAACTTCTCTGGATCGTACTGACAATCCCATTCTAAGGTTCTGATCTTTCTTTTCACAGTAAACCATGCAAAGGAGAGAGTAAGAATCGTCTTCATGCACTGAAGTATTTATGGCTATTTTCTTGAACAGTCTGACTGCCCCATAAATTCTACCTTAGTAAGTGTCTTTTTTTTTAAGGAATAAAGCACTTAGAGATCTCAAATTTCTTTATTAAGATTTTTGATGCTACATTTCAGCACTCACACAAGTCTATTATGACATTTATATACGAGAGACCATTTCTAAATGCAAGAACCATAACATACTTAAGGAACTGCAGTCTGAAAACAAACCATGATGTTCTGTCAGTGAAATGCAAGAGGAAATGGAGATGAAGGAAATAAAACCCACATGGTACCTGAAATAAGTTTAACTTTCTATCCTTGAGGCAGCTATGGCTAGTTTTCCAAACTAAAATAAGAATACAATTTACTTTCCTTTGCGCATCATCTCAAAATAGCCCCTACACCTGCATCAACAGGAAGTGAAGAAAATGAGAACGTGGATCTGGCTGCACAGAGGCTCGCCTCCTCAACCCCCTGCCTTTTTGCTTTTAGGATTAAAAGGGGAGGGGGGAAAACCCAACAGTGGAATAGCAGGGCTTCGCACAGATTAAATAGCTGGAGGGAAAGGGCCTTCCCAGGACTTGGTTCACTGCCCCCAGCTGTAGCGACTGAAGAGGCTCCCAGCTGCTCGCCACCATCCATGGCCACTCTTGCTGCCCCTCAGACACGCTGGCAAAAGCACCACGTGGAAATTCCCCCCAGGCAAGGGCCCGGGGAATTGCACAACACTACCGCTACAGCTGGCACATTCACTGAAGCTATAAATACTGATTAGAACGCATCCATACATATGAGATACATCCGTGAAGAATCAACTTGTCTTTTGTTGAGGGAAGTCCTACCTCCCAAACCTCTCAGAGGTCACTGGAAGAGTTAGGAAGCACATGGGAAACAGTGACTCAGTGTGGAGTGAATCTGGATTTCCCAAAAAGCCTTTGAGAAGGTCCCCAAGCAAAGCTCTGGCAGAAGCAAAGACAGCAAGGATTAAGAGGGAAAGTCCTACACAGCTTTCCATAACTGATTAAAGGATAAGAAATGAAGCTTGAATACACAGCCATCTTTCACAATGGAGGAAGGTTACCAGCAAGGTCCCACAAGGATCTGTGCTGTGCTGTTTTTTAAAGTGATCTGGAAAAGAGAGTGAATAATGACATGACAAAGTTCATTGACAAAAAGTAAAAGAAAAAAAGATGATAGTCAAAGTAAAACCAGCTGCAAAGAACTGCAGAAGGATATTACAAATTCTGAGTGCACAATAAAAAGGAAATGATATTCCATGTTGATATAACGGTGCTTGCAGGGATATACAGCCCTAACTATACATACACAACAACAGGCTCTAAATTAGCTCTGTTCCACCCAGGACAGAGACCTTGCAGTCACTGCGCATAACTCTCTCTGGGCAGTTGCCTCAGTAGCAGTCAAAAAGGCAAAGAGAAAGCTAGGAGTAATTATGAAGGAATAAACAGAAACATTGTTACACTGCACTATAAATGATGCATCCTCATTTTAAATCTGGCTATCCATTCTGCCTCAAACAAAGTCAGAAGAACTAGAAAAGATACAAAGCAGGGAGACACAGACGATCACTGGTACGGAATGGTTTCTGTGCAGGAAGGACTAGATAAATCAGGAGTTTTCAAACTGGAAATGACAAGCGAGGGGGAACACTACAGAGGCCTGTATGACTGTGAATGACAATGAGAAAGTCTACAGGAAAAGGCTAGTCATTATTTCTCCTAAGAAAGTACAGGACACCAACATGGCTATGACACAGCAGATCAAAAAATAACAGAAGAAAGTATGCGTGTGTGTGTGTGTATATGTATATATATATAATTTGGCACAATGCAAAATTGGACTGTGGAACTCATTGGCACAAATCACGAGGATGTTGAAAATACAGATGAACAAATGCAAAGAAGAAAGATTCATCCAGGGTTAGTAAACACAATGGCAAAAATACAATTTCCAGTCCTGGAAGTCTATCAAACGCTGGCTGCCAAAAGCTCAGGGGACGTGCCAGGAGTATAAGGCAGAGGTGAAGCCTCTAAGTATCCTGTATGCACCACTGCTGGAAGCAGGATAAAGGGCTTGGGTACCTCTGCTCTTGGGCTCCGACCACTTTCAGTGAAAGCAAGCTATGATAGCTTAGACTGTGGGTCTTCCTTCACTTCAGTTAAACAGAGCCAAATGCCAGAGGCAGGAGTTACAGCAGTATTTCATCAGGGGGCAGAACAGGTCAGGAGCCTTCACGTCAATAAGCGACAGAGGGTGCTAAGTTCATCAGTAGTCTCAGCTGCTGGAAAAACATAGGCTCAGGCTTCCCTAAAACCACATTTCTTTGAAATCCCATCAAATAGTAGCACAGGAGCCATGCTTCCAGGATGCAGCAGGTTAAACAATCCTTTGCTTCGATATCAGGTAGAAATTTTTTGGTTTGGGCCAGGTGACCAAGGTCTGGAGCTCTACTTGGCCTTACTCACCAATCCACAAAAATGCCATGGGATCTGAACACAAAGTAGGACCTGATATTAGGAAGTTAATGATATTAGACTTACTAAAAATTGTTTTTGGCAGCTAGTACAGGAAAAAGGTCAGAAACAAAAAATCTTTTGCACTAACAAACCTGATACCAATTTTTTCCTTCTTCCTATCGCCCTTAGAAGTGAGGAAAAAGACTTTTAAAAGTACAAGTAGGGTAAACTGGTGGTCTTCTGCAAATAATTGATTATACAGTAAGAGAAGCATGACTCTGGACTGCAATCAATTAAATACTGGGTAAGAGACAGAATTATATAAGGGGTTGTATGTGCCTTTTCACCATGTTACATTATAGAATTTAGACTTTCTATTTAACAGACTTCTCTTTATTTCCCTTTATTTCTCTTTATTTCATTCACTTTCCTGTCCTAGTGACTACATATTTAGACCTACACGCTAAAAGCAAAGATTTATTTTTCAAAGGTAGCAACTGAAGAAGGAAAAACTGAAGAAGGAAAAACTAACTGAAGACAAAAAAATGGTCTTCCCAAACCTTTTATTAGAGGTGTGTGAATCATGTAAGATGCGAACAGCTAAGGGCTTCCCAATACCACTCTACTCTTGCATTGAAGCCAAGCATGCAAAGAAAAGTTAACTATAGGACAAGACCTTTAATTCTGACACAAAATGATGTTTTTTTCACTACGGAGTCTCAAACACACAACTCAAACACAAAATCCAATGTAAAAGAAGAAAAGTGACAGTGATAGCCTCACTGCAAATTCACAAATAATGATAATTATTAAGTGTTTTTTCTTCTGAATTACTTCAATTTAAAAGCGCCACAACTCGGCTGGTAAATACATTAACTTACAACTCCTTAGAAAATCTGATAAAATTACTTAGCCATCAAAAAAAGGGCTTAAAAGCACCTAGTAAAATCCAACAAAATGAGCTATGATGAGCTTTTAATTATATTTATGTTAATTAGTAATGTTAACTGCTTTTATACATACATGTGTACATATGCACATGTGTGCACACGCATATCCAAACATCAAAAAAGAGCAGCATCTGCAAACCTTAACGTTCCTTGCCCTTAAAGGAAAAAAAAAAAAATCATACGGAGTTAAAAGCTACTCATATGAAATAAAAAACAAGTAACTGCTTTGGGGAACACTTTATTCTCACACACATGAACTTCTGCGTTTGGGTAAATTTATATTTAGGCTTTCAGAAGGATAAGAAAAAGAGGATACAATGAATTCCACCAAGGACACAATTAGGTGTATATTATCTACTATACTGCTTGTAATTGCTTCATCTACCTGTTAAATAGCAGCCTAGCAAGATTCTGTGATTTTGTTTTGCAAGGAGCTGTGCCTGTAGTCTTCCAGTTACTTTTATAGTTAAAAATTAAAACTTCAAGTGAAGCACAGTAGAAACTACCAGACTTGGGTGGTGTCTACAGAGAGAAAACCAAAAGTAGCACGTTTAAGTAACAGAGGTAATGACCACATTCAGGAAAACATTTAACTCCATGTCCATGAACTGTATTTGAGTAATGGCAAGAACAAGAAAAGATTTGTTGAATCATGGCCTGTTGCAATTGTAGTAAACAGCTTTATCTGGGTAAAGCTTAATCTAAAATAAAAAGGACGGGTGGAAAGGAATGCAATATTTGAACAATTACCCGGGCAGACAGCTGCATGTTCTTACTAGAAGTTCAACTATTAATTAGAAGTTCAACTATATTGCATGAGGGGAGAGCAGTGGATGTTGTCTACCTTGACTTCAGCAAGGCTTTTGACACTGTCTCCCATAACGTCCTCACAGGCAAGCCTAGGAAGTGTGGGTTAAATGAGTGGTCAGTGAGGTGGGTAGAGAACTAGCTGAACGGCAGAGCTCAGAGTGTTGCGATAACTGGCACAGAGTCTAGTTGGAGGCCTGTAGCTAGCGGTGTGCCCACGGGTCAGTGCTGGGTCCAGTTTTATTCAACATATTCATTAATGACCTGGATGAAGGATCAGAGTGTACTCTCAGCAAATTCACTGATGATACTAAGCTGGGGGGGGTGGCCAACACCAGAAGGCTGCGCTGCCATTCAGCAGGATCTGGACAGGCTAGAGTTGGGTGGAGAGGAAGCATGTGAAATTCAGTAAGGGCAAGTGTAGGATGCTGCACCTAGGGAAGAACAACCCCAAGCACCAGTACAGGTTAGGGGTTGACCTGCTGGGAAGCAGCTTGGCAGAGAAGGACCTGGGAGTCCTGGTGGACAACAAGTTATCCATGAGCCAGCAGTGTGCCCTCATGGCCAAGAAGGCCAATGGTATCCTGGGGTGCATTAAGAAGAGTGTGACCAGCAGGTTGAGGGAGGTCATCCTCCCCCTCTACTCTGCCCTGGTGAGGCCACATCTGGAGTTCTGTGTCCAGTTCTGGGCTTCCCAGTTCCTTGTGCCCAGACAAGGAACTACTGGAGAGAGTCCAGTGGAGGGCTTTGATGATGATTAGGAGACTGGAGCTTCTCTGTTATGAGGAAAGGCTTGAGAGAGCTGGGCCTGTTTAGTCTGGAGAGAAGACTGAGAGGGGATCTTATTAATGCTTACAAATATCTAAAGGGTAGATGTCTAGAGAAAAGGGCCAGACTCTTTTCAATGGTGCCCAGTGACAGGACAAGGGGCAGTGGGCACAAACTGGAACACAGGAAGTTCCAACTGAATATGAGGAAAAACTTCTTCACTGTGAGGGTGACTGAGCACTGGAACAAGCTGCCCAGAGGTTGTGGAGTCTCCTTCTCTGGAGATACTCAAAACCCACCCGGACACGATCCTGTGCAACCTGCTCTAGGTGATGCTGCTCTAGCAGGGGGTTGGACTAGATGATCTCTAATGGTCCCTTCCAACCCCTGCCAATCTGTGAATCTATTACTTCCATAAGACTCAATGACTTTGTGCAGGTCATTTCATTTTGAAATGATAGAAGAAGCATGAAGATTGTATAGTCACTCAATAAAGATTAAAATGAAGATTATATACTCAGTTTTGTAAGGACAACTCAAATATCTTTGAGGAGTAAGTACTTTTAATACTTCATGGAACTAAAACTTTCTGGTGTCTCTTTAGAAGTTAGTAAAATGGTGGTTTGATTTTACCCCATGGATGACCGCAGGATCCTTAAATTGGAGAATGCAGAAAATAAGTGCAGAAAAAAGGTTATCTTTTTTTAAAAAAGAATCTCATGGGAACTTGGCATGAAGTAATTCTTTCTCAGAGCACCAGAGATTATTTTACATGTGTGTAAAAACAAATAATCAAAACAAGTAAAATGTGGTAATCCTTCTGGCATGTCAATGCAGATGCTGTGCATGTGCAAATATAACTGCATTCACAGTGATTAACTATCTGATTCATAAAACAAAACAATCTAATGGAAAAAAATCCATTAATGATTTTTATTTGGTAGCTGCAGACAATTGGCTTAAGACAGCTATATTGAACTAACATCACTAAGACGGGAAAAAAAACCCTGGCAATTTCTGGCAAGAAAATCATAAATATTTCACTAAGTTGCTCTATGCCCTCACCTCATAAAGACTGCAGCATATGTGCTAATGATTCTGCATAACAGTCATTAGGCTTACAGTCTCTGCAACCATGTATAAAAAAAATCCATCAGCTTTCTATATAATGTAATAAAGATGGACATGTCATAACTTATCAGCGGAAGGGCCAGAGACAGAGAATCAGCTTTATGTGCAATGTCTCCTCAAAATTATTGACTGTTTGCAAAAACAATCAACTAACGACGAGTTAAGAGAACGCCCCCCGCCCCCCAACTATACTAGATGGAACAAAGTAACACAGTTAATGTCATAAAATTTTTGCATTGTGAATTATGGGCATCCTGTGAGTGATATAATTACAACTGTTAGTGGTATAATTACAGTTGCAACTGTGCAGCAACAGATGAGAACATGATCTACCCTGAACAGAGCACTGATTATTTTATCACCTTGAATTTCAGAAAATCTGCTCATACTAAGCAACATCCACTCTGATGGAATGTAATGGGAGACCTGGTTACCCAGGGTATTGAGAAGGTTGAGGTACTCAACAAATTTTTTGCCTCAGTCTTCACCAGCAAATGCTCTAGCCAAACTGCCCAGGTCACAGCAGGCAAAGGCAGGGACTGGGAGAATGAAGAATCGCCCACTGTAGGAGAAGATCAGGTTCAGGAATATGTAAGAAACCTGAACGTGCACAGGTCCATGGGACCTGATGAGATGCATCTGTGGGTCCTGAGGGAACTGGTGGATGAAGTTGCTAAGCCACTCTGCCTCATGTTTGAGAAGTCGTGGCAGTCTGGTGAAGTTCCCACTGACTGGAAAAGGGGAAGCATAACCCCCATTTTTAAAAAGGGAAAAAAGAAAGACCCGGGGAACTACAGACCAGAAAGCCTCACCTCTGTGCCCAGCGAGATTGTGAAGCAGATCCTCCTGGAAACTATGCTCAGGCACATGGAAGATAAGGAGGTGATTGGTGACAGCCAACATGGCTTCACTAAGCAATCCCAAGCACAACTACAGGCTGGGCAGGGAATGGATTGAGAGCAGCCCTGAGGAGAACGACTTGGTGATGTTGGTGGAAAGAAGCTCAACATGAGCCAGCAATGTGCACTTGCAGCCCAGAAAGCCAACCATGTCCTGGGCTGCATCAAAAGAAGTGTGACCAGCAGGTCGAAGGAGGTGATTTTGCCCCTCTTCTCTGCTCTTGTGAGACCCCACCTGGAGTACTGCATCCAACTCTGGGGTCCCCAGTACAAGAAAGACATGGAGCTGTTGGAACGAGTCCAGAGGAGGGCCACAAAGATGATCAGAAGGCTGGAGCACCTCTCCTATGAAGACAGGTCGAGAGAGTTGGGGTTGTTCAGCCTGGGGAAGAGAAGGCTCCCAGGAAACCTAATTGCGGCCTTCCAGTACTTGAAGGGGGCCTACAAGAAAGCTGGGGAGGGACTGGTTACAAGGGCATGGAGTGATAGGAGAAGGGGTAATGGCTTTAAATTGAAGAAGCAGAGATTTAGATTAGATATTAGGAAGAAATTCTTCACTGTGAGGGTGGTGAGGCACTGGAACAGATCGTCCAGAGAAGCTGTGGATGTCCCCTCCCTGGCAGTGTTCAAGGCGAGGCTGGATGAGGCTTTGGGCAACCTGGTCTTGTGGAGGGTGTCCCTGCCCATGGCAGGGGGGTTGGAACTAGATGATCTTTAAGGTCCCTTCCAACCCAAACCATTCTATGATTCTATGATCCTGTGGCAGATTTTCTAATCTTCACTCAGTTTCCACAGATTAGACCTGCTGAATTAACTTGAGTAAAAAGGAGCTTGCTTATGAGTATCTGAAGATGTTTTTACATGTATCTTTATGGGTGTATAAGTCTGTCCCTCTCTATAGACACAAACATTCAAAGAGAAAACAGTTACTAATAAATACATACCCAAAAGTCAGCTACAGGAAATCAAATGTTCCTCATGAAAATGTGACCTCTGGGGCACAGCTGAGAAGGAAACACTATTGAGAAAGCTGTTAAGAGTGAGGCTATCAAGTAAAGAGGTATTCTTTCTATTCGAAGCTCTTCCTATGGAAGTTCTCAGGCTGGATTGAAGCTTTCTAATGTCTCCCTGTATGAAGCAATTTATAAATAGTAAAAAACACATCATAATCTCCTATCATTTTGTGCTGTGTTAAAAAATAGCTCGCTGATGTCTGCTTAGTATGTCTAGATATTTTCTTTCCCTTTAATCTTTTATTATCTCTTTTTACTTCTGTTTCATGAAAGAGATGACAAGAAAGGGATTTAGGCCTAATTCTTATTTTTGTTCCTCCATTTGTGAATTGTAATGGGGAAGGACAGCACGTGGAAGTAGTAGACTCCTTTGCTAATACCAGTGTGAATGACACAGATACCGTATCTATACTAGGAAATGGGGGTCCACCTGACAATCCCTCCTGGGATTGATGTAAATCAGATTCAAATTCAAGCTTCAACCGCTGGCAGCCAAGATGGACTTCAACAGAAGTAGGGATTTGGACAACTGGCTTGAATTTTAGTAAATGCTTTAAACTTGGTGCTTACTCAAAAGCTTTTCTGCTCTATGGATTGGACAAGTCTTCATATTTCCTGACTTTACTCAAAGATTTTAATTTATTTATTTTTTTAAAGAGAGAAAATGGTGCAGTTAAGTAACAAGACTCTAGCTATCACAAATACTGCTAACAACTAAGTACGTGCTCTTCTTTTCTGTAGTGTAACCAAATTACCTCTCTTGTGGGAAAGTACAAGGATCATCTGCATTGTGATCTACTTTTAAGAAAAATGTAGTGATCTTTATAAGAAAGTTGTGTGGGCAAAAACTGGTAAAAAGAAAATGGAAAGGAGAAAAAAGGACATGTGGTTGTATGTTTGTCTTAGTCTTTTTAGAGCGGATTTTCTTCAAGGCTTTTGAACACCTACAAAACATTTACTTGTTCTTATTCCCAGGCTTGGACTGTAATAGGCTGACATGACACCAGTGTTTTCACCCTGAAGAAGCAGGTCACCACCTTGTTCACTTGAGCAAAAAAAGTAGAAGCACAAAATGGAAAGTCAGGACTACGAAAGGGGCAAAACCTTTCAGGAAATCAACAAGAATCTGGACAACTAAAAAAACCCCAAAACAGTACGTTACAAGCAGCTGCACGTATTAATCTGCCTTCAGGTCCCTTGTTAATACTTTTTCATTCTCGAATAATATCCTAATTTTTCAGATTTTTTTTCCACAAAGAATAGCCACAAACCATAAAAACTGATTATCCTAGAAGGACAGTGACTGTAAAAGAAGTATCTCTGTTCCTTTTTTAACCTCTAACATAGAAATTGTATTTATAATTAGCAAGTAAAACAATTTTAAAGCACACATTTTTAAACCATCAGAATCCCTTTTGTGTTTCATAGTTTAATTAAGCTTTCCTTTATTCCTAGTTTATGAAGCTACTTCAGACTGGTACCAGTTTTTTGTTAAATTGAAATTTTATCACAGATAAATTGTTTTTAAAGGATGATGAAAATGTCAGGTGGACATTTATTGCTAGAATTTGTATCAGTAAGCACAAAATTGCAGAAGTCTGGACCTGGTGATTAAAGACCTAAGGAACTTAAGGTCTACTAGGAAAGGTGAAGAAAATGCATTTTGCTTACTGTTACGATACATTTAGCACTACTATAAAGGGGCAAAATCCCTATTTCACTTGCACATGTAAGACACTTCATGCTGTGAAATTCGGAATGCAGGCACAGCAGCGAGCGATTTCAATCTCTCCAGGGAAGCAACCATCCCTCTGCACGAAGGAATGCGGCGTGTGTCCTCGCCAGGCTGGAGGGGTTCAGTCTCTGTGCCAAAAGCAGAGCGTGGGCCTTTGCAGCACTTAAACCCTGTGCTAAAAGTGGCCAAGGCGGCACAGGTCCCTGGAGAGCACTTTTGCACTTGAGCAGAAAATCGAGGAACTATCCCATGTGATTTTCCTAGTGCAAAAGTTACTGTATCTGCTGGAAATTCCAAGCCATAATGGTCACACAGCGAAATATATTTTACCTCTCCTTAGCAGTCTATTGTACACATTCACAAAGATGAGTCCTGATTTATGCTAGCCGTAGCTTTAGTACTAGTTGTATCACCGCAACCAACAAAGCACTCTGATAAAGTGAACAGAAACACATAATTTCACTTTGAAACTAGAGCGTGGCAGTGTGAGAAAATCCTTTCTCTAGAGAAGGGACACCAAAGATTTCTGTCATGTGTGTACATGCAGGGGAATAGAAGGGAGGGAGGATGAATCTTTAGTAACAAACATGGGCCTTGTAACAGAAGATTTTTCAAGACAACTGAAATTAAAATAGTTAACAATCACAAACTTTAGTATTACAGGAAAATTGCTAGATTGAACTAAGATTACAAAATTCCAATTAAAAACATTCATGTTTCATTTGTGATGACATTTCTACTGCTCTTGGGGAAGATATCTCATCCAAAAGGCAGAGGTAACCCAGTGTTGAGGGGATGTTCCCCAATCCCATGATTTTTGGAACTGTTGCACAGCTAGCTCCGTACCTGTTTCCAGGCTCTCTTCATGGAATGAATTAAGACTCTAAATACAAGTAAAGATGTTAGACTTCTAAAACAGTGCTAGGAGCACATCACCTGGCCAGCCTTGACATGTGTCCCAATTGCTGTAACATAGGAGCTTTTTTTTACTTCCCACTGTAGCAATTTCTGTAGTCAGAAAACACCAGTGAGTTATTGGAAAGTTTAAAACACAGGAGGAGGGTGTTTCCCATAATGCTATCTAATGGACATTTGGAGAAAAAGATGAAGGAAAAAAGAAGACAGACTGCTCAGTTTGATCTGATCTGAAGAAAAAAACACAATGATGATATGACACTGAAATAATTCTGACCCTAAAATATACCTAGCTGATCTCACTATGTGTTAGAGAGTAACCTCTTCTGAAATAAAAGGTGCTTTGCTCTCAATGGAACCAGCCACTACTAGATAATCCTAAAGAAAAACAAGGGGAAAAACACTCTAAAAATAAAAAAAAAGTTAGCGTGAAAAGCAATCTTTTACTTTTGAAAATTCGATTTGTCCCATTTCAGTTTTTTTAAACATTTTCAGCCCGACTCAAGCTAGTCATCTGCTATTACTCTGAAATCAATAGGAAGACACAGGTACCTACAGAGGGGAAATAATCACTCCGCTCTATCCTACAATGGAATGAATAGCCATATAGAGGTGTCCTCAGTGAATCCAGAGGGAGAATGTATGTATTAATTTTTAGGTATCTGGAGTCAGCTAAGACAAATACCATAGCAAAAAATCTTGATGTCCCCTGCAATTCTAAAATTGCACACATGAATTCTTCATTAGCCCCGACTTACAAGAAACTGTGTACTTTACACAGAGAATTCGACATTTCTATCACACGTTCCCAAATTAAAAGTACTCTCTGCACTACGGGGTACCGTGTCTACTGCCTCCTGCACCTGCCAAAGCCTTATTGCTAGAAGGGACAACACCTTGATATGAATATCAGTTCTGGGGCCGTGGGTCCCACTCCCTCTGCGAGTACCCACTCCCGACGCCCTCGACGCAGACGGCACTCGCACAGGCTGACGGGGGTTTGCGTGGGAACTCTTCCCTGGTTCATGGCATAGCGTTACATTTTAAAGAGAGGGTTATACCAAAGAAAAGGTGATCGTTTCAGCTCAAGCAGACCACATGCATGCGGGGAAAACACAGGTGAGGTAAAAGCCATGCAAGTTATATACCTGGTCGTGTGGTGAGTCCTCTGTCTGCAGCTGGGCGGGCATCAACTGGCTCAACTGGGCATGTGCAGAAAAGAAACAAAAAACAAACAAAAAATAAACAAAATCCCTCAAAACAATAAAATCATCTGCTCTTCTGTTGGGACAGTGCAGGAGAGACACACCGCATAAACAAAGTTACCAAAGCAACAGCTAGAAAAGATCTGCTTTCAGTTAATCCTGGAAATAAAAGGAAGGGATGGGCATGACTTCAGAAGGAAAGCTTCACAGCTGATGTGTCAATTTGACATCATATTCTGGTTACTGCTTAAAGTGAGAAACCATCAAGATCAAAGAATTTCTGTCTATAGAGCAAAACTACATTCATTATGTGCAACTAGTTGTCTGATCGGAATTGGCAGCAAGAACAGACATGATGAGTGAGTTCTTGCAGCCAGTCTTGGTCAATGCTGACTTACAAACCCACTGAATCCTGACTCCTTTTTCCTTTCAATAGGGGTTCTTTACAGCACTAGCTATAAGGTTTGAAAAAAAGCACATTTTGAAAATACAATCAATACTTCATTCTGATATGCTCTGATCTGTAGACAGCAAATTTGTCTTTCAATTTTTGAACGGGAAGCAAAGGAGAAACACCACTTTCCACCCAATTGTGCATCATGCACAGTTTTAAAACTCTTGTATTACTGTACACTAAGGCTTTACCAGCTGAAACTTAAGGTTGATGGAGCTCACTGGCATTAATAGAAAATAGGACGTGCAAAACTTTGTGCTGTTTGAGTCATCACGTACTGCCTCTGTTAAGTCCAAACTGAACATATTGGAGAAGTTCATTAAAACATTCAGATTTTTTTCCCTTCTTTTTTTGTTGTTTCTCTTTTTTGCTCCGATACTGTTGCCTTCCTTATCTACCCAAGTGCCACTGTCAGAAAGAAATTAAATTCAGAAATAAAATTTTACATTGTAGCTTGGAATTCAGAATTTTTTAAATAAGGTATTCGCATTCATTTGAATTTCAGGATTCAAGTATGAACCTTCTAATCAGCAGTAAGAGAGCCACAATAACACAGGAACCCTGACAAAAGCACAGTTTTCAATCATTAACTGCTCACTGTATTCGGCATCAGAAAGCTACACTTAACTGATGATACTGCTGACTTAAGCAAGGGGATTGCCCGTCTTCGTAGAAGTCTGTCACCCGCTTAGCATTCTGATGGGTTTGATAAACAACCGACCCTGCTTGTAAGTGAGAGCCTCTGCGGCACCCATGTCCTTTGTACACAGGAGATGACTGCAATAGGTCCTGCCTCCTGAAAGAACTAGTAGGTCAGCCTTACAGTAGCCACAGACTAAAAGTGCATCCGCGCATCTGAGTTGCTTGTGTTTCCAGAAAGGCAAAATTTTCACAGAGCTTGCTGGTCTGGTGCTGCAGAGACGAGCCATCAAACCATGTTCCTTCACAGCAGTTCAGAGTGGCACTAGCAGACCACGTAATTGCTTTCCTTACATAGTGGTATACAAAGCCCAGTTTCCATCCTTAACTAAAAACTACAAAGTTGAGTATTTTCCTATTTAAGTCTTCTGCTAGGTTTTCCAATACTGTCTGCACCAACCCTTAGGTAGGTTAGCAGTAATTTTCAGTGGAAAGGACTGAAGGGATGAAACAACACCCAAGGACCGAAATCACCCAAACTGCCCCTTGCACTACCCTTCTCTGACACCCTGGCCTCCACCTCCCCCCTAGAAGGCTGAAGGGTTTTATTTCCCTCTCGCTCAGCACTCTGCACGCTCATAGCTACGGAGAACTGAGCGAGCAGGTTGTGGGTAGCAATAAAAATGGGAGTAGGTGAAGGGAGAAGAGGATGAAGGAAGTTTCTGTTATACAGTAGCACGGACTTGACCTCAGAGTAATGCAGTATTTGCGGAGTTAGGTGAAAGTATTAATAATGAGTAATTCTTCCCATCATCTATAGTTTTGGAAGCACTTTACAGGGGAAAAGGCAAACATCACTGGCACATTTCATAACTGATACAAAAGTGAAACAACCCACTCAAGGTCACAAACCTTTTGCAGGGCAAAAACTGGAGGCAAAAGCTCAGAGCCAAGGGTCCTCCGAAGCAGTTCGTGATTCCAGGCACCTAAGCTTGGTGTGCCCTGGGCAGCACGATACAAAGAAAAGCTGGTTTCTGAAGAGTCCTGAGCTGCCACCTTTTGAATTTCAGTTGCCTTTTAAAACCTGTTTGCTCTTGCCCTGGTATGCACAAATTGCAGTTAACTCTGAAAACTCTTGTCCGCGGGCTTCCTCACTGCCTGCTCCACTGGGCCACACCACCTCACAACCGTTGATACAGAGGGGAGAAGTTTAAACCTATTACAGCACTTGTCAATAATCAAAACTCTAAGACATACTGCGCATTATTATAAAAAATGCATTCATTTTGATGCTCCAGAATCATGTTTCTCTTGAACACACTTCCACGTGTGCAGAAGTACACAGAATTAAGACTGAAAATTTGTTTTCCAAATGGGCTCCTGAAACTAAGTTGGTATATACCTGCTCATGCTGACTATGCAGGCTTCATACAGGCTACACGTCCCACCTCATATCTAATGCTAATACATCTCAGAAGAGCAAGAACGTGGTAGCTTCTTTTTTTCAAAAATAAAAGTGAATCAAAAAGCTCAAAAGCTGGTACAGACAGCAGGCGAGGAGAGCTATGTGATGCTCACCTACCAAGAATAGTGTTGAAGGGAGTAAATGGCCAAGTCATAAGGATAACACAGTACATTCACAAAAATCTCACTTTAAATACTTTGTCACTGAGGCTAACTGTAGTTGCATGGTAAAACACAAAGGGTAAAACACTAAATCCCCCGTTAGTCACTGGCAAAATGCCCAGGGACCGTGGCAGTGCCAGAGCATCACAGCTGTTGGGGTTTTGTCCCCACCTCCGTAGGTGAGTTTTTCATTCTTAAAATAAAATTTCCTGACAGTTCGATGGTGCCTTCTGCAGTGTCCTCAGAAGGTATTTTCGCTAACCTAATTTGTATCTCAATATGCTAGACATTCGTTCAGCCATGCAAGTTGTCTAATGTATTACCGGGTGCTTTGCATTAATTTCTGTGGACATTTGCTGGGAAACTACCTCAGGGAAACAAGGAAGAAAATACTTTCAGAAACTACTGAGCTATGCTAGACTTTCAAGGTCTTTTTATTTATAGGCTATTTTTCACCCATTCATCAGAAAAAATAAATTTATTAAAATAAACTATTTGCATAAAACTTACTTCTTTTATCTAAACATGCAGTTTAGATTGAGAGAATTTCAAATGGAGCTATGAAACCTTGAGATTGCATGGCAATGTACCAATCCAATACATTATTAATATCTCTGGGTGAAACATGGGATTAGATCATGGCCAGGGAAGAAAACAGGCATGGGAACTAATGACCAATTTCAGGTATTATTTGTAGTACTTTAATTTCATCACTTGTATGCAGAATACTGGCTACTTTGAAACGAAGACTTAATGGCTGCAAAACCTTCCACTTTTTCCACAATCACATTTTGGTTAAGCGCTCCCCAAATGGTTCACTAAAAACAAATCCTGTTGCTGTGACTGTGCCAGAGGGGTTGGGATCCCAGGTCCTAACCCAGCCAGCTCTGGGATCTGATCAGTTGCCTCTCAGACACCAATGGTCTCATTAGAAATTTGTTTTGACAGTAATGCAAATTTGCAGTGAGGTCAATGATTTACCTGGTGTGCTTGCTCAGGACTGAAGAAAATCATCGTTTATACAGAGCAACAGCTTTTTGCAGTGAGGACGTTGAGACTCTCATCCTACCTAGAAACTCACCTGCATATGCTGAGCTGTTAGTACTCTGGATTTGTGTTCAGCAGAGTTTTAAAAAAGAGCTGACTTCAGCTTTCAAGCTAGACCAAAATAGTATCAACAACTGAACTTGTAACTTGCTTGCCATCTGAAACTCCTCTGGTAGTCTCTGTTAAATCTGCTGCATCAATTGCTTAGCAGATTTCCCAGATACCACACCATTCACGTGGAACATGCTGTGATTTTCTTGATGGTGCTGAGTACCCTCAGCTCTCACCCAAGCAAATGAGGGATGAGATGCTCAGTTCTCTGACATTCGCTGTCATGCTTAGCACCTCCCAGCACCAAGAGATGCTGACTGTCACTAATACTGCAACAGTCAGTCACTCTACAATATCTGAGATTTCTCTGGCATTGATTTTTGAACTTACACCTTTTTTGATCCATGATTATTTGTTAAGAAACAGCAATGATTTGCTCAGTACTGCATAAAATACAAAAACCTCCCTGCATCAGGGAACTTATTGTGCGGAAAAACAGATTATGCAAAAAAACCTTCAGTGGAGAGGAAAAAGAAGGACAAAATTGTGTCAATTGTTATGTACTTCTTGCTACTTCCAAAGCAAATTATAACACAACAGACATGCATTTTGGAAGCAATTTAGACAAAGCCTGGGATTAGCCCATGGCCTGAAAGAAAACAGGCATGGGAAGTGAGGACAAATGGCACAGTTAGTCCTAGGTTTCTGGAACAAAGAGGTGGGAGACAAACACAAAGGAAAAAGACAAGGCTGTGAAATTCCCTTTTAATGCTACAGGCAAAGGTACAGAGAGGGTATATTAAGAGAGAAAGAAGGTATTGTAGGCATGATCACATTGACAACATTGTGGTTTGGGTAGATGACAGGGAAGTATAATGGGAAACAAGAAGGACTTGAAGAGGTTTAAGTCATCAAATAATTTCTAATTGTCCAAACTTAAATGCTAATAATGGTTGGCCTAACAGAATTGCTTGCTGCAGTAACTTCATGACAAATACAATCTTGATATTAAAAAAATCCTAAAGCTCAACAACTCAAAGGCATGGAAGTTAAAAGATGTTCCCCCAGTAAACATTAACAAGTGCTGCAACACACCACGTAGTGCATTAGAATATACAGGACTTATAATCAAACAGCACGTTATTCAAGTTTTTGTTTCATATTTGTTGTCATACATTTTAAAAGGAGAACCACGCTCAATGTACTTGCCTATGGGAATTCAGTATCACACTGAAGTATGTACCTTTCATTATTAAATTCTGGGGTCAGCCAGGTTTCTGAAGGAAAAAAAGACATGTGTGATTAAACTATGGTTGTGTCTGGGTCTACCTAATAACTTCTGAACTCAGTGACTGAAATCAGTACATTTTGAAAGCTGGCATGGCAGACTTAAAAAATAGTTAATCCCCCTCGAGTTTCACAAAAGCAGGCAGTGGGTATAGAAATTGATGCCCTGGATGCCTCGGCTATGGGAAAAACCCACAGCAAGAGTTGTACTGGAAAATTCCAGCAGGACAGACACCACCAGCCGGACCGTGGCCTGCTCCGGGCAGACAGCCAGCCTTGACTTGGGCGCTATAGTGAGCTGCAGCTGATTCCCCAGGAAACTGAAGTTCAGCCTGCCAGCCCGGTCAGGCGTTTGTACTACCCGCCAGCACCTGATACAATCCAGCCAGCTGCTCAGTGCGTCACTTGGCTGCAACTGCCCTCCAGACATGCCTGGAGACCTTGTCACCATCTCCTGTCTGACGTTTTTGCTGCTGGCTAGTCCGCTTGAGTCTGCTCCAGCGCTCTCCGCTCATTTTTTTGGCCCCTAGCTGTAGTGCTGACTCCCTGGCAGCCTGATTTTAGCCCCACTCCTGACCAGCCTCTCCTCTTCCCCTCAAATCTTCTGCCTCACGTGTTTGTTGACCTTGGCTCAGATCCTCCCCATGGCTTTTCTTTTACCTGATCTTAGACTTCTCTGACTCCCGGGGATGACCCATTTTGGTCACAAAACTGGTTCTGACTCCGCTGACTTTACCTGGCACCAACACCAGACTTGGCAAATCCATGTCCATGTTCCGCGTTTCATATCCCAAGCACCCAGCTGTCCACTCACTCACAAATCATGCTGGGGTGAGACTAACTCTGTAAGGTTGGTCTCAAAACTCATTCTGAGAGCAGGTATAGCATAAGCCAGTGGTTTCAGAAGACTTCTGGAAGATGTTAATGTCTGTGCAGTTCAGCTACAAATCACAAATCTGCCTGAAAAAACTTCTGTAGCTTCAGCCTCTGTGAATCTACTGTTGCTTTGCAGAAACAAACTTGTGCTGTTGCGATTAACTTAGCATTAATGATGGTGGAGTTGAACTGATAAGCGAAAATAAACACAATAGGAGAGATTTGAATGACATGATCGAAGTCCCTCAGGCTTCCGATTAACTGGCTCTGGCACCTAAGTAAATGAACTATTCCAGATTTTACATAAATTATTAAAGTATTATGGAGTCACTTCAATAAATTAGTCCATGAGCAACATAAAATATTCTTCAGGAAAAAAGTTTTCACTAGCCAGTTGCATTGCTGAGTATGCAAGAACAATTCTGCAGTACGTTCCAGACAACCAGTGCGTGTGTGTGATAAAATCAACTCTCATGCTAGGATTGTGCTGGATCTGTAACAATTTTCATGCCAGCAAATAAAAAATTCTGAACTAAAACACTCATTTCATTATGGCACAAATCTAACAACTTATCTATCTCCCTTAGCTCACTGTCATGTATTTTATAAAACTGTCACTCATAATTTGCTGGAATTTATTTTGACTTGTTTTAAAAGGAAAGTAAGCTCAACACTGAAATCTATGTGTGTCTAAATTCCAAATTTTAGTCAGGATTTTCTGTTCCATCAAAGAGACACAGATGACATGGCAGACCAGTTCTAAACTTACATTTGAGAACCTGCTTGCATCAGAAAGATGTCAATTTTCAGGGAACAACATGAAGAGAAATCACAAAGCTTAACTCAAAATATTCTGTGGTTTGTCCCCCTTTTGTACATACCTTCATTTTCAGTATTGGCTGGAACAGAATCAACACCAAAGGGATGCCATGGCTGAAGGTCATCTAGGCTGAACTCTCCATCCACTGGAAGAAGTTCAACTGTGGTCTTAGTTTCCGTCAATGAAGGCATGAGAGCATCATTTCCATAGCTGATTCTGGGTTCGCTGATCATATTGGCCAAAACGTCATCAGAATAGTTTTGCTCTTTCTGAAGCAATTCATCTGCAAGGAAATTTCAACACAGAAACTATCTGAAGGAGCCGGCACTTCAGAGGACCTATTTCCAATGCTATTAAAGTAATAATTTACTGTTACGAGATTCTGTTTTCTTACAATAAAGAAAAACATAAAGGCTTGGAATAGTCAAAACTCTGTGATAAGCACTGCTGCTAAGTAAGGGATTTTTTTGAAACATCAACCAGAATTGTTAAAAACCATTTCCTACCCACAATTCCACCACATAACAGATCGTAGGTCTGTGCTTTACAAGTCCCTGGACCCTTCCCCACCACTTTTAAAAGAAGCACAAATCAATTCCCTTCAATTCAACACGTTGCCATAAGTCACCACACAAGAGGCCCATAGGAAGGAATGTCTTTGTTATTTCCCCTTCCTCTGAAATGCTATCAAAGCTCATCGCAGCTCTTAAATCCTAAATCAGCAAAACAGTTACTGTATTAAATGTGGCTTATTATAAAGTGCTGAATCTGAAGAAATATTCATCCTTTTAACATCTATAACTTCACCAAAATACCAGATTAGTTTTTTGCTAAAATTCTTAAGTAGTAATAGGCATCTGTAGGCAAATTATTTTACAAGTAACCCGGACCTAATGCTGTGTAATATTATCTAGGTTGGGCTTTTTTGGACT
>VXBL01000502.1:13527-23625 GCA_013400195.1 Aramus guarauna | reverse complement strand
CCCCCCCCGAGCGTGGCGGGCGGGGCGGGCAGGGCCCCGCCAGCCGTACTCATCGTCACCCAGCTGCCTGTCCCCAGCCAGACCATCACCGTGTCCTACTCCTGTCCCCGGCGTCCCCGGCCACAGCAGTCGATATCCCAGCGGGGCCGAGCCGAGCGTGCCGCCGGCATCACCGAGCCGTGAGCATCCGCCGCATCCCTCGCCCACGGGGNCGGGGGGGGGATGCCGGGACACCGATGTCCCCAGGGAGGACGGGACCCCCGCGGTGCTGCTGCCCCGTCCCCGATCCGGAGGCAGTTGGGGCAGGAAATCACGGCGTCCTCCCCATTTTAAAGCAGGGGAAAAACAAAGCGCGACACCGCGCCAGGGGCCAGAGCGACCGGGCAGCTCCGCTTTTGGGGGAGAAAAGCTGGAAAACCTCATTTTTACTCCAAACCCCAGGGCTCAGAGGGGTTTCACAACACTCTGTTCCCCTTCATCCCGGTGTCCATCAGACCGGAGCCGAGCTTCCCCGGGGAAGCCCAAAACCCCGGGCTGGGTGTCGGGGCGAGCGGTGGCTGTGGCTGCAGGTGGAGCGGGGAATTGGGGCTCAGCTGTGGGTGCTCAGCTCCTCTGCGGGAACCCACCCATGGGTGGGGAAGGAGACGGAGGTGTGCCGGGGTTGGGCTGCCGGTGGATTTAGGTCCCGAGAGGTCCCAGTCTCTGGATACCTGCTGGGAAGGTGGTGCTGGGCTGAGCTCTGCCGTGTGATGAGGTGTGTCGGGTCTCTGCAGACCTCTCCCTTTGGGATTTCTCCGGCTGAGACCTCTGCCTTGCAGATCCGTGACCCTGCGTGGTGCTAAATGAGGGTGTCAGGGGATTTGGGATCCCGGTGCTGGATGTGGTTTGGGGAGGGCTTGATGGTGATACTGGTGGTTGTTTACCCCCAAGTCCGGAAACGTTCTGCTGGGAAGGAAAGGGAGGGGAGAGCTGGGGCTGTTCCCAGCACCAGAGCGGGAGGGATGTGGCTGGATACGGCCCTGAGACATCCCCGTCCGTGTGGTCCCAGGGCTCCTTGACCCCCAGTGTTGCCCCTTTCTCCTCCCCTTCCAGCTCCCTGGTGGCTCCGCAGTGACCGGGAAGGACCAGGGACCTGCTGGTGGCCTGGGACAGGACAGGACAGTGACTGGTCAGTGCTGTGGCTCTTGGGTTGGGGTTTGGGTGCTGCTGCCCGGCACCCTTGGGTGTCATCGCCCTGTCCTCCCAACCCTCGCACGGATGGAGCGGGGAGGGGATGTGCGTAAGGAAACAGGTCCTGTGCCCTAGAAATGCAGCTTTTCCTGGGGATTTCCTGCCTGATGTGTGATGGGGCATGAGAAAAACGGTGCCGTTGAGCAGAAGGTGCTGCTGGAAAGAGGTTGTCCCCGTCCGAGGAGAGGGGACCTTGCTTTAAAATCCAGTTTGGCCCTTGCTGGGTCTCTCCGAGTCCATCGAGATGTCAGCTCTTGGGTAGGATGGGGAGGTCAGGTGGAGAGATGCTGGTGGTCTCCCACGGCAGGGAGAAGGTGCAGGGCTCCGGGGAGCAGCCAGAGCGG
This sequence comes from Aramus guarauna, assembly GCA_013400195.1. Lineage (NCBI taxonomy): Eukaryota > Metazoa > Chordata > Aves > Gruiformes > Aramidae > Aramus > Aramus guarauna. The sequence goes on along the minus strand of VXBL01000502.1, from coordinate 22,051 downwards.
ACACGTGGGCATTGCCTGCCTCAGCACCCCCACCCCAGCGCTGCCGGGAGCCTCGGGGCCACATCCAGCACCTGTCGTGACTGCACCGGCACCCAACCGGGAGCTGGTGGCACCATCATGTCCCAGGCAGAAGGTACGGCTGAGCCCTTGGTCTGTCCCGGGGGAGGTGCAGGCTTTGCACGGGGACCGCAGTGCTGGTGTGACCCCCCCCAAAATCAGCACCAATCTCCATCCCACCCTGTTCAATGGCCCCATTTTGCTTGGATTTTTGATCCTAAAAGCACTTTGTGCCCCAAACCCTGATTTGCAGGGTGCTGCACTGCTCCAGGAGCTCCTGTAGCAGGACCCCCTGTCCCTGTGCCCCCCACCCTGTCCCTGATCCCATCTGCACTGCGGGGGGAGGGCGGTCGGATGTGGATGGAGCTGGGTGGTGGGGTGGGGTGGGGGGCACAGAAATAAGCACTGGAGGGGAAGCGCAGGCAGCTGGTCCCCACAGCATGAGGGATCCATGCATGGACCACTCCGTTCCATCCCTCCCAGGAGATGAGGAGACCTTTGAATACTGCGATGTGGTCATCAACAGCCAGGAGAAGGTTTCGGATGTGTACACGCAGCTGGAGAAACTGGGGGAGTAAGTGGGGGTCCCACGCAGCTGCTGCTTGGGGCTGGTCCATGGCTGTCCACGCGCAGCCATGGGTGGGATGCAGGGTGGTGGTGATGGCTCCTCCACCCCTCATCCTTGTTCTGTCCCAGGGGAAAATTTGGGACAGTGTACCGGCTGCAGGAAAAAGCCACCGGCAAAATCCGGGCTGGGAAATATTTCCGGACGCGGACAGCTAAAGAGAAGCAGGCAGCTCAGGCTGAGGTGGAGCTCATGAACCTGCTGCATCACCCACGCCTCGTGCAGTGCCTTGCCGCCTTCCAGGGTCCCGCCGAGCTGGTGATGGTGATGGAGTAGTAAGTAGGGGGGGCAGACTCAAGTTTGGGGATGGTGGGGATGGTACTGGACCCTGCAAGGAAAAGTACAGAAGGCAGGGAGGGGTTCCTGCACCGTGGGGTGCTGGCATGGGGTGTTGGATGGATGAGGAACCTGCTGAACCTGGAGGTATGGGTGGTGAGATCTTCCTGGAGCACTGAGTCTGGGTTCCCAGGTGGGATTTCTCCTCCTTGGGGCTGGAAGACCCCAGTGAGGTCCCCAGCACTCTGTCCTCCCCCAGTGTGGCAGGTGGGGAGCTCTTTGAGCGCATTGTGGACGATGACTTTGAGCACACGGAGCCCAGCAGCACCCAGTACCTGCGGCAGATCCTGGAGGGACTGCAGTTCATGCACAGCCAGGCTGTCGTCCACCTCGACCTCAAACCCGAGAACATCGTCTGCGTCAGTCCCGGCAGCCACTGGCTCAAGATCATTGACTTCGGCTTGGCACAGAAGCTGGGTGAGTGAGGAGGGGGGTCCTGGGGCACCGGGGCAGGGACTGTCACCATCGCAGGGACACGATCCAGCTGGGCACATCAGCAGGGAGCTTGGCATCTCCTGCCCATGTCTTTGGGACAGGCACCAGATCAAGGACCTTCCTGGTGACTGTAAGATGCTCTGGGGAAACTTTAATGTCCCCAGCCCTGCCTCTGAGGTGGACATCCCTGAGACCCCCACCCCTGTGGGTGCCCGGCACCCAGAGATGCTCTAGGAGATCACCAAGACCTGTGATGGGTCCTGGAGGGTGGCTGCTCCACCTGGATGCAGGGCTTCATCCACCCGGTACACATTGAGGTGCCTTGGGGACATCCCAGCTGGAGACCTGTCCCACAGTGTCCATCTTCTCCACAGCTCCAGACACCCCCGTGAAGGTGTTACACGGCACCCCTGAGTTCATGGCTCCAGAAGTGGTTGCCTTTGAGCCCGTGGACTTCTCCACGGACATGTGGAGTGTTGGTGTCATCTGCTACATCCTGTGAGTGGCCTCCTGGGGACAGCAGGTCGGGCTGGAGGGGGTTGAGCTGTCACTGATGTCCTTGTGTTGCCTCTCCAGGCTGAGCGGGGAGTCCCCATTCCAGGGTGACAATGACATGGAGACGCTGAGCAACATCACAGCTGCCCGGTGGGACTTTGAGGAGGAGACTTTCTCAGAGATCTCCCAGCAGGCCAAGGAATTCATCAGCCAACTGCTGCAGAAGGACCCACGGTAGGCCCTGGGGGTGGCTGTGGGGTTCATCCCCATGGTCAGAGCTGGAGCTGGGTTTTGGGGTGCCAAGGGGAAAGTCCTCAATGTGGTCAGTGGAGGGGATGCTCCATGGGGCTGTGCCAGATGCTGAGGGTCTGGAGGTGGTGCAGCCACCCAATGACCACCCCGTCTGCCCCCAGGCGTCGTCTCTCCAGTGCAGGGGCTCTGCTGCACCCCTGGCTGCAGCAGCCCCAGCCCAGCAGCATGAAGCCGCTGTCGAAGGAGAAGATCAAGCAGTTCCTGACTCGTCGGAAGTGGCAGGTACCTGGGGGGCAAGATGAGGACGTGGGGATGGGGATGGCTCTCGTGGGGCTCAGTGCTGCTCCTCTTCTCTCCAGAAAACAGGCAAAGCCCTGCTGGCCCTCAACAGGTTGACCCTGCTGTCCCAGAGCCCGGAGAGGAAAGTGTCAGAGGCTCAGGGTGAGGAAGGTGATGGCCCCTGAAGTATCATCCCCAACGCACCCCATCAGCCCGTTCTCTCTGCTCTGCCACCCCCAACTCATGCTCCTGGGCAGCTTCTCCCACTTTTGCTCCAACCTGCCCTGGTGCCACCAAACACCCAGACGTGTCCCCACTGTGGCATTGCTGCTCCAGCTTCAGTGCCCCAAGGGTCCTCTCCACTCTCGTCCCTGAGGGACTGGCTCTGGTGCAGCCTTGGAACAGGCACATCCTGCTCTTCAGGGCTGGGATTTCTGTGATCCAGAGCTGATCCCCACAGGACATGGCCCACAGGTGCCACACATGTCTCTCCAGCAGAGAAGGAGGGTTGAACCTGGCTGTGTCCTCACTGTTCCTTCTGTCCATCTGCCTGCAGACCTGGGCTGCAGCCCAGAGGAGGACCAAGCCTCCAGGTCTCTGACCCAACAAGGACCCAGCTTCTCAGAGCTTCTGATGGACCGAGAGGAGGAGGAAGATGGGAGTGCCGCAGTCATGGGGAGGCAGAGAACAGCACCAGTGTGGCCGTGCCACCCCAGTCCTGGACCACCTAGAGCAGCTGGTGAGAGACGAGCAGGGAGTGATGGGGATAGAACCTCCTCCAGCAGCTCTCACAATGACCCGGCCAGCCTGGGGTAGACCCAGACCCCAGGGCTCCTCTCCGGTGGGTGAGCTCTTGGGATCCCACGTTGTCCCTGTGGGGACAGCCATGCCTGCTGTCCCCAGCAAGGAACCAGAGCTCCTGTCTGCATGGCCACCCAGGGTAGAGCTGTCCCCAATAAAGCACTGAGGATCTCTGCACTGCCTGTGCCTCTCCTTTTTCTCCCAAAAGTCACTGGGAGGGGTGGGAAAGAGCTGCCCGAGCTGTGCCCACCATTTGGGAGCTGGCGCCAGGCTCTCCCCCTACCTGGGTCATCACCCTTGTCCTCTCCAGGAGGGATGCTGGCAGTGGGACTAAGTGGGGATGGCTCTAGCAGCAGCCCTGGTGACCCTTGTTTGGAAGTGTCTTCTCATCATCAAGGTGGGTTGACATGTCCTGAGCCCACAGGCAGGAGCAGAAGGATGAGCCCTGGGGTCTCCCCTTTTCTGGGCCAACCCTGGCACCAGCAGGGCTGGAGGGGGCCCAGAAACGGCCTCTGTGACCTCCAACTTTCTCCTGGGGAGGCAGCTGGGGCAGAAATTGGGGTTTGGGAGCCCCTCTCTGGGCATGGACCAGATGGTCTCCAGAGGTCCCTTCCAACCCCTGTCATTGGTTGGACTTGATGATCTTAAAGGTCTTTTCCAACCTAGATGATTCTATGATCCTGTAATTCTGTGAAAACCCACCTCCTGTTCACGCTGGGATGCTCTCCCCCAGCACATGCCAACGCCAGAGGACTTTTGGCGGTGCCCTGATCACGGTGGTCCAGCCCCGTGCCCACTGCTCGTGTGCAGCTATGCCAAATAACACACGACTGAGGCACAGCTGCAACTCTTCTTCCTCCTCTTCCTCCTCCCCTGCTGGGCAAGGCCACCAGGAGGAAAGTGTCATTTTTATTAAACAGAGCCAAACCCACCTGCTCGCACAACCACGGCATCAGAGGCGCTGCTGGACCAGCGATGACAAACCCACTTTTGGAGAGTTTGCTGAACCCTCTAGGAAGCTGATGGCCACCATGGCAGGAGGTTTCTGGGTCAGAATTTGGCAACCTGCTGCCTCGAGACGGACAGACCAACCGGAGTTCCTGTGGTGCCTTGGTTGGGGGACTTCACGGCTCTTATCTGCTCTTCTCTTGGGCCAACGGAGAGGGATGCTGTCACCTTCCTGTCCCGTTATTGTGGCATCGACTCTCCAGCTGACGAGGCTTTATCAGCGCCCAGGCCTGACTTGAATTTTTGTGGCAAAAGCCCGTTCCTGTTAGTAACGTCCATGGCCGACGGCTGCTGCTGGGTACGTCTGACCACGGGAAGCAGGAGACCGCTGTGGTGTGGCAGAGTCGTAACATGCTCTGCCCAGGGCTTGGCGGTCTCTTCCCTTGTTGGAAACAGTAGATGCAACTGAAGAAGGAACTTCATTTGGAAGTTGGTGCACAGACCTCCAGCCGGAGCACGGGGAGCCATTTTAGGGACCTCCCAAGGATGGTGAGGCCACCTTGATGTTTTCATCACTTGGCAAGCTGTAGGTCACTCCTCACAGGGTTCGACCGTGGCTCTTCAACGGCCAGGTGAGACAGAGCTCACCCGCTTTCCGTTCCTCCCACGTTTTCAGTGGGAGATGGGGATTCACTGCTCTGAGTTGGAGGAGAAGCTCCTTAGAAACAAATAAACAAAAATATTCCATGTTCTATCCACGGCGCTGGTTTTCCCTTCCCAGAGTAACAGAGAGAGGCTCCTCCCCTGCTCTTCTCTGGATGTTCACATGCACCATGTCCTGGCTTTCACCCGTTATCTATCCCATGCTTTCCTCATCACACAGACTCTGAACTCGCACGTATCCCTTGGGAACCAAGCTGAATGCCTTCAAGCTGCAGATGATAAGCAAACACCAAGTTACATATAATCAATCCCTTGATGAGCTATTTACCATGTGACATCACAAAAATATTTCTGGTTGGGATCTATGTTTATCTTCGTCTGTTTTCCAAACTCCTCATGGCCCTGAAAAATCCATGTCCCAGGACACCAGACATGAGCTTCCTCTATATAACCCTGTGGTTTACGCTGTAAAAATTGATTTACCTACAGAAGAAGCTGGTTTACCTACAGAAGGCACGTGTTTCTTCTCCTTCCACCGCTTCCCATGGCTTAACACTTTAAAATGTGTGCTTGAGAAAGCGATGGGCTAAATGAAGAGTGGAGTTATACCTGGAACTCATCACAGCCACCGAGAAATTTGGCAGCACTGAAAATAGAAATCCAATCTCAGCACCTCGGAGGCAAAGGAATTAAAATCTTGATCCTTCCATCAAGAAAGACTCTTGGGTTGACCTTCACTTCAGACACGCAACTTCACAGTAGGTCTTCAAACCAGAAATCCTCTGTCGGAGCAAGTCCTTGGGGAACCCTACGAAGCAGTTCCCTCCCTAGCTCAGGTGCCCCGAGGTCCAGCTCCTCGGAGGTACGTGAGGTGGGGTCGGATGTCCAAATAACCTCGAGCTTCTGGAGCTTAGTCCTTCAGCACCAAGTTATCGTGATAATCTTGGGTTTATTTTGGGCTGCACATTCTAGGTCCAGGAATGCTTATTTGGATGAGGAAATATTGCCTGGGTAGCTCTAACATCAAGAAATAGTAAATTTTTTTGTGGACCTGCAAATTCGGGGGAGGGGGGAACCAAACCCAAACTATAAAAGTATGTTTTCCTGCTTGGGAATTGAAATGATTTAAGAAAACAAACCCCAGTCTGAAGTCAACCTTAAAAAAAAAAAAAAAAAAAAAAAAAAAAAATTACCCCTGGGCACATATTGGAGAGGTTTATTTGATCGTGTCATTTCTAGAATACTTTTTCAAGGACCGTTACAGCAGGGAGCGAACAGCCACCACGTAATTTGGATTGCCAGATAAAAGCCTTCACGTATCGCAAGTCAACCACCAGAAAAGTGGTGAAAGCAGAGAAGACACGAGAGCGTGTGGACTTGGTGGCAACACGTGCAAAGGCAGTTAAAGGAGGGCAGAAGCTGTAGGTGATGGAGGAACATCAGTAATACCTGAGTCGTGGTGCACTTGTCTCTCAGCAAAGCTCCCCGAGCGAAGCAGGGTGTCCTCTCCTCCTAAAGGGCACGGCCAGGTCCTGCCCAAGCTCTGGGGGAGGTCGGGAGGCTCTTTGTGGTCACAGGAACTCACTAACCATCAGCCCAAGGTGCAGCGCCCAGGATGGGTTGTGCAGGGCTGGCCCAAGAGAAGAGCAGGTAAGAGCCGTGACGTCCCCAACCAAGGGACCGCAGGCACTCTGGCTGGTCTACCATCTCTGAGATTGAGATGAGGGATGAGCAGGACACTCCTCCACCTTGTCCTCCTTGTACGAGTGCAAGCGCAGCCGTGTCCAACCTGCACCAAGGCCCTCCAGCACCCCAAAAACCAGGGCTGGGCTCCCTCTTTGCAGCTCAGTACCTTGCCCATGAGGAACAGCACAACCCCAAATCCCTCCTGAAACACCTCCCCGAGCAAATGAGGCCACAAACCCAGTCCTCAGTCCCCCATTTCATACCCTGCTTTCACGGCCTTCATCCCACCATTGCAGCCCTCCCTGTGGCCAGGAGATGGTACCATTGGCCTTGTCCCTGCTTCTTCTGGGGATGGAGAGCCACCGCTGTTCCTCATGTCAATCCCACCCTGCTCAACCCTGCCTGCTGCTCTGATCGCACTTGCCCTTGACATGGGACATCCCACCCCAAGTCAGGAGGGACCTGGTGGCACCTTTGAGATCAAAGCCTGGCCCTGCCTGACCCAACAGGCAGCCTGGGACCTGTCCTAGCACCCGTCTCCCACAGGGCTGGGTCCGCACCAGGTCTCCTGCATGGGGGTCTCCACTCCTGCCCTTCGCCCCCAGCTGGGATCCCAACCCTTGCACCCTTTTCCAGCTGTGGTCACAAAGGTCTTGCCAGCACGAACGTGGGTGCTCTGACAGCACCCAGGTTTGACCTCAGCACATGGGCAGGATGTGCATGGTGGGACCCAGACGGACCCCCTGCCCCATAGCAGAGCCCGTCCCCGACACGGGATGGCTCTGGGTGAAAGCCCTGGTCCTCACACGTGGTCCTGGTGACATCTGCCCTCCTGGGCACACCTCTGGGACAGCATCAGGGTGGCAGTCCCCGTCCCCGTGGAGGGTCACAATGTTCACAAAGAACTGGGATCTCAGGGAATTAAATGCAAAATCCTTCATGAAATGTTGAAATATTTAATGAAATGATTTCGACTGCAAGATTGAGCTTTGGAAAATCAGAACGAACCCAAATGTGGGTGACCCCAATTTCGGTGCTGCTGAGCCGCCCGCGGCTCCTCTCTGACCTCCCAAACCCCCAGAGATGATGATGATGATGATGGGGAGGGCGCAGCATCTCGCCGAGGGCAGCTCGGGAATGGGTGGCAGCTGCCTGCTGGCGTCGCGCGTCCCCGGGGCCGGGATTTGGGGTTTGCAGAGGAGGGGAGAGGTTTGGAAGAACAGGTCCGTCGCGTTCCCCCGGTCTCTGTGGTGCCTTGCCCCGACACCTCGGCAGGTCTTGCCGAACAGGAGATGCCGCGAGAGCCAGACGGATGCGGTAACGCTGGCGTCTGGCCCCGGGGCTGCGCGGGGGGTGTTCCAGACCACGGCAGGTCCTGGGGGTTCCAGGACCTCACCTGGATCAGTCCTCCACCCACCCAGATCTGTCCTCCGCCCATCCCTCAGCAGATGTCTCCTCGAATCTTAAATTTCCGCAAATCTCGCCAAATCTCACCGAATCTCACTAAATCTCGCCAGATCTCAGCAGAATAATGTGCTTCGTGTCCTGGCAGCGAGTCGGAGCTGCAGTTATGGATGCCGGCGCGGGAGGAGCCCTGGGGAGATGCCTTGCCCTGCGCGGGCAGGGAGCAGGCAGGACTTGCTCCCACCACATCCCCGGCCGCGCAGGGATGATGCTCTGCGGCGCGTGACGGGTGCTGCGACCCCAACGCCAGCTCCGTCCCTGCGTGCCCCCCCGCCCGTGGCACCCTTGGGTGACGTGGTTCTGCTCGTCCGGCTCCCAGACGGACCGGCGGCAAGGCAGGAGCTTCTTGGGCCATCAGGGTCTGTCGCTCCTGGCGGGGCCGTCCCCTGCCCACGGCGTGCCAGCCCCGGCACTGGGCACGTGTCCGCACCCGGGGACCCCCCCAGACCCCGTGTCAGACGCTCTGGAGGTCCCCTGCCCTGG
>VXBL01000500.1:99683-114582 GCA_013400195.1 Aramus guarauna | reverse complement strand
CCAGCAGCACCCCTCTCCTTGTGTGCTCCTCTACCACCTGCATCAAAAAGTTATCATCTGCTCTCTGCAGGAACCTCCTGGACTGTGTGTGCCTGGCCATGTTGCCTTTCCAGCAAATATCAGGGTGGTTGCAGTCCCCCATTGTACATGTTCTTCCCCAATACTCAAATTAACCGAACCGGTAGGACCTCTCTATTAAAAAACAAAACCAAAAACAACCCCTCCTTGACCACACTGTTCTGCTGCTGACAGCTTATTCTAAGCAATTTTATAAGCAGAACTGTTCTAGTAAAAATCACTCTGCATATAGACATTTTCCACTGGAACACTGTGCACTAAATCTGCTGCTCCTTTCATGATAATGAGAGTTTAGGGCAAACATAGCAGGTCAGTACTTGTTTAGTAACTAGTATTTAATAAATCAGACATACTTACGAAGATCTAGCTGGAAGTGGTATAACAAAATTGCTGCCTCAAGCTGTTCTCTCTTTGCAGCTGGATATTACTTTTTCTCACAATGGAGCCACACTAGTAGAGGGTGTCCTGACACAGTTCTGATTTAGCCATCTTTTCTCAAACTGCTGCTAAAAGTGGTCTGTAATAATGTCTCCGCTGCTGGAGACATTTGTTGGACATATAAAGTCCTGACAACTTGCTGAAAGCACAACAGTGCTCAGATTCTTTATCTTCTTTTATTAAGTATTACTGGCAGAAGCATATTTATAATACTTGAGGTGTTAAATCACAGTTGAAGAGAGCTCCCGGTGAACAGATATTCCTGTGAACAGGAATATCTGAATACCCTTTAGCATGCACTTTAGAAGAAGGGTTCATGAACTAGTCCTTTGCAAAAGCTGCAGTTTGAGGTTGTATTGTCTTCCACCAATATCGAAAGACTTAAGAAACAGTTGAATTAGCTGCTCTAACAACACAGTGATGGAAGTTAGGGTCACAAAGAATTGTGTAGTTGCAACACAGGCATTGAATTTACTAGCCCACGTGAGTGACAAGGTGACTTTTTCTCACAATGGTAGCAATCACTTTACCCTTTTATTTCCCTGGTTTTAAACAGTTTCGGATACCTTAGAAAAGTTTAGACTCCCCTTCTTCCTCCAGTTTCACCCAAGAAAGCCAAACAGCCAAAATCGAAAGGTGCAGTAACACAGCAAGGAAATGGGACAGCCCTAGCCTGGAAAGCCCACTTCCACCAACAAAGGGAGCCTTGGAGCTAAAGCAGCATGGCATGCTCCCCTGGCAGTTGATGGATCTTTTCTCTGGCTTCAGGGTCACAGAAGGAAGACTTCTGTCTGGGATCCACCAGTGACCAGCATGAAATCAAAGTCATTTCAGATTGATAGCATGAAATAGCAAGTGGGAAAGCTGCAACTTTGATGTTGCTCAACTGCTGGAATAATGCTCCCACCTAACTTGTGGATCTCATCTCTGCATGAAAGAGACGTCCCCAGACATTGTTCAGTTTAGAGCTCAGACAGAGCTGCCTGATGCTTTCTCTCGCATGTTAGGTGCAGCTGTCCTTTCGATGAGGTCAAGGTGGACTTCCCTGAAAGGACTTTAAGAGCATGTGAGTATTACGGTCACAGATGTGACACACACTAGCGTTTGCAACCATACTTATCCTTGAAGTTTTCAAAGGTGCATTTTTTCCACAGGAAGGAAATGCTGAATAGTTCTGAAGTTACTTTGGCTGTATGTGTGAAATACTAGAATGTTTTATCCATAAATATAGCTAATCATCACCACATAAAAGGCATAATTCCCTTCCTGTGGACTTCTGGTAGAGGGTCCATTTTGTATGTCTTTGGAAAGCATGATCCTGCTATCTGCACACTTTGCCTCCATCCACTAAATTTGGCAATTTCAAATCAAATTCATGCTTCTGTTATGTCAACGGCATTGCAGGTAGACAAGAAAATGTCTTGTTGTAGGATGTTTCTGCTGACAAAATTGCCAAAATATCTAATAATATCTATGCTGAATAATGTACCACGTTATATGCCACAGTTAAGTTTTTTATCCTTTTCCTACTAAAAGGTATTTAATTGATTTAAAATTCCTGAAAGTTTGGGTGGACTTTTCTTTTTTAAAATATAAAAAAGGGGTCAAGTAGCTAATACGTTATAGAAAAAGCTTATTACGATGTCTGGAAGAGAAGAAACTTTTCTTATTTAACACCACCAGATCCTATACCTTTAAACCCACTAAGCAGGATCGTAACTGTAGCTGTTCTTTACTTTAAAAGCAATGGGGTTCTGCAGACACAGCAGTTCAACTGGAAAAGACTGTGAAGTTCAAACCTGGTTCTGTGTTACAACACTTGTCACATTCCAAGGTGTTTTTTGTAATCAGCAATTGATGTAGCTGGCAAATGGACAGGGTATGCCTGTGGAACAAATGCTGGTTGATCTGTTCTAGCCTTCAATGTCAAAGGAGAAGCTTAACAATAATATTCAATAAAATATATTGTTGCACCACGAGAGTTAAAGTTCGTTCAGATTTCTAAGTATAAAATACTTGCTTTAGCAAGAGATACTGAAAACTCAGTGTTTACACTGTTAGTGAAGAACTAGTTGGTAGAATTAATTTCATACCCACTGATAAAGCATTCACAGTGAGGTAGCCATTACAGGTAAGCAACATCTTTAATAGTGTTTCTAGTCAAATTTTGGTGGAATTCATCATATAAGGGATATAGTAGTACACAGTTTGAGCAATAACCCTTGAAGTTATTTCCTCAGATTCTTCAAAAATACCATAATTTGAAGAGACTGATGGAAACCTGGACAAGAAAATCATCAGAAAATATTAAAGAAGAACATAAATAGATACAGTTGAAAGTTTTTCTTTGCTGGTTCATGTAATAATTCAAGATGTGCATTAAAGGCTAAAAGGAATAGTCAAAATTCCCTGTCTTCTGCTGTCCTGGCTCACATTACCTGTTACCAAACTTTCAGAAAGATGGGGGAGGGTGTCGGGTGTGTATGTGTGTGCAGGGTGGGAGTGGTGGTGTTCAGATACACTGTCCTTTTGTTGGACTTGATACTTAAAATTACTTTATGCCTTCAGAAAATATATTTGCCCTGTATATGTTTGGCAAAGGGCTGTAAAGCAGAAATTATGTCAGACCTCTCTGACCTCTTCCCCCCCAAAAAACCCATGATATATATTTGGCTCAAGAAGCAACCTTGCTACATCACACTCACTGTTCTAGTGCAAAACTACTGTACTGGATCCACAGCAATGTAGCTGTTCAATGGTTTAGCGGTGGTGCCTGAAGCTAAAAAAGAAGCAAAGCTGCAAATTGAAACTGAGGCGGTAAAAGCAGCAGTAACTGCCTGGAGTGAACAGGCCTCTTCCATGGGCACTATTTACCCCTTATGGATGTGAGAAGTAGTAGTGCTGCTGAGGACTAGGTGATCAGTGGCATACTTCTACTGAGGTAAGATAGCCATCCGGTAAAGATACTGGTATAAAAAAGATACTCTTCTGTCTCCTCGTACATGTGAAAAAAAATTGCCCCTGCAAACTACCCTTGCCACCTTCTTTTTCAGAGCATTGTAAACAACAGCAGCATCCTGCTTGTGGCTCCACTTTATCACCAGTGTGTCATGAGGCTCTGACATCTAGGAGAGGCAGAATCTATCTGCGTGACACTTTCCTGCTTACCCACTATACTTGCGCAACTCTTAGTCTGGCATCTGCCCTATATTTTAGCTACCTATAGCTATCTTCTTCTGAGCTCAACACAGTCTTGCCTTACCTGTATTTATTCAACCTTTCACTGCAATGATGAATTCGATAGCCCAGAAATCCTCATTCTTTGGCCTAGAGGTTAGTTAAGTGTCTGTGGAGTTGGCTTTGGGTATAAGCAATCCAGCTGAGTGCCAAAGCACTTAATGTGTATGGTAAGCTATGCACTAACTCCTGATGGCATACACAAAGTGCTTTATTCCTCCTTCATACAGAGGTGAATAACATCAAATTCCTTCACAGAAGAAGCAAGAGGTGATACCTCTTTTTCGTTCTCAGAAGGGGTAACTAAATCCAGGCCGAGAACTGTGCTATTGCAGTGACAGAATTGTGCTGTCTTTATAGACAATCCATCCCAGTCATTAGTGAAAACACAGGTTCAGCAACGTGTGCCACCAGTACATTTTGTGGCTTATGTAGCTCCAGAGGAACAAGTCTGTATAGTTGAGAGATCATCTCTGTACAAGAGAGTGTGTAACACAGTCGAGATGGGTACATTCACTTCCTTTCCAGCCAGCTAGACAGGATAGCCCAAGTCACCATTTGGGTCCAGAGAACATTACTGACAATAACATATTTACAATAACGTCTGGAAACTCAGTGAGCTGAAGCCCTGTTTAAACTTTATACACTACTTGTAAACTCAGAGCACTTCTCAAATATTCATTAATTAACCTTCACAGTGTCTCTTTAACACAGAGGCATACAAACGAAAGTAACCGGCGGGTTCGTTTTGTTTTCCTTTTACCAGGACAGGAGAACTGGCAAACTCCCCCAGACAACCCCAACAAAACCAAAAACCGAACCCTCAGCGAAACCTTTTATAGCAAAACAGCGTCACCTACTGCTTCATATTACAGCTACACCCTTATGCTATTAGAAAACAAAGCCGAGGGGGAAACGCCAGGGGAGAAAAAGCCAAACTACCTGGGTTTTAGTGAACTTTCTCCTGAATTACCGCTACAAACTTCTAGTCCCGATGCCAACGCGAGAGCTGCCCGTAGACAAGCGGGCACAGCCTTTCCCCACCAGCTGTGTCAGAGCCCCGGGCTCTCCGCACCCGCCCCGGGGCCGCCGCCCGCCTGAGCCGGTGCCGGCGGCGGGCGGGAGGGAGGCAGGGTGGGTACCACGGTGTCACCGCGTCACCGCCTCCCCGCCTCACGTACCCCGCTGCCTTCCCAGCGCGGCAGAGACCGGCACGCCGGAGGCAGGCGCCGTTGCGGCCGGGAGGTGTCGCTGCCTGCCGCCGCCAGCAGCACTGCCCGCCCCGCTTGGCGTGCTCGGACGCAGTTAAGTGGCTGAGGAGGTCTTTGGAGGCGGGAGTGAAGCTGTGGTACAGATGCCCCGCGAGACGTCTGAGTTGTGGAAGTGCTCTGTCGCCGAAGTCTCCTCAGCAGGTCTCCCTCCACCGCAGCCGTCTTCACCCGGGCTGGCAGGGAGCGGCAACCGCTGTTGGCAGAGTGGCACGGCGGGATCATGGCTGCTCCATCTCCGCAAACACAGCAGCCGCTGCGGTGGAGCGTGAGGCTGCTCCTCACTAGGGAAGAGCTGCCGGCGGGACTGCAGCTCGCCAGTCCCAGTCAGAAAGCCCTGCAGCTGGAGGTGCAGCCAAGGGAGGAGGACGCAGACGTGACTGTGACAGACGGTTAAGTACCGAGCCCCGTCGCGCCGCTGCCGGCCACCCCCCTCGGCTTCTTCCCCGCAGGGGAACGTCGACTTCGCCGTCCAGGGCGGTCTCCGCTTTCCGCCCCCGCCGGGAAGCGTCTGACCCTGGAGGGGGCCAGGCACTTCTCGTTGACGGCTCGGGGCAGGGGGAAGAAGCCCTGTGGCCCGCCGGGCTGTCAGCGCCGAAAGTAACCCCGGCGCGGTGCGGGGGGCTGCCGCCGCCTTCCTTCAGCGCTGCCGGCGCCCTCGCGGCCAGGTGCCGATAGCGGCCGGGCGGCAACGTCCCGGGCCGTTAGGGGCCGTTAACGGCCGAGGTGGAGCGCGGCCGCGTCTCTCCCGGTGTGGGTCGGCGGGGAGCTCGGCACCTGCCCCAGTGGGCGCCGGGCTCGGCAGCAGCAGCCCTGGCCCCGTCGGGGTCAGTCCAGCTCTCGGAGCAGGTGGCTGGTCTAGGCGCTTTCCTCGGGCTTGCCGGGCTCTGCGGGGGGACGTGGGAGTGAAACTAGTAGACTCCCGGTGAGGAGCCAGCTTAAAGCCCGGACCGAGTGGCACGCACGCAGCTAGCGGGAGCTGGTCTCGTCAGCACTGCCTTGCAAAGCGCTGCCCCGTGTACGGCTTTCCCTGCTGTTGTCAGTGGCAAACTGCCTCTCGGCAAGAAGTTACTTTATCGTGGAAAGATACAAACTGGCATGTCAGGGTTTTTTTTTTCCCCCTCTGTTCTTGAGCGTTGTTGAGTTTGTAACTTCAGGCAGGGATGGTCAGAAGAAGTCTTTCCCCCTTATCTGAAGGAGAAGGGCTTGATTTCTTCCTACGAAGCCAAATGGAAGAGACAAAATAGAAGAACTGGAAAGGGAAGGAGGAAAAGAAGCCACTGTGTAAGCTGTACGAACAGAACTACGCTTGTTTTCCTTCTGCTGCTGCCAGTTGGACAACAGTGCTGAGAGGGAGCAGAGCACAGCAGTGTCTTGGGATGCGCTGTGCTGCTGTGAAAAACCCAAACCCGTCCATAAGGGCAGCACTTAGCCCTAAGTAATTCTCTCTGACTCTGCTACTTGTAGCTAGGCCGTCTTAAGATGCACAGGTGATGTCTGCATGCACACACTTTACTGACTTTCTCAAAAGGAATCATTCAGATTTGTGTCTTTACAGGGTAGTAGTGGTAAAAGCAAACCTCTTGAATCTCGGTGTGGGAAGACTGGGGAGAAATGAAATTGCTGTACACATAGAAAGTAATTAGAAATGCTCTCAGAGAGGTGAGGTCACCTCTGGACTCAGCAGGTCTAGACACACAATAACTTTTTTCAAAAGTGATCTCAGTAATTTCTGAAAGGATTGCTGGAATAGATGGATTACAGTCATGTAATTTCTTTTTCAGTCAGCAGTTCCTATACCTGTTGATACTGGATATTTGCTTGTGCTATCAGTCATTTAAGAAAGCATGAGTGACAAAAACTGACCACTAATCAGATGAGATGTGCTTCTGTCTTGCTCTGTATTAATTTGAAGACTGGTCTGTGGGTACTGTTCTCTTGGTCTTTCATTTTATACATGCTTGCTCTTTCATGCATGTGAATGAAAGACCTGCTGGAAGTGGAGTGAAATTCAAAGTTATCAGCTGGGGTTTTTTATTGGAAGGGCTCTAATGGGACACAACTGAAAACTTTGAAGATACAAAAGAGATATGTTTTTTTAATGCCCAACAGTACTGAAGTGTAGTTTACTAAAGACTTGTTTGATAAGTTTTGGATGAGGGTGCATCAGTGGGCATCAGTATATTGTTGCTATGAGAGGGGAAATTTGCAAACCTGTTTTGAGGTGCAAGCTGTTTTCTTTCATCTTTTTCCTTTCGTATGAAGATGTTCAAGCAGTGCCCTATTATCACAAATCTGTAGTGGTATTTGGGAATTAAGTAAC
The DNA here is from genome assembly GCA_013400195.1 of Aramus guarauna. NCBI lineage: Eukaryota > Metazoa > Chordata > Aves > Gruiformes > Aramidae > Aramus > Aramus guarauna. The sequence goes on along the minus strand of VXBL01000500.1, from coordinate 107,238 downwards.
CTGATGATTGAGTCCTTTGTGTATTAGGTGAGAGAAAAATATGCAAACAGGTAGATGACATACCCTATTGTTAGTACTGCTAATGTAGTGTGTTTTTCTAGCATTAATATCTGATCATTTGAATGATCTTACTATTATTTATGTTGTCTCACATAGGATGGACAATTTTGCTGTGAAAAGAAAAACTTTTCTTACCAATCTGGAATAGAATTGATCATACTGCCATACCTTTTGTTCATGGTGGTAAGGTTATTTAAGAAATAAAAGAAATTGGCATAATTTGAAGTGTTGAATTTTGATTTTTTTTCCTTGATACTTCACATGGAAGTGATGAAATTCCTTTCTTTTCAAATTCTCTACCTGAATACATCTCCCAAAGCTATGTATTGGGTGTGTTTGGAAAAAATAATTTGGTTGAGTTATTGTGATTCTTCAAGCACATCTGGAAGGGGGGATTGCTGTTTCTTTTCTGATTATTAAAAAAAGCCAACAAAACAAAACAAGCAAACAAAAAAACTGTTCTAGTTTAGGATGCCATCTACTTCACTGGTAAGCGAGTATTTGTCAGGAAATACTTCTGTGGAGAATGAAGCATGCAATTTTTATGTGTATTTTAAAGCGATAAAATACACCTGGTCAAACTGTCTGGTCAAACATTACTCTGACTGCAGATCTGTGATCAGACTGTCCATCAGGATTGCATTCTTACCCTTGTTACAGCATCAGTTTTTCTGTAGTTTTTATACTTCACTTATCACTGCTGTATTTGTCTGAGCCTGTTCTATTATTGTCTGTAATGTAATGATAGTAATTGAGTGTAGAGGTAAGTAAGAATATAAACTACATTGCTGACCAGGTTTTGGCTAGGATGGAGTTGATTTTCTTTCTTGTGGCTGTGTTTTGGATTTGGTATAGAATAGTGTTGATAACACACTGATGTTTTCGGTTGTTGCCGGGTGGTTGTAGCGCCCACACTAAGGCGAGGGCTTTTCAGCTTCCCGCACCCTGCCAGATGCACAAGAAGCTGGGAGAGCACAGCCAGGACAGCTGGCCCAGGCTGGCCAAAGGGATATTCCATACCATATAGCCTCATGCTCCATGTATAACTGGGGAAGCTAGCCAGGAGGCAGGATCGCTGCTCCGAAACAGACTGGGCATCAGGATGGGGGGTTCCACAGGTGGTGAGCAATTGCATTTGTGCATCACTTGTTTTTTATTATTATTTATTATCTTCCTTTGTTAACATATTAAACTGTCTTTATCTCAACCCACAAGGGTTTTTTTCCTTTCTCCTCCCCATCCCCTTTGGGGTGAGAGGAGTGAGTGCATGGCTGCGTAGTGATTTAGTTACCGTCTTGGGTTACACCATGACAGTTGTATAGTATTGTGTATAGTATTTAGTGTATTGCTGGTACTCAGAGTGATTTTTAAAGGCAAATGTGTGAGTGAGTTCTGCTGGTGTTCGTGCTCTTTACTGGCAGTGTCAGTAAGAATTCCACCAACTCAAGCCTCAACATTTCTCTTTCATGTGGATGCAGATGGGGGCAATACGGTGTCTAAAGTCAAGGGATAGCAATACAACCACTGTTGGCTAAATCAGCACTTTAGATTCTTGTTACAGTGTCTTATGCTTATTTTTTTTCTAATACTGCTTGATTATTGCTGATCTGAAAGTATGAGCTTCTATGGATGGCCATGAATTGTGCAACAATTAGTATAATAAGTGAAAGTCCCAAGGAAAGTCTATTGTATTTTACCACATTTTTACATCATTACTTATATTTTGTTTAAGATCCTTCACATCTTCCTTAAGAGTTGCCTCTCTGCGTTCCAACTTTTGAACTCTAGGAGAAATGATACCAAATTTTTTGACTGAGTTATAAATAATGTTGTATTTTTTGTTTAAAGCTCTCACCTGCTCCTCAGGAGGTAGTTCTGTGCCTCCCAAAGTAGATGTAAAAATCATATTGACTTCAAATATGCTGATCATGTCTCAGCTGCAGAAGACAAATTGCAGAGAAGCTGAATGGGCAGTAGGGAATATTGACTCTCACAGGATATGACAGTGGTAGAGAAGTCCTGATGCCTTTTGTCTACTTGTATTATAGACCATATATTTATTTTTTTAAAAATTACATAAAAGGGAAAGTATGCGGCGTTGCTGGACTCCAGGACAAGGTGTTCTATTTGTGCTCCAGAACAAGGGCGTTAATTAAAACTTTACAGCTTGGACAATTCATCACTGCTGGTCCACTTCCACCAACTCAGTGGTAACAAAACATTCATGGTAGTGAGCTTCAGACACTATTGAGCTGGACTGGATACGAACCATTAACCACAAGAGATAAACTCCACGTTCTTTTACTTGGCCCTTGCTTAGTTTCCTCCCATGCAGTACCTTGCAATATATTGTGTAATTTTTTTTCCTATCCCATACTGAGTCCAGTTTTGAAATCCTAAACCATTAGGAGATTAAAAAAATAAAATAACTTACTAGCTGAAATTCAAGAGTATCAGGTTTGGATGCAGTGGAAAATGTATTAATAGTATGAATGCTTATGTTCTAATACTGTACATTCACATGCATTGCATAGATAGTACCAGCACCAGCAGTCTCGGTGTGCTGGTAGAGGGCAACCACTACTAATAGTTCTAAACGTCAGAACTGATGTCATTCACCATTTCCTTTTTCATTGTGAAAATCTTCATCTTCCTTCATTTTCTGTTGCTAGAAGAAGTTTGAGCAGACAGCATAGGTAATATTTTATGTGTATAACTCATGTAATCTCTGACATGCAGGTGATGTGGAGGCTTTTATTTGTCCTTTCCTACTTCTTTCTACATCTTTAGGGCAGCACAAAAGATTTCGGGGGGGATAAACAAAGCACTTAACATTTTCTGTTTGCTATTTTATTCTGAGGGGAAATTGCAGGTCAGACAATTTTTGAAGCAGACTAATTTGTGTGAAGGACTAGTAATGTGGTTGAAGGAGGTATGATTAGAAATGGTAATTTTGAAATTTTCTGTTAACTGCTTCATATCTATAGTACTAAGTATTCCAGTGGTTAGCTGAGTAGTTAAATTCTTAAACTTATGGTTCACAAGGGCCTTTTTTATTATATCTCAAGTGCTAGGTTTTTTCTTCTATGAAGAACTTTTGCAGTATGTGAGTAGTTTGCTAATCAGTTGTGGCCTTTTTTTTACTCTGGAAGAGCAAGCAAGGAGAGCAAGAATTGCAAGCTTTGCAGTAGAAGCATGCCTCACCTTTATTGTTTGGTAATTAGCATTCTTTTTTTTTTTATATTTGTATCATTATAGATGTGTAAACATATATACACACACATATGTGTGTTTATATAGGTAGGTAGATTAATAGAGAGAGATGTAATAAAGACTGAATCAGGAAGTTCAATAGCTAGTGTGAAAGAGACTACAGTGTATACTGGATAGCTTGGTTTGGTTTTAGTGATGGTGGTTTAGGGGTCTGGTTGGTTGGTTTTGCTTCTGCTTTCTTGTATCCTATCTAACTCTCCTCATGCTCCTACATTGTACTGTCACATTGCATGTACTGTGTAACAAATGTGGTGCTCTGGGTGTGGGTGCAAGTATGGTACCTGAGAGACTTGGATTCAGTTCTGTGTTCTGCCATAAAGTGTCTGCATCAATAACATAGCTAATCCTTCCGTAAAATATGATGATAACACTGCTTGACCCATCAGCCATATTTTAAAATTATGAGGTGCTCAGAAACTGTGATGAGACCATCTATAGATGGATTGAAGTAGCTTTATAGTGGCTGGTGCTGGTACGGGAAGCATTAGAGTTGAGTTTACAGTATATAGTGTTGCCTACAATGCCTTATGCTGGGAAGCCACTGTATATTCAGCCACCTGGACATTTGCTGGAGAAGTAGCACGGTGAGCTGCAGGCAATCCAGGAGACTCCTGGAAGGCATTGAGGATATCTTCTTAAGCCAGGTAATAGACAGCCCTGCCAGGGGAGATGCATTACTGGACCAGATGGTCACTGACGCAAGCAAGCTAATCAGTGACATCAAGATTGGAGGCAGCCTGGGCTGCAGCGATCATGCACAGGTGGAGTTTGCAGTCCTGAGGGATATGGGCCTGGCAAAGAGTAAAGTCATGACCCTAAATTTCAGGAAAGCAAACTTCCAGCTGTTGAAGGAGTTAGTCAATAGGACCCCCTGGGAAACTACCCTCAGGGACAAGGGAGCAGAACAGAGGTGGCAGATCTCTAAGGACGCTTTCTATAGAGCGCAAGAGCTCCCGATCCCCAGGTGTAAGACATCTGGAAAGGAAGGCAAGAGACTGGCATGGACAAGTTGAGACCTGCCAGTCAAACTAAAGGGCAAGAAGGAAATGCACAGACAGTGGAAGCAGGGACAGGTATCCTGGGAAGAGGATAGGGAGGCTGCCTGGTTGTGTAGGGATGGGGTCAGGAAGGCCAAGGCACAGCTGGAGCTGAACTTGTCAAGGAGCACAAGGAATAATAAGAAGGGCTTTTACAGGCATGTCAGCCAGAAAAGGAAGGTCAAAGAAAGCACACCCCTCCCTGATGAACACGACTGGCAAACTGGTAACAAGAGATAAGGAGAAGGCTGAGGTACTCAACAACTTTTTTGCCTGAGTCTTCACTGACATCCTCTATTCCCACACCTCTCGAGTGCATTTACCTCAAGGCAGGGGCTTGGGGAGCAAAGTCCCTCCCACTATAAGAGAAGATCAGGTTCGAGACCACCTGAGCAACCTGAAGCCTACGGGACCTGACGAGATGCATCCCAGGGTCCTGAGGGAACTGGCTGATGTTGTTGCCAAACCATTCTCCATGATATTGGAAAAGTCATGGCAGTCAGGTGAAGTCCCCGGTGACTGGAAAAGGGGAAACACTGCACCCATTTTTAGACAGGGTAGAAAGGGAGACCCTGGGAACTACCGACCTCTCAGCCTCACCTCTGTGCCTGGGAAGATCATGGAACAGATCCTCCTAGAAGCTGTGTCAAGGCACATGGAGGACAGGGAGGTGATTTGAGATAGCCAGTATGGCTGCACCGAAGGCAAGTCTTGCCAGACCAAACTAGTGGCCTTCTGTGATGGAGTGACTACATCAGTGGACAAGGGAAGAGCTATGGATGTCATCTATCTGGACTTCTGTAAGACCTATGACATGGTCCTCCACAACATCCTTCTCTCTAAACTGGAGAGATACAGATTTGATGGATGGACCATTGGCTGGACAAGGAATTGGCAGGATGGTCACATCTGAGCAACCTGATCTAGTTGAAGATGCCCCTGCTTGTTGCAGGAGAGGTGGACTAGATGACTTTTAAAGGTCTCTTCCAACCAAAACCATTTTGTGATTTGCCTGCTTATCATCCTTTCCTGGTGTTTGTCCTCTGAACCAATTCCTTCTCTTGTACTAACTAACTTGCAGTTTTAAGGTGCAGTTTGATGGCCCTTACACTATTACTGGTAATACAGCTTTCTAGGAAAAGTTTCAGACAATTTTCTTTGGCTGGTCTGCAAAGGTTTAAAGATTTCTTGAGTGAGTTTATAAGATGACTGCAGCTCTTTCTGGACTTAAACTTTGAATAAGGGCCTTGAAGAAAGACTGTAAAAATTCTCAAGCCCAAATATGTGCTAGTAAAATGAAAGTCCTGGAAATCTTCTTTTCACAGCAATAAATTAAGAATCCTAAATTTACCAGAAGACATTAAATGACTTGCTAAATAACAATACTCTTGGATTTTGTTACTTCTGCTGCAGCTTGATCTGAACTATATTAGGATTTGAACATCCAGTGCTTATGTCAAGAAGAGATAATGTGGATGGAAATAGCTGTAATGGAAAACTATGCATGATTTTCCGTTTTTGTACCCTTTCCTCCCCTGCCTGCCCTTACTTTCTAGGTAGACAACATACATCAATGAAAATACCTGCTTAAGCTAGTACGTGTTTGCTTTTAAATGTTTTGCAGTGCTGCCCAGGTATTTTTAATAAAAGCAGTTGTTTCTTAAGTAGTTCCCAGCCTATCTAGAGGATAGAGATGAATGAGAGAAGAAGAAAGAATCATCATCTTTGGTTTTCAGATCACAAAGCTAAGGAAGAGGACACTACCGGAAAGTTTTTTAAATCTAGGAGTCAGCAAGTAAGTGCCACAGTAAATATTTAGATTGACTTTAGGATATGTTTTTAATTGAAGGAGGAGAAAGTACTGCCCTCTGAAATAGGTTTACTTTTCTGGGTTTGTTCTGGGGGCAAGAAGGGAGGTTATTCAGGTTTGTAGGGGCATGGGATTATGTTGCTGAATTATCTAAATTGCATGCACAGAGAAAATGAGTGGATAGATGACAAGAGAGTTTTATTTAAACGCCAGTGATGTTAGTGGAAAGGTTCTTACTCACTTCAAGGGAGCATGGATCAGCTCATCCCTGTCCCTTTTCTCCAACCAAAACCAATTCAAGGGATCAGTGTATGGTAAAGGCAACAAAATAGCAACTGAAAACTCCCATCACTGAGATGTTTTCATAGCTGGCAGAAGCTGTAGTCAGCAATGCGTTTAGTGCAGTGGACTTGCACTTCTGTCTTTTGTATCCCAAAAGCTATTACTGTTCTGTTCTGTGTACTGCAGGTGACTGAATTAGTTTTTAATACATGGAAGGATTTCTATATAGTAGTAGTGTCATAATCCTACTCTAACAGGCCTCTTGCACATGTTTGCATGCTAAGAGTCTCATTGCTAGCTCTGGTTTTATGATCTCTTCCTGTTCTATCTTGAATTTTCTGTGGTGAATTTTAATTGAATTAATCTGCAGGGGAAATTGAGGCTGTGTATAAATGTACTCGGATGTTGAGGTAAGTAAATCTCAACATAAAGTATTTTCTCTTTTCAATAATCTTACATGCTCTCTATCAATAAACTAAGGTCTCTGTATCTGAAAGTGCAACTTGAAAATCTTGCATCCATTTATGTTTAGCTATATAATTTTGAGTGAGTCAGGTGCAAATCCCTATCCTGCAAAATTGTGTTCTAGTAATTGTGCCTCTGTGATTTATTGCCATTGACTTCAGTTGGCAGTATTCCTGGAAGTAGCCTGGGTGGCATTATGTCTGCATGTGTCCGTAGGATCAGGTTCTTTTTATCCAGAAAACAAATTGCAACTGTTTAATAATAGACATCTGGAAAGCAAACCATCTGCACTGAGGTCATGATGGCCTGATCATTTCAGTGCCAGCTGCTTCTATGCCAGGTTCTTCTGGCAGCTAAAAAACCTGCACTAGAGAGAGGCTTTCCATTCATTTCACACTGTCACACGTACGGAATGTTCCAAATATGCCCTGGACCCTACACTGGCTTCCAAAACTGTAGCAGAAATGCTGTATTAGGAACTTAGTTTTCCTAAAGGCAGGTCTGCTTGTTTGATTTCCAGAGTAGCATGATATAAAATGAGTGCAAGGCACTGTTGGTACAGACAGAATGACAATAGGTTCAAACATATACAGGGAATATTTAATGGAAAGTGTTTCCTTTTTTTTTT
>VXBL01000500.1:36166-99667 GCA_013400195.1 Aramus guarauna | reverse complement strand
ATCCTTTTTTTTTTTGGTCTAGAATTCTTCAATCTTTATTATTAGTTACTATGTTCTGTTTTTAATATGTTGGCACTCTACCCCTGCACAGTGGCTCTGCGTTTCTGAGTAGAAAGGAAGTAAAACTGTTGTCTGCTTAAATGTTTGGCAAATATGTTTAAAACATTTGTGAAGCCAAAAAAAGCATTCCTGAAGTGGGAAAACTACTTCAAATATATTTGGCATAATTAAAAATATAATAAAATAATAATATAAGATATTTCTGTTGTTTAGGAAGCAGCAGCAGGAGATGGCTGAAAATTACAGGCTACAAGGCTAACTGTAGGGTACTGAGTAAAGAGACAGTAAAGATTAGTGATGACTGAAGATTTGTCTACATCTTTTGTGTCTTTCTTCCCTACTCCTCTCACCACTGCTTAAAAAGATAAAATACATCTGACTTGCTCATTAAAATGTAACAAATCTTATATATATTGGTCAGTGACTACAATTTCTTAATTTCCCTGTTTTAAAATTGTGACTCATAAACAGAAGGCTAGTTTCTTTAGATATGGATAAGAGATTCTGAATTTGCTGCTCTCCTTTTCTGCCTCATTATTAAAAGATGAAGTTTTTGGGAAACAAACTTTATTTTTTAAGTTTACATTTGATGATGGTTTGCATTAGCTACTAAATATTTAGACATAAGATTTAACACGTTAGTTTAGTCCTCATTTAGTCCTAGCAAAAAGAAAGAAGCTTGTATCTCAGAGTGGTACAGATTAATTACTGCTGTCATTTTTGCTGTGCTACACCCACCAATTCTTTAAAAAATACTGCTGCTGAGTGTGTTGGGCTTTTCAGTTCAGAGGGTATTGTGCTTTTCAATCAATCAGTTTGGGGGTTTTTGCTTATAATTTAAATATAAATGGTCAGAAGTCATGTATCATCACAACTTTTCCTTGATAGTTTTCTGGTAGCTTATTCTTTTTAAGTCTTATTTGTGTAAAACTATAGTTGAAATGTAGTGATGCTCTCAGAAATGTGTGAACATAAAATTAGCAAAAGTAAGGTACAAGTAAATACATGTTGTAATTAGAAAAGAAAAGGAGTTGCAAAGTGAGAATACAAGTATGGCCTTCTCCTTCTGCAAATAGGTAACTTTACACCAGCCTTTCCCCTCCAAGATGTTTTTCTGTAAAGAAGGAGATGCACTGACTCATCAAATGTCAAGATGAGTAGACACCATCAGTGTGAAATCAATTTATGACTAGCGGTGTGAGGTGTTATGAAATGCTATTCCTGATTTTCTTACTTGAAGTCCTTTCAAAGTACAAGGCAGTAGTACATACTACTGTATTGAATTCTTTGTATCCCATCTTACTTGAAAGCCCGGTGCTTTATTGCTGCAGCATCTCTAAGCTGCAGTGATTTACCGCAGTAGTCTGTGAATAAGTATCTAAATAAATATTCACTTTTTTTAAAGTATCTGATTTCTCTAAAGGTTGCTGTAGTGCAGTTAAAGTAGATCTTCTGTTCTGTGGCTCAAATCATACTCCCTTGGTGGTCATTTCAGAATATTTGCTTGAGCTCTGACTGCCTTACAAACTGCATCCAAGACAGTCAGGATACCAAGAGCGCAGTTGCCCTAAATCGTCACCATTGTGAATCCGTGTCATAGGGATTCTTTACACCTTCTCGGTGCCAGTTTTAGTCACATATCAGGCTTTAAATGGTGCAGTTAATACTCGGAGGAGGTATCACTAGTGAGATTACAGGCAGAGATGGGTCTTTGGGTGAGGTGGCTTGTGTATGAGAAAAATTAGCCCATGATTCTAAATACCAACTTGCCCTCCTGTCTGAAACTTTTTTTCATAAAGTGAGCTATGCTTTTGAAACTTGTAAGTGTCAGTTACACAAGTGATTAGAAGAGATAACTTATTCTAGTCTCTTGTTACGGCAACATGACACTTAATCTTCTTGAGGCTAACTGAATAAATAGGAATAATCTTTTAAAATTGGCACAAATTATTCTGTACCACAGTATTCTTTTTGACACTGCTTGCCATCAGTGACTCTTGATCTGCTTGTGATTACATTCAATGTGTTAAGCTGCATGACTGCAGAAAAAGGCAGAACTCTGTTTTAGGGTTGACAGACCGGCACCCTGACAGGTGCACGGTAAAAAACAGTTATGCCTTCAAAGGTCAGGTTACATATTAACTCAAGACTATGCTGCCTGTATATAACTTCCAGACGTGAGTCGGTGTCTTTGGAAGATGCCTTTTGCTGTATGAGTGTACCAGCTTCAGCTAACTGTTACTGAGAGATGTTTACATTACACTTAGTTGTGTGGGGTAAACATTATTTGTTGTGTTTGGTGTTTTAAAGGGTGTCATGAATCAGCTAAAGGAACAGGCAGTATGATATAGGTAATTAATAAGCAGGCGTATTTGAAGACCGCTGTTGGTGGGGCTGTGTTTCTTTCATTTTGTATTTGCATCAATGACAAAGGACAAGATGATGTGGAAGGCTGTGAATTACTTGGAAATTTGTTCTTGGCAATAGCCTTTTGCATGCAGTAGGTGCTGATCTATTTTCAAAATGACACACTGTCATGGTTCAACCTGTCTGGCAGCTAAAACAACCACACAGCTGTTTGCTCACATCCCTTTCAGTGGGATGGGGGACAGCATTGGGGGGAAAAAAAGTAAAACTTGTGGGTTGAGATAAAGACTTTAATATGACAGAAAATTATTATTATCATCATTATTATTAATAATAATAATAACAACAACAATAATAATGAAAAAAGAAACTGCAAAACAAGTGATGCACAGCACAATTGCTCACGACCCAGAGCTAATGCTCAGCTAGTATCTGAGCCACCTTGCCTCCTGGCCAACCTCCCAGGTATATACTGAGCATGACATCACATGGTATAGAATATTCCTTTGGACAGTTTGGGTCAGCTGTCCTGGCTGTGCCTCCTCCCAGCTTCTTGTGCTCCCCCAGCTTCCTCACTGGCGGGGCAGTATGAGAAGCTGAAAAGTCCTTATCTTGGTGTAAACATCGCCTAGCAACATGAGTGTGTTACCAGCATTATTCTCATCCTAAATCCAAACCACAACACTATACCCGCTACTAGGAAGAAAATAAACTCTATCCCAGCTGAAACCAGGAGAGATACAGGCACAGGGAAGACAAACCGAAACAAAACAAAGAAAAACCTGAAAGGCATATGGAAGTAGATAACTGTGTCAGGTTATCTTTGTTCTAAAGCTGATTAGCAGTAATTATTAAATTAATGTAAACATCTTCCTCTTAACCACAAAGGCCAGGAAAATCTTAAAGGAACAATATTTTGTCATGGGAGACAGGACAAGGAGAACTGGCAGGGAAACACCAGCAACTGTTAAATCTCACATTACCTGAAAGAATTGTTATGTCTAGGAAAAGTCATTCTGTGAGGTGAAGGCCTTTTTTGTTGTTTTAGCTAAATAACAGTTAGTTTCAAGAAGTGTGTGCCTGGGAAATATTTAAAAACCACTTTGATGTTTTTTAAATAGTTCTCAACAGTTCACCTAACATCTAAATTGGAGAGACAGCAGTACGAAAGTAAATATTTAGTGCTCAATTCTGTAGAAGACATCTATGGATAGGTACAGGTATCTGCAAGGTAGATTTATTTTCCAAGGAAACAGCCACTGCTTAGACATATTTCCAGCAAGAGGATAAAGGATTTTCATTTCAGTTATCATTGAGCATTGAGCTGTGAAAGTGAAATTTTGCAGAGCTTGTTCCTTTGTTTTCTTTTTATCTAGGTTCATCCAAAGCCGTCTGCCCCATTTCCAGGCTTTGTCATATTTCTTTTCAGACTCTCAATCCCGGGGTTTTCTGCCAAGGAAAACCTTACCAAATCTCTTCTGAAGACGATTAAAGGAGGAAGACTTTGGTACTTCTAAAAAGATTACTGCTAACTCTGTTTGTTTGTTTGTTTTTGTTATTCCTGAATAAGGAAAAGATTTTAAATAAATTAATCAGTTGTTATTTTTCTGTCTAGAAATTATTTAGCAAGTGTTAGTTTTAGAGGAATATATTTAATCAGATCAGCTTACTACACTAATGATTTGGTTTGTTTGGTTTTTGTGAAGCAGGACATAATGCTATGAAATACATAGTATCTCTTGAAATTTGTATTTACTAATTCTTTTTTTAATTAATTGTGGTTCTAGGTATTTTTTTCTCCTTTTGCAAGAAAATGGTACTCATTTGTTAGCTAAAAAGGCTGCTGTATATTCTGAGCTTGAAAGAATCTAGGCCCTCATGTAGTAACACACCTGTGCTTAAATTACACAGAATTCAGGTTTGTACACCTCACTGAGGTTGCAGCCAGCTCATATGTGTAAAACTGACAACAGTTCTATGCTGTTGTCATCAAAAGAGTATCTTGGGACTTTTTGTCTACAGTAATAGTATGTTAAAGCTCTGAACAGGTAATATAAGTGTTAAGGTAATATAATGGATAACTGGGCAAGACTCCAAGGCTTAAATATCAGAAGACCTTTTTCTTTTCCCTAACTTGCTTTATGTGAAAGAGCAAAATTTTTAGACATTTTGAGTGTGGTTGTTCTTGATATAGATGAAAGAGGTAGAACACTTTTTGTCTCTTTTTATTAGAAGAGCAGGTATAGTGCAGTGCTGGTATTTTAAACTTGCTGCTGAGTAGACACACTACTGTGTTACTACACTACTGTGTTACTACACTACTGTGTTACTACACTACTGTGTACAATCATCTAAGAACTTCAGGGGATGTTATGAAGAGAAGAATTAGTTTCAAGTGAGTATGTAAGATTATCATATGATTCTTTGTTCCTCTTTATTCCTAATTTAATGTCCTCCTATTCCCGAGCTTTTATTGCATTTACTCACTATGTTTCATAAGTTTAAGAGATTATTTATAATTTCTATAGAACTTTCTTTCAGCTGTGGTAATTTGGTTTGAACAAGCATATGTCTGAGTCTCGAAGGATTTTTGCCATTGAAATAATAGACTAAGAAAAAGAAATTCTGTAGTATGGTTGTTGTTTTTTTTCCCCTGATGTGAACCCAGTAACTTTTTAAACTTCTAAGCTTTTAATTAGAACTATAGCATTTAAAAGCTTATACAGTAAATATCATAAATCACACACAGAAAAGGACTCTTTCCACATAGAGGAGAGAAGGAGCTTTGCACACTTTTGTGAGAAAAGATGATAAAATAATGCTGTCAGTCTGTTTTACCATATAGTTGTTGAGCTTGCTTGGAAATCTAGGTGCACTGTATTTGTTTTCCACCATAAAATCTAGGCTGATAAGAAGAGAGATGCCTGGGAAGGGGAGGATGCCACTGGAATGGAGAAAACTCTTGTAATAAATAATAATATTAAACAAGAGTCTATGTCTAAGAGGAATAAAGTGAGAGGGAAAAGCAATGAGAAGTCAGCTCTCAAGGCTGAGTGGGAGCAATGGGCTCTGTCCAGGGAATTCCTTCTAGTTCAGGATTTGAGAGAGTCCTGCTTATGTTGCCTTTAAACCATGGAAGTTTTATGTGTCTTTTTTTTTAAGAAAAAAAAAAGACATGCTGTTCTGAAATGCTGAATTTCCCCCTGAAGCTTAACTTAAAGTTACGGTGCTTTTCTGCAGGTGTTCCGGTAGCTGGGAAGTGAGGGGTTTTCTTCAACATTTTTGTTTCTCCTTTTTACAATAAAATTATAAACCTTTTTACAACTTTTTTTTTATATAGTGAAGTATGTCTTAAGAGTATCCTGAAATGTATACTACTGAGAGAGGGATCATAAAGCCCATGGGGGGAGTAGGCATAATTTTTTCAGTGGTGCATAGACCTTGGGGACGTGCTCCACCTAAAATGGATATGAAATTATTTTAAACATCAGGCTGAGGAAATGGAGGCTATCACAGAGAATGCCTGGAACCTGGGAGTAGAAAAGTAGTGCTATCAACAATGTCCTTGTTCACCTCATTGCAATAATAACCTACTAGTCCTATTGAAGTCTTCTGTAGCTGTTGGCTATTGGAACCGTGCAGTGAGCTGTCATGGTCAGTGCAATGAAAAAGCAATGAAATGAAATGCTATGGATTCTGTGTTGTGAGTTTGAACAGTGTTATCTTCTTTTTCCGTTTTAACTGAGGGAAAAAGAGAAAGAAAAAAAATTTCACTCACCTTTCAAATACCTCTGCAGAGTATGACAGTGGGCACCATCTTTCTTGCCTTGAGTCTTGATACCAGAATACAGAATCTGGTGTTTTTCTGTCTTTTGTTGCTATTCTGAAATATCACAGCATTATGCTGCCTGTCTGTCAAGGTGAAGAAAGGTCTGTACTGATCTGTACATGGCAAATATGTTTTTACTGATGCTGTTGTACTGAATAGTTTACAGTCTGGTAAGAGGAAAGATCCCAGCATCTGGGTGTTTGCCCTCTGTTCCCTACAGGTCAAAAAATATGTGGGGAATGTCCACAGGAGCTCCAGAAAACATGTAGAATATTCCAACTTAGCAGGCAGTTAATTTTACTGTACTTATGGCTTAACCAAGATATATTAATTGTAATTGGCAACTGATAGATGGCAGAAGACACAATGAGTGAGAGACTTTGGAACAAACTGTTCATTGAGTTGATTCCAAAATGGCCATTAGATCCATCAGTGTAAATGTGAGTTGTAGGAATATTTAAGTGACAGCTGGAAGTGAAAATTTCTGAATGCCATATTCTATTCTCTTAACATGCATCTAAAATTGGAGTAATAAATAATATTTTTGCCTAATAATGCTATGAGTAGTACTTCAAGCCCCTTGTGATGTGGCTGACTTTTCACCCTCTTGTATTCTTGTTTGTGAATGGATTTCTTGCAAACTTCAGTCATTTAGGTTCATCGTGTTTAAATTTTGATGGAGTCACTTCAGGTTATGTCCTCTAAGTCTGTTTGCTTAGACAAAAAACTTTCTACAAATTTTTTCTTTAGTGTAGTATCTATCAGATGAAATGTTAGCCATATGCTTGTTTTTCTTCTGAGCAGTTATTCTTGATTTTCATAAAGCTTTTTGTAGTGTTCTGCATGAAATATGCTGCATGCAGTAGACCATGATGTAATTAGGAGAAGACGTGCCTGCTTGATCTTTAGACTTGGAAACATTGATTTTCCTTGAGAGGAATTGTTCAGAAACATCTGTGCCCTTGAACACTAGTTAATCAAAACTGCAAAAGCTGTGATGGATTTATTACCTATTGTTTGAATATTAGTTATTATGAGGACTTTTTAAAAAAACAAACAAACAAACAAACAAAAAAGCAAAAAAAACCCACCACCACCAAACTACCACCAAGGGGTGGGTTTTTTGTTTCTGAGTGCAATGCAGTTTTTTCTTTTCCATTTCATTTTCTTAAGTTCTTTCTTAAACCCTGCTAAGACTACCTGTATGATTTCACAGATCTTGAAATTACATCAGTTTTAAGGTCATATCTATATGCACTACAGCATAGTAGGAAGAAGCAGAAAGAGGGTCCTTGTAGTAAACTCTGCTAAAATCTGTTTCACATGTTGAATAGACATAAAGACTTATGAAAAGGAACTAATTTCTCTCACCAACAGAGAAGGTGCCTGTTTGTGACCTGTTCCCATAGGCTTAGTAGAGAATAATTTTTTTTATTACTTTTTTTTTAATGCTGACTTTTGGAACAAGGATAAAGGAAATGTCCTTGGGACGCTCCTGTAGTAGCCTGTTTGTACTTTAAATAATATACACACTGGGACATGGAATTCATGGTCTGGGATCTTATTTCAAGGAGCTGCATTGAAGGAATAGAGTGTTACTGCCTTATGATTGGGGCCACTGTATCACTGTCCTGGGTATAAACAATGCGTGTTGTAGTTTATGAATTTCAATCTTTTGGCTTACCCTCAGCTCTCCTAGAAAATATTTGTTTGGGTTTGGGTTTTCTAAAGATAAAGTAGTAGCAGAAGCTTTTCTAGTTGTCCTTGACGTCCCTTGCTAGTTTCAAGTCTAGCTGAACTTTGGCTTTCCAAATACCAGCCCTTCATGGCTGGATAGATAGATTCATTATTTGGGTTTTTTGCTATATTTTTGGCAATAAGTGGAATGAATGCATGATTCTGAATTGTATATGATGGCTTGGCTTTAGTGGTGTCAAGCAACCAGCAAAACTTGAAGTACTTAATATTCCTATGATATGACCTGTGTGGTACAATTTTAGTCTGATCACTGTAACTGTATATTGGGAAAATAAAGGAGAATAAATTTATACTTACAACCCATACAGGTAGTAAAATTTATATATATATATATATATATACACAATGTATTATATATATGCACACAAACAATAGATACACATTTCTAGAAGAACATAAGTAGAAATTGAAGTTAAAGCATATTAGTATGTCTATCTACATGTTTAGATCAACTCCCTTTTTTTTTTTGTTTTTTTTTTTCTCTAAGATATTCCCAGTTGTCCACTTCTCAAGAAACTTCCTAATGACACACTTGATGTTCTTCAGCAAACTCTATGTCCCTAGGTTTCTTTACCAGTGTAAAAGCCAAGCTCAGATTCCATGTTTCTTTTCATGCAGGTATCCATGTTTAGGGTTCTGTTTAACTTCAGATCAGCCTCATCTCCAGAGATTACTGATCATTCACTTAAGGAAGAAGCAGCCTTGAGGCTCATGCTAGACTTTTGACTACCTTCCACCTCTTTGGGACTGCTGCCTTTCCTGAGCTTGGCTGGGTTCCATCATCTTTGCCCTGAATTAAACGTAACCTGTGAATGACTACCCTATAGTTTGACTATGCTGAGAACAAATTAATATCTGTTGTGAGGTAAAGTTTTCCACGCTTTTCAGTGGGCGTTCTGCTCTCACATGTGATAATCAGATAATCAGACTCTCTCCAACAGCTCCATGTCTTTCTTGTACTGAGGACCCCAGAGCTGGATGCAGTACTCCAGGTGGGGTCTCATGAGAGTGGAGTAGAGGGGCAGAATCCCCTCCCTCGACCTGCTGGTCGTGCTTCTTTTGTTGCATCCCAGGGTACGGTTGACTTTCTGGACTGTGAGTGTGCATTGCCAGGTCATGTCCAGTTTTTCATCTACCAGCACCCCCAAGTCCTTCTCAGGTCTGCTCTCCATCCATTCTCCACCCGACGTGTATCTATGTTTGGGATTGCCCCGACCCACGTGCAGATCAGTACGAATGAACTGAGACAGAAGTAAAAAGACAATTTCATTTGTGTGCTGAGAGACAATGTAGGCTAGAAATGGGTTGATTCACTCCTGTACTGCTGTACGTTGAGAGTATTTTGTTTTTACAACTAGCTTGAGTCTTTTATTAGTACTGATTGTTCTAAACAGCTGATGCAGTATATATACATTTTTTAAAGTTCATGTGGAAAATGGCATTGATGGTTATGGGTTGAAGAAAAGCTTGCATTTTGGGAAATGTAAACAAGACAAGTGCTTCAGCCAAGACTTCTGGAACACCAGAAGACTGTGTGCCGACCATTTTGCAAAGCTATGAAATGCTTTGGCAAACTGTAATAAGCCCAGATAGTCAGGGAACTGCAGTACATGGTGTACAAAAAGAGTACACCAGAAAAGCTGGCTCTGTGCAGCTCAGGGAATAGAAGGCTGAGTATGCCTTCCATTAAAAGACAATGGTGACAGATTGTAGCAAGTCCAGTTGTCTGCCTTCGGTTTGTTCATGGTCCTAAATTTCAGAAGAAGCTACAAATACAAATGAGAGTGCAGATGTAAGTGTACCGGCCCAGGCGGGACATGTCCCCTTTCTTGACAACATTTTTTGCCTGAGTAAACTTTGCTGTGGAAGATCATAGAGTGGTTTTTCTCTCTTTTCTGTTCACTTCTCATCACCAAGGATGCTGTGAAGTGTAAGGCTTAAAAAAATACACTGGGTGCCTGTAGGATGTGACTATGTATGCCTTAGTCACTATGTATGCCACTCTGGTCCTTCAGATGTTACTAGCAGAATAACATAGCTCAGCAGTGTATAATTAGCTTTCTATTGAGCTTTTAATAATATTTTTATTAATATTTAATAATTAAAATTTGTAATAATGTATTTATTTATTTATTACGTCTCTTGCTTTTTAAGATGTGTATTTTCTTCCTCTTCATTCTGGCTTTCCTTCAGTTTTTTTCTTTTGCACAGTTTTTAGTATATTGTAGTATATCACTTTTCTGTTACTGCCATTTTGTGAACTATTGCTTTTAGTTCTCTTTTTGTTTCTGTTTTTCCTTAAACCTTTTACTTTTGCTAGTTCTGGTGGGGTTTTTTGTTTTGTTTTATCATTTATCTCTAGAAGGATAAAATGTGCATGGGAGAACCATAATAAATACTTGGTGTCAGCAAAATAGACTCAAATGCACAGAAGAATGGTCCAGGGATATTAAGTTCTGGAGCTTTGCTGCTTCAGTGATGAAGATGTATATGACACAAACTCCCTATAATTTAAAAGCTTTACCTACTGTAGCCCATCTCTGTAACTGCCATTTGCATGAAGTTCCCTTTCAGACCTCTTTCAGGTTTCTGAAAGTGATAAGTGCATCTTGCTTGATGTGCTCACACAGTTGCCTCCTGACAGCTGCGAGGCTGATAGTGAGACAGTGTGTACTGATGAACTGCACCACTTAAGCCCCTGATATTGGATTGCCCTCCCCAAAAAGCACAGTACACAGGCTTGCCCTCTGCTGCTCTTGTTCCTAGCTGTGAAGTACTTACATGTTCTTCATTGTCTGACAAATTGCATTACTTTTTCTCACATGGTATGTTTATTGATAGTTGCCATACATGGTGTGGTACATAGTGTGTGTTTACTGGAAAAAGGTAATTTATTTCTCCTCATTTAGTCAATGTAATGTATCCCTGATTCTTTACCCTGCCATTTCATTTGCCAGAGCAGCATCTCTAGAGGTTGTCAGGACTTTGACACATAGGATTATGGAAGTAAAAGAAGTACAAAAAATTGTTAATTTAAGACTGTTGGGATCCAGGAAAAAATTGGTCTTTCTTCTGAGGACAGGGCAACTTCAAGAAACTATGGATGATAAGTTGGATGGAAACTGTAGGTCATTTGAAAATTTTCTTAAGAAAAAACATGTTAGAGAAAGTGCATTTTCACCAAGTTGTGTACTTCAGGTGTATGCTTGTGTGTATTGTTAATCTAAAGAGAAATCTAGTTCTTTACATTGTTTTGGTTTTAACTGCTAAAACTTTTCTAAAGTATTTTTTTCCCTTCAGCTGATGGAGTCTGTGTGTTTAAATGCTTGGTTAACAGAGACACTGAATACTGTCGTGTGGGAAGACAGTCTGTGTTAATTACGCTGGGATACAGCACTGTCTTGCTCCAGTTCAAGTCACAAGCTGGTAAGTACATCTTGCATTTGTGAGTATCTTCTCCTTCCTGCCCTGCTACTGTATTGCAAAAGTTTGCTTTTAAATAGGTTGTCTTCTACCAGTTTCATGTTGGCTATTTAAATATTACATTTTGTTATGATGATTTGTGCAAGTTCATTTGCCTCTAACTCACTCCAGCTGCCTTTTGTGGAGTATGGAC
The DNA here is from genome assembly GCA_013400195.1 of Aramus guarauna. Classification (NCBI taxonomy): domain Eukaryota; kingdom Metazoa; phylum Chordata; class Aves; order Gruiformes; family Aramidae; genus Aramus; species Aramus guarauna. Next base: position 88,037 of record VXBL01000500.1, on the reverse strand, counting down.
CTTTCACATAGTGGACTTAACGTTTCTGCAAAACAGCTGCAGATTAATATTCTGAAGAAAGCAAATGCAGATAATGTGTTCATATGACTTAACTTCATAAACTCTAGTAACTGGTAAATGTAATGCTTTGTGTGGGCAATCTGCCACTTGTTGGTCTCCATTCAGAAATGGTTTGTGTGTATAGCTAATTGAGGTAGTCTAACATCCACCTGCAGTTCTTAGGATAGATACTTTGTGTGTAGTGATGCTGAAAAAGAAACTGACTCTATTGTAGAAACACGACTATTTTAGTAGCATGTTGAGATCTGTATTTTTGTACTTCCACCTGACTTGTGTTTTTGTAAATCCAACAGCTGAGACTTTTTAATATGTGCTATCCTCATGTCCTCATATTGGCTTTTGGAAAAATATTCTTAGTTTTTATGCAAGAAAATTCAGAAGCTTGCCTATTTATTCTGAGTAGTGTGCAGCACGGCCACAACTCATTTTCAAATTGTGTAACATACAGCTTCCTTTTTAGCAATAGCCAGGAGTTCTTATATAGCAGCCTACATCAGCAGGCCTGGTGATTTCCAGGAGGCCATTACAGTTATTTCCATTTTATATTGTGTGGAAACTGAGGCACAGAGCAATTAGATTTTGTTTGTTTGTTTGTTTGTTTGTTTGTTTGTTTGTTTATTTATTGGCAGCTTATTTAAAGACACATACATATTTCAAAGCATCAAGGGCTGAGAATTTGGATGGAGATGGGTTTCATAGTGCAGTAAGTTGCTCGTGCTGTGTCATGTAGACACCATATATGAACTCTGGAGTCCCACTCTACTAGAAAATACAGTTTTTAGACTAACCTAATTTTTTCAGTTGGGTGCCAAATCTGGGTGGCCTTTGAAGACCTACATGGTTACAGCATGGTTACATCTGTATCCATCAAGAAAAACTATTCACATTTTCATCCTCTTAGCTTACTAACACAGTATGAATGTAAGCTGAAAATGACTGTGAATGTCTGTTGTTTTTTTAATCTATGTATCTGAGAGTTTCAATTCAGTATCGTGCTTCCATTAAGTTATTTATTTTGAGTCTGCAATACAATATTGTTTCTGACAGAGACCCACATCAGAACTGAAGTGATAATTGAGATTAGGTTGTTTAGAGATTTATTAGCTCACTGCTGAGATAATTACTAACTAATAATTAAGGAGTCAGGCAAGTTTTTCAGTACTCTTTCATCTGCAATGTCTACTATGTCTTGCCTACCTAGAAAGGTTCTGATTCCAAAAGGCACTGATAGTTTGGGATCCCAAGGCAAAAGAAGTTTCTCTTAGTGCTCTTCCCTACCTTTACAAACAAGTATTTGAAAAAAATCGAGCTAATTTCTGTACAGTTTGATATTTTTCCTGACAGGAGTGCCTTGAAGTTCTCTCTTTAGCTATATTCCTTGGTGATTTGTGTTTAGTTTATTTATATAGCTGCATATTGCAAAATACATAAGAACAGTATAGATATGTCTCTTCATTTGTTACTTCTGATTGCTTCTTAACGTGATAAAATTGAGTGTTTTCTATATTTTTTTCCATCTTTAAAACCCAGGGAAAAATAAATTCAAATGGCCTGTTAATCCATGCAACAACTCATTGATAAAATGGCAGGAATATAATGGATTGATCAAAGTAATTGTTCAGATTAAATAACAAACCTGTTGATATCAAATGGAATGTGTTGGGTGCTGCGTTAAGCTGAAAGTTACTTGTAGTGTATTATTTCCCCATGCCAAAGGAATACCTTGCTGTTAGCTTCTTCTACACGTTGAGTATATTAAACAGTACCTGGTCTTGAGAAAGTTGCATGTTTTTACAAAGAAGTCAAGGCTATAGAGCAGAAGATAACCTTTTGTTGTTTGCTGTGTGCAAGTGTAGGTGTTACTCTCAGTTTTATGGATTTGCAAGTGTGTAAATGTAAAAAATAATGCAGTTATTAAAAAATGGACTGAAAACTTTTTCATATGTTAAAAGTGTTAGTTATGAAAATGCATGGTAAAAATCTTGTGTTTTCTAAAGTCCTCTGTCTTTTAGGAAGGTAGAGGAAGATGAGAGAAGAATGGGGGGAGAGGGAAATTCATGCCCTGCTTGTGCCCACACAGAGAATTGCTGTTCTGCTTCCAGCATTCAGACAGTCATAAATCATGGACTATATCTTTCATTTCCTGCTGAACATATGTTAAACATCTGAGTAGGATCAAACAGGCAATAAAAATGAAAGTTAGTAGCCTATAGGCTTTTCTTTCAAAAACAAAGATCATTTATCTGCAACAGACCGAACAACCAGTCTGTAACTCATCTGTGGCAGACTTGGTATGTAGCTCTCTACTCCTTGGTGGAAATGGCCTGCTTAATTTAGCACAGAATTAGTTCATGAGCACAGGATGAATTGTTCTTTTGAGATTGTGATAGAATGCAGGTCCCTTTCTTCTCTTTCAAACCTCTTAACTCTGGTCTCCAGCCACTTTCACAGTGCATCCAGGCATTGGCCATGCCAATAGCTGGTGTCTGTAGATGTTGTTTTACTAGCACAACTCACCTTGAAAGTTGTCTGCCAGCTCTAATAGCTGTGCCACTTACATAGAAGCACAATACAGGTGGGAAAAAAGAAGTGTTATTTACAGTTTAGGTTATTTATAGCATACAGTACTTGCAAATCTCCACGTACAGAACTAAGCTGGAGACACACAAGTGTGTGTATCTGTAGATATATATATGTGAAATATATTAAAGGCATTGTCACGAATAAGATTGTTACACGTCTTTGGCTTAGCAGCACTTTAGGGTTTATTAATATTTTTGAGATATACCACAAGATTAGGTTGTATAATTATTAACAGGACTTAGTCATCAGCCAAATTAACAGAGTGATTCAGTGGGATTTGTTACAATCAAAATAGCGACTTAGTTAAAGATTCAAGAATGGGAAGGGTTACCCAAAACTTACAGCAAAGTTGCACACACAGATGCGAATTGAATCAAATCACACATACAGACAGGCAGACAATCCTGAATGAAATTACAGACATGCACAGAGGCAAATAGTTCTGAACCAAATTGCACACGCACGCACACACAGAGGTTAACTTCTGATTAAAATTTCCCTTGTTGTGAGGTTCATGAATTAGTCACTTCTATGTGTGGGCATTCATCAACGGATGGTTGGTGAACTTCATGAAATCAGGCCTTTGAGTCCTCATGAAATCATCAACAGATGATCTTTGAATCCTCACGAAGCCTACTCTGAGTGGCATCCCAGCTCAGGGGAGATCCTGGGTCACACAGCCCACGGTGGTCCCAGAGACGTCAAAGGGTCTCACTTTTGGATCACTATTTGTAGCATCTTGCGATGATTGACTTTGGTCAGGATTCTCCATTCTGGCCACAACTCCTGCTGAGTCATTCTGGTAAACAACTCAGGCAGCAGGTGGCCCAGGTGTGGACAGAGAGTGCCTGATGCCCAAGATAGCACCCAAGATAGCAGCACCATGGGGCTTATCCTGAGATCATGGGGTGGCCTGGGGGATCTGCATGACCACAGGCATACATTGAATTTTATATGCATAAACGTACATGCTGTTACGGCAGTGTAGTTCAAGCAAAGGAATATGGTATGTCTTATGGTGATTTTTTTTTTCACCCAAATTATTATTTCAGAACATATGGATATAATGAGCTATGATTCCATTAGCAAGTCACACAATTCAGAAGGAACAATTTTATAGAACAGAACAATTGGTGTTGGGGCCCTGGTATGGAAACTATACTGATTTGAGAAGGAGGAAAAAATGGAGGGTGTGTTTACTTTGAATGATATCTAGTCTGGTCACATAGACTAAATGACCATTGACTGTCAAAATTTATTCCCAGAGTGCATATTTTGGTTTAATTTCATCCAGAAGGATTCCAGTTAGTGTGTACTGAGACCACTCAGTCATGCAAACCAAAACACTGTAAGTAGGGACAACTAATTGGTACGCCTCTCAAGACCCACAGGTTGCAGTGAAGCTGTTCAGCAGTTTAAGAGTTTGTGTCAAATAATAAATTCTATGAAGTAAAGGACCAAATGGCGTGGTGGTTGCTTGCTAGTTTCTGTTTAAAGTAGTGATTCTGTTTTTCAGAAAAGCAAAAAAAAGTAGAGTTTGGTTACTCAAATCTTCTTTTATTTGAAAAGCAGTTAAATTCACAAATGTCTTTAATCTTGCAGCTTGAAACTCTGGAGGAGTTTTATTGAATAAACAATGAGTTGCAACTTGTTGAGAAGTGAATTTATTCAATGCATTGACTGTAATTGTACTTCTGCAATTCACAGTGATGGTGAAGTGCAGCATTTGCTAGTCTCAAAAGAGTGGTAGGAGGTTTTATGACTGGAGTGACTTAAAAAAACAGAAATGTTTTGACTTTTAAACCATACGACATACACAATTGTAATCCCTAATTTCTCACCTCTGGGGCAGAAACTTTGGTTCTCTGCCATATTCCAGTTTCTAAATTACTCCACTGTCACAAAGTGGCTCTAAGCTTTGTAGGTGCTTTCCCTGAGTTCCTTTATGTGGCTGTCCAGCACAGTGGGTGGGCTTTGACAGTATGCAGCAATCAGTTTGATTGACCTGTTCAGCTTCAATAGAATTAAGTGTCTGATAACAATTTTCCGGGTTGTATGTGGAGCTGGGGACTGTGGCATGCAAGAACCAATACCCATGATGTGATTTTGGAGACTGATCTATTTGCAAATCTTAACAGAGAAGGCTGCCACTGACCATGCTTTCTCGTGTGTCCGTATCTGTTAGTCCCTCTGTTCAAACCTCTGGGTTTGTTGTTGTCTCACTCTGAGATTTTTCTATGCCATTGCTTTTCTTGATCCAGTTAGAGGCAGCCATTTACAAGTTTTGTGGTGTTTTGAGCTGACTCAGTGTGTTCAAGGTGGTAGGTTCTAAGGGGAAGCTCAAGACATAATCACATATGGCAATATTTGCAGTACCTCTTGTTTCTCCAGGCTTTCCTTGAACATTTCTGTGGGAATGATTTTAGCATTAGCATTTTAAAGTATTGATTGATGCTGATTCCTGGAAGGACAAAATAAAGGGGATTGGAAAAAGGTCAATTGCTTCTCCATGGTTTTTGAGTAACTCATAACATTCTGGTATTTTCATTGGAATTATTCTGGGCTAGTTAATGTTAGTGTTTGGGTTTCCAGATATGATCTGATTTTTTTTTCTTCTCTTCTACAGGCAAGTAATTTAGCGTAATTTTCCCACAGTTTTAGAAAAAAATACTATATGAAGGATTTTAAATTTCTAGGTTTTTTACTCCTGTCTGCTAGATCTGCATACTGCTAGACCTGCCTGCCTGTAAATTACAACATTGCGGTGTCGATTCTGTGTCAAAGGTGGCAACATGCTTCTATCAGGAGTTTGTCCAGTCATTCAGAGTGTTTAAAAATCCATTTAGTTCCAATGTCTTCTATTCTGGTGAGAGTGGAAGAGATCGGGGGCGGGTGAGTTTGTTTAAAACAGATAGAACTTCATTCCAGTGAGGCAAGATATGTCTTTAAAAATGTTGGCAATGTTTTGAAAATTGATAGCTACTTATTCAGTGCCACCAGACAGTACTTTCATGTAAGGCACATCTGTGGGCACCAGTTCAGAAGAGGCTCTCACTAAGTGCTACTAGACTTTTTATGTACCAATACTTTCAGCATTCTGGCTACTCAAAACTAGAAGACACAAGTGTACCACCTGCATCAACTGTATTTGTCTCAATACTTCCATTTCATCCAATTATACTATTCTGAACCAAATAATCTTCCTTCATTAAACTAATTTGTATTCTGAGGAAGCTTGTTTACATAAAAATCACTCATTATTTTGAGGAAGAATAAAAGAAAGGATCTAATGCTTCTTAGTTTAGTAGTTCCCAAAGTATAGTTTAACTTCAACAGTTTTGCAATAGCACAGTATTTTGTACAACCTTTATGTAAATTTGACTACAACTTAAAAACTCATTTCTCTCTTTGTTGTCTAATGCCACTCTAATGGCTATTGTACAGAAAGTGAAATATTTTCATTTACATACTTTATAATGCCATTTTAGAAATCAGGACTATTCTTTTGGTAACATTTTAGTGCAAGATTGACATAGTAGGGGAAACTTTGGAATCTGCTAGTTCACATTGCTTTGGAGTGTGGTTACAGCTTGAAATTAAAGGTAGATCTCTAATATTATTCTTGATAACCAAGTGTTTTATCAATTTGGCTTAATTTTTGTTTTATATCAATGTGAATTACTTCCTAATGGATGGAATGTTCTACTAGAAGAAAATAAATTTTAGTTAGAAAGTTTAGCTTGGAGGTGATACAGTATTTTGCTTTCTGCTTACAAAAGAAAGCATATATTACTGGTGCTAAAAATAGAAAAGGTTTTTGCTTTGGGAAAAGTATGACTTAGGAAACTTAATAATGAGATTTGGAGTGTGGCATCCAGTTCCTGATGTGGAGTGACACAAGGCCATCAGTCATGTTTCCTATGAAAAGGCACAACCAATTGAGTCCCCTGTGTGCTGACAAAGTGCTTACTGACTGAATTTCTAGGCATCTAGTCCTCCTGTGCTGATACTTGGAATGATTCACCCAGTAACATGTTTGGGACAAAATCATTCCCATTGCACAAATCCAGACTCATAAAAAAAGTTTGAAAGAAGGCTGCAGAAATTCACTTCTGAAGTAGAATTGTGGTAAGTGACCTAGTCTGCAAATTGTGATTGCATAGTCACTAATGTTCACAACAAAATGATCTAGTGCTAATTGAAATATTAGCAAATGAGTTGTTAAAATGAACAAAATCCCATTAGTCTAATCTGCTGTGTTTATGGTAATGAAAAGCTGTATAATTGGTTGAAAGGCTTAATATAAAGAGAAAAATATTTTGGATAAATATTGTCACACTGGTGTAAACCCAAGGATTTCTAGGAGCTTTTTCTTTTGAGTCTGTGTGGTGAATGCTGTTGGAATTTTACTAGGTTACTTGTAATAGGTATCACTGTGAATTTCTGAAGTCTAATACAACTGAATAGAGCAAAAAGATTTTCTTCCTCATTTGGAAATAATACTCCAACCTCAGACATCTTGGATAGTAATCTGGCCTTGATAAACTTACTATATTTTTACTATATGTTTCACTTTTTTTGAAAGCAGACATTTTATGATTTGGGTATTTTGCAATTCTGTTGTTCCAAATGGAAGACTGTGTCCCACTTGTTAACAGGAGACAGCCTGATCTGTTTGATCATTTGAAATAGTCATATCATAGAGTCATCGAATGGTTTGGGTTGGAAGGGACCTCAAAGATCATCTAGTTCCAACCCCCCTGCCATGGGCAGGGATACCCATATTCTTGTGATAAGTTATGGATTTACATCCATTCATGTTTTCAAACATAGTCAAAGTTATGACTGTATACCCCTCTCATCAGTTACAGGCAAAATTTACTTCTCCATGTAGGTACTGCATTTTAATAGTAGCCTGCAGCAGACGATGCAAAATAATGTAGGAGTAGTGCTTCTCCATGGCTGTTATGCTAATCTCCTTAGATCAGAAAATCCAACAGCTATTGGTAAAATAGATTTATTTAATGATTTATTGCAAGTAGCATTACTTTGGATTGCTGCTGTGTGGAGTTAGTGGTTTTTTATTCCCCATTGAGTTTTCTTCCCCTTATTCTGTGTATATTAGTTTGGGGTTTCTCCCTCAACAACCATCCAGGTTTATTACTGGAGCATCTTTTTTTTTTTTTTTTAATTCTTTCTCCATCCTCTTCCCCTTTGGAGTAGTGAGAGACTCCATCTGTTTTGAGCAGATGGGTGAGGTGCACTATGTTAATAGCTTGTGTTTGTGTGTCTGTGTCTTCTGCTGTGAGGATAAGCATTTTGTAAAGAGAAATCAGTCCACCAGTTCTGCTTATGCAAAGTGCAACCATTTGAGTGACAATTTACCAGCAACGGAGTATGAATGTGTCTGCAGGAAGTGCTATAGGGGCCTGGGGCTTTTGCTTTCCTTTTTGGAGGGGAGTAGTGCAAAAGCGATATCAGAAGCAGGGCTCTTCAGAAGTATGTTCCTGTTATCTTTGATCACAGGAATTAGTTTTAGCTGGCCTTTATTCAGTTTCTACACAGGTTTCTACACAGGCCTCAGGTTTTCAGCAAGATACAGCTTTTCTGTCAAGCTAAAAGTTTTCAAATTAATTTCAATTTTCAGATTTTAATTAGAAAAAAAAGGGGGGGGAAATGAGAAATAAATAAAATTCTAACAAGCTTGCCTTTCAAAGGAAATGTCTGAGTGCTACATTTTTTATGTTCTTTTATATTATTTGCAGAGGATTTTTATTTATTTATTTCCTCAACAAGATCCACATTCAACAAGGCCAAGTGCAAGGTCTTGCACGTGGGTCAATGCAATCCCAAGCACAGCCACAGGCTGGGCGCAGAACAGATGGAGAGCAGCCCTGAGGAGAAGGACTTGGGGTGTTGGTAGATGAAAAAATGGACATGACTTGGCAATACACACTAGCAGGCCACAAAGCCAACCATGTCCCAGGCTTCATCAAAAGAAGCGTGGCCAGCAGGTCAAGGGAGGTGATTCTGACCTACTCCGCTCTCGTGAGACCCCACCTGGAGTACTGCATCCAGCTCTGGGGGCCCCAGCACAAGAAAGATGTGGAGTTGTTAGAGAGAGTCCAGAGGAGGACCATGAAAATGATAAGAGGGCTGGAGCACCTCTCCTGTGAAGACAGGCTGAGAGAGTTGCAGTTGTTCAGCCTGGAGAAGAGAAGGCTCTGGGGAGACCTTACTGCAGCCTTCCAGTACCTGAAGGAGCCTACAGGAAAGCTGGAGAGGGACTGTTTACAAGCGCATGGAGTGATAGGACAAGGGGTAAGTGATAGGATGAGGCATGGAGTGATAGGACAAGGCCTTAAGCTGAAGGAGGGTAGATTTAGATTAGATATTAGGAAGAAATTCTTTACTGTGAGGGTGGTGAGGCACTGGAACAGGTTGCCCAGAGAAGCTGTGGATGCCCCATCCCTGGAAGTGTTCAAGGCCAGGTTGGATGGGGCTTTGGGCAACCTGGTCTAGTGGAGGGTCTCCCTGCCCATGGCAGGGTGGTTGGAACTAGATGATCTTTGAGGTCCCTTCCAACCCAAACCGTTCTATAATCCTTCTCAAAGCACTTCAGCTCACAAGAGTGGGAGTTTTCCTTGCCTTCTCAATGGCTATGATAAAAGGAGAAGCTGACACTTTTCTTCTGAGAGCTAATAATTCATTCTGTACAATGATTTTTTTTTTCCAAAGAAGCATTTATTATGGGGTACACTAGAATATGAACGAGGCTTTTTTTGCTGTTTCCTGGTAGCTGCCTGCATTAATGTTTTTATCACATGATGTACAATCAATATGAGGAAGTGTACCCCCTACGGAAAGATTTAGTTGTTGTGAAGTAAGAGCTTGCACGTAGGCAGTTACTGAAGAGTGCGTAATGAATTTAAATAATTTTCCAAGTTTCTTTCTGACTTTTAAAACAGAGACATTTTGACTTGCTGGATTTATTTTTTTTCTGTGTAATGGACCATAGAACACAAGCTTCAATTCACATCAAAGAGTTTAAGGAGGACTTTTGATCCAGTGAAAAATACAGGTGTTTTAAAAACATTTTATTTCATCAGGTAAAATGTACAGATTTAAGTGCTGTGTTGTACTTGCTGCAGTGACTGCAGGCCTTTTAGATGCATCCAGCACTTGGGGAAGTTTTGCAGCTTACTCCACTGTGCTGGATATAAACTGGTGTCTGGGTTAGCTAATACAAACTAGATTAGGTTTCATACTCATAGTGGTCTTCATTCCAGTATTTTCTATTATTTTCAGAACAACATCCAGATGAGGGTCCTTGAAAGAGAAACATCTTTGGGTTTTTTGAGGAGTTTTAAGGTGGGCAGGTTTTTGAGATACTGAAAAGGTATAAATGAAAAGGCAATAAATATGTCTGCTTACCTCTATCCCCAGAACATCAGGTCATTCATGTTGGAGTAGTTATTGGAGGTCTTGCAATGCATGGGAAAGAGTAAATGCACTGTAAGAGTTACATTTTAAAGCCTTGATTCATTAACTAGCTACTCTTGGAACATGGCTATAACACTTGTAAAGTTTTGAGAGTTTTTTCAACTTGCTAGTGGAAAACTTTACATTAGAGTGATTGGGTGGTGGGGGCACAAGGATTTGTTTTTCAGTCAGTGAAAATTGTAAGTTATTTCTCTGAAGACAGCCAAAACTGTTCAAGAACAGTCACAGCCCTCTTCCAAATTTGCAGTTTTTTCAGAGAATAAAGCAAAAGAAAGAGTTTTGAGGGTGAAAGAAGATGACAAGCACTTAATCAAGAAGTACTTGTGCCTTCCCTGCTCCCAAGCACATTAATTTTGGATTTTACAGGATAGATCAATTTTTGTTTAAGTATAAACCCTGATAACCCAGAAAATTTTGTAAGCAAGCAGTACCTTTTTCTTTATAGATGAACAAACAGGCAAAAAGCCTGCACGGTTTGTTCAAGAGAATAGAAGGAATCTCTCAGGACTGGATAGAAGACACTTGAAGAGATGACATTTGAAACACTACACTCAGATTACTAGGCAACATCCTTCAGTAAAAAAGCATTATACTCGAGTTTGCTTTTGAAAAGATGATAGAAGATCTGAAGAGCCTACTTGATTATTCCCTGAGATGAGTAAATCATTTCCTTACAGGATCAAAGGAAAACATATATAGAGTGCTAGAACCTTCATGCAGAATATAGGGCTGAGGGTTAACAAAAATTGTTCTTTGGCTGTTCTTGAAAAATATTTTAGTGACTTTCAATTCTGTATGGTTAACTCCTGGTTCCAAAATAAAGAGTTCCAAAGTATGTGGCCCACCAGTATTCTAGCCTGTCAGTTAGCTAAACTGGTTTTGGTGTAGATCCTTTTCTGGTCCCCTTACTTTAAATAGAGGAGAAAATCCAGTTTTCATAAAGGCAAGATCAGTTCTGGATGTATTTCTACATATGACAGATTAAGTTCCCAGATTTTTAGGGAGATCAAAATTAAATGTAATTTTAATGACCTTGAGCAATATGCAGATAAAGCCATATTTCATATCACAAGCAGAATGAGATATTGGCTAATAAGAAGAGAAGTTCCTATATAGAAAATATAGGAAGAAAACAGCTTAGTGTATTTGCATGCAGAAGCAAATGGAGAGAAGACAGGCTATTGTAAATTCTTGTTGGATACAGAAAATAGACTTGCTGGATATAGAAAATGAACTCGAGATAAATGGGTTTCTTTCTTCTGGGTCAGTCTACAAAAGGAAGAGACATGGTGTTCTTTATCCATGCCAAAGAAAGACAAACCTGTTTCTCTTTATAATAGAGGGACCTTATTTGGGAGAGTTTCTTAGAGCTTCAACATGTCTTACTTTTGAATTTATTTCTTGCGTCTGTGTCATGTGCAGAGTGTTCACAATAATTCCATTTTTCTATATTAGATGCTAAAGGTTTATTATTTGGCACTTTGCCCTGTCACATAAATGAATGTGTATTTGAACTCTCAGACAATATTTGAAACTAGTAGCAATTGTTATGAATAATTCCTGGCAATTTGCATTCCCTAAGAGATTTCCCTTTAGAATCCTTTGACTGTTTGCATTCAAAAGAAAAACAGTATTCTAAATTCACCTCTGCAACAGTAATTCCTTCCTTACAACCTGATCTTTAATTTGTAGCTAAATAGTTATAATTTCCCTCCAATAGTAAGTAGAAATTCATTTTGGTGAATGTTTTATTCATATATGTTGAGGATAAACTAACATCCACTGAACAGATGAGAAAAAGGGAAGAGGAGCAAATTCATGCTGTAAGGGGACTTTTCGCAATATATTTATTCAGTCAGCACAGGATCAGACAAGACTATGAAGATTTCTCAAAGGTGGAATCATTAAATTTTCATAGATAAGTTGTAAACCAGTGCTCTTGGCTTTTTTCACTTCTTATCCAACAACAGCAACTAGATGTATATTTCTATTTTTATGCTCAGATGTTTTTTCTCACAGTGTTAGCCACTGATGAATGTGTAGAATGTGGAGTTGGAATTTAAACTCGGGGAAAACATTGAGATGTACTAAATCTAATGCTGTTCCTATTTTTATTACTGAGTCTTTACTGCCATCTAATAGAGAAGATCTAATTCTGTATTTTTCTTGAGGTTGATGAATTAAATGAGACACTATTCTCCTCTATAGTCTGCCAGAGCCTCTTGTGATCTTGCAGGTACTCTGTTAGGAAAACTTGAATGGCATCTGTGGTCCATTATGAAAGAGGAACTCCATCAACCTCTCTTTCTCTCTATTTTGATGTACCCTCATCAAAATGTACTCACTGATGTACTCATTCAGTGAGTACTAGTTTTGTAATTTGCCAGGACTTTGGAGAGCTCTGGCAACAAACGTCTTATTTGTATATAAATAAGTACTGTATCACAAGGAAATCATATCATTTTTCACAGAAACAAAGAATAATTCAATTGGAAGAGAAGTCATATGGTCATCTGGTCAAGCCTCCTTTGCAAAGCCCCGTGTTGCTCAGAGCTTTGCATAGTTATGTTTTGGGAACTTCCAAGGATAAAAACTTCTACGACATAACCTCTCTAGGCAAGCTTTTCCAGTTTTTCTTACAGTGTTGTGGTTTTGAAATCTGTTCTTATTCCTGGATACCAAAGACACCAAAGACGTTCTTCTGAGCTACAAAAGTTTCTGCAGAGGTATAAAGATAATGTGTGAAGAGTGACTAGAAAAGAAAGGAGTCAAGCATGTCACTGGATCTGTAGCATCATCTCTTACCTTCAGATAGAAAAAAAAAAAAGTGGGAGAAGCTTAAAAAAATGGGTGATTGCCTGGAAAAAAAAAAAACCTCCATTGTCTAGTGTCAGACTTTTTTCTGGTGTTGTCTCTTCATGCAGAGGAAGAACAGATGGACTGATCCATTTTAAGCTGATTTCTGCATCTTTCAGCAGAAAACTGGCATTTTCTGTAATTTGGGCTGCTCTTCATTGTCATGATCCATTCATGTTTGTTTCATTCTGACTATCATCCCTGTGCAGGAGTGAAAAGGGCATGTTGATGGCATTTGTACATTTTCATGGTAATTTACAATTACTTCTGGAACAATTAAATTATTTTGAGACCCCGATATCACCCCAAATTCAGATGTTGAGTGTGGCATCTTCTTCCCACTGGAGCTGATAGGCCAGAAGTAACAAGGTGGGATTTCCTCCCACATGGAAATTACATGGGAATATTCCACAGAGTGGCAACAAATCTGCTCTCTAGCAGATTTCCTCTGCAGGTGAAGTGCATTTCTGTAAGTTGGTGAGTTGTGTTTTGCAATTTCCGCCACCCTTACCATACAGTCTTCTACTAGACTAAGGTTAAACTGACCTGTTTGTTCACAGCAAACTAATGCTGTGATGCTTCTTAGAGCTATTGTTCCAGACTTTCAACAAAACGATTTCGTTGCATACATTAGACTGCTCATCATTTCAACTGAGAGCAATGGCTTAAGCTATGGATGCTTACAAGTGGACTTCGTTATGTGGGGTAGCCCAGAGGATCAAGGGGCTGTATCATCAGTTGATTTGGATATCTCTGAGGAAGTATGACTGTCACATTTTCGGTCTGAAATTCTTACAGTGAAACAATATATGACTGTCCCAAAGATGAAGCTTTTTCCATCCAGTTTTCCAGCATTAGTGATTTCCAGCTGTATAAAGGCTGGAAAGCTTGGATAACAACAATAATAGCAATTTGTGATGCTTTTGCTGAATTCTATGCTATCTTTTTTCCAGGAATTTAAAATTTTCTACTGAGGATCTCTCTCTCAAGACCCTACTCAAATATACTTTTTTTTGGCCCATTAATGATAACTTTGCAGCAACCATGCTTATGTCGTGTTGTGTAAACATGGGTCTTTGTTTTCATTCCCAAATAGCCTGACATTGAGCTTATCCTATTTCCAAAGCTAAAGGGAAAGTCACTTGCTATCTTTTATATCTCCCTTTTTGGATATGCCAGTTTTCTGCAGTGGAAAGGGATTGGTACAACCAAATGTCTATTTTGAGGATTCCAAAATTTCCTGAAATTATGAGGGAAATTCTCCTTGGTTACTGTATTGAGAAGTTTCTTAATTATTTGGTTCTGTTACCTTCAAACCTTGTTTCAGAGGCCATTCAAAATATTGAATTACCAGATTATCTCCAAATGATTAGAGCACTTAGCATGTACTTCCTGGTGGACAGTTACATGCTGCAGGCAAATGGTATTTGTATTTGAAAATCTGTGAACTGTTGTAGGAGTTTCCTGTCTCTCTGGTTTAGCAAATTATGAATGTGGTGTGGTCGGATTTCTCTATCTTCTCTTGTCTTTGTATGATCAGAAGATGCAAGACTTCCATCCCTGATTTTATTGCTGTCATCTATGCTTACCCCCTGACAATTTTTCTTTGTAGTGATTTTTCTAGATACTTTCTCCACTTAATGACATGTGCCTTTGTTTTGGACATCAAGGAATTATGCTTGGGGGGGTGGTTTGATCTTAAAAGATGGAGACAAAAGCCCTTGTGTGAAATGGTTATTTGTTTTTTTTTAGGTCCACATGATTTTTCCTGTTACTTACCCACTGTCAGAAGGGATCTTGTCCACAGAAGCCAAAGGGCTATAACTCTGAGCTTTTTAGCTGGGCTGCCTCTAATGGAAGAGACATGGTCCTCAGCCTGGTTTTTTAGGCCAATTAAATTTGAGTGTCTTATTCTATGTCGTAAACCTCCTTACTCAAATCCATGCATTTCACAATAACCCTAGTTGGTTCTCTGTGTGGAGCATGGGTTAGTGTAGATTAACATGGAATAGTAGGTTGAGGCTTATGTTCAGACGCTGCTCTGTGAGAGTTCACCATCACAGATATTTGCAGGAGTTAGCTAACCTGAATGGAGAATCCTTGACAACACTGTTGCATGCATCCAGGTGCTTCTAAAAATCTTTCGATGCTGGCCAGATCTTTTCAACAGGTCTTGTCAGTTTAATGAAATTGGAAACTGTTTACTATGTATCGATGAGCACCATAAGGCAAACAAAGCATTCCTCTCAAGTGTGACTGAATGTGTTCTTATCTTGTCACTGGATGTTTATCTTAATTTACTATCCTGTGTTTTTTGCCACATTTGTGTCTTTTCTATTTTGCTTTTTCAGATTACAACACTTTTTCTAATGCATTGAAGAGATGCCGTAGCCAAAAGAAGGAGAACTCTGTGTTCAGTCAGCGAACAGATGAAGCGTCCGCTGCTCAGTATTTTCAGGTATTTTCAGTACCAGTTTGTGATATCTAAGTTACTGTTGTTTGCTTGACCTTAGTCACCAGGTCAGTTAGAAAGATAACTTAGATTTATTCAGAGTGGTCAGGGCCTTGGTAATTTAAGTACCAAGTGTAACTTAAGGTAGGATTGATAGAAGATGAACTTTATCTTTTTTCTGTTTTTTCTTTCCTCCTTTCCTTTTAGTTTTATGGCTGTCTGTCTCAGCAACAGAATATGATGCAGGATTTTGTGAGGACAGCCACTTATCACAGAGCTATCCTACAGAACCACATAGATTTTACAGATAAGGTAAGCTCTGGTAAGACTCTTAAATATTCCAGTGTGCTGCTTAGGCTCTAAACTTCAACTTGCCCTGTAGAGCGACACTGATCAGAATGGAGCCTTTTCTTTTCTGGGACTTTGTGAATGAATATACTAATTCACATGTTATGCACATGGATGACAATACATGATGGTACATCCTCAGGATGAATGGCGCCAAACATGGATCCAAACATGAGCTACAAATTTCTCTGCTGTCTTCTGTGGACAATCTGGGAACCTACACATGTATGTTTCTTGAGATTTTAGGCTGTCATCATTCCCATGTGGCATTTTGGACCTTTTATACAATATTAGTTTCCTTCTCTTAACTGATGACTGTGCATTTGCTATTGTGCCATATAGTCTCTTGCAAATACCTGCAAAGGTATTCTAGTTTATGACTTTCTCATGGAGGTCTACACTGAATGTTTTTGCACCCCACAGTCATTGCAAACTGAGCAAGCACGTAAGTGGCTGCTGTGACTCCATATGTACAACGCAAAGGTTTGGAAACTATGCAGGAACTTACAACTTCACATGCCAAACTAATCTCTGAAATATGTATATAGATCCTGAAGACTACTGTAATGAATGTAACAATGATTATTACTTCTTTATCTAGACCTCTGCCTCTCACATTGTCCAGACTAGGTACTTCAGCAAAAGACAAAAGAAAATTTACACTGGGAAGATTAGGATAATCTGCCCCCCAGCCACAGACTAAATCATTCTCTAATTTCATTTTTTAGGGTCCTTGAAATGGAAAGCATAGGACTGATACATTTTACAATGTTTGGTTTTTGGTTTTTTTTCCTATTGCGATTTGTCACACCAACTAGAGACTTTCTGACCCTCTCCAGGACCAATCCCCATGCACATACTTCTCTGATTCCACCCTTAGCACAGCAACAAATTCCATAATGTAATCACATGTTATGCAGAAAACTATCTTCTTTAGTAAGATTTTTAATTTATCAGCTTTATAATTCTGTCGTTTTGCTCTTATGTTGTGAGGCAAAGGAGGACTGAAGTTCTAATTTTCTTTCTATCATTCCTCCGTTGTGTCAATTTTTGTTGTCTCTTCTTATGTAGTCTTGCTTCTGAGGCCAGTGTTCTCAGTCTTCTCTGTCTCTTTCTGTATGAAGGAGTTGCACATGCCCTGTTATCATTCTTGTCCTCTTTCTCAGTGGCACCATTAATTCTGCAGCATCTGTTTTGAGAAGGATTGGCAGGAATTATGCATGATAGTGTAGACAATGCCATGCAATTAATTTATATTGCAGAATTCTAACTTGCCAGTTATTCTTTACTGTACTTCCCATAAATCTTGACTTTTTTTCCTGGAACTGCATCTGTCCATTGAGCATTGATCTTCACCAAACAATTCATAATGGTGCCTCCACTCTTTGTTGTTGCTGTTGATGATGATGATTCATTTAGGACTTGGCTGGTACATGAACAGTTCATATTTTCCACAAAGCTATATTAATCAGCACTAAGTTTAATTTATCTGTGCATTGTCCAGTGGCCTATCTCTGTTAGTTCTCTCTGTTCTTCAGTCACTGGATGTTGTATCATCTGCGTATCTTGCAATGACACTGCTCACTTCTCAATAAAATAATAGAAAACAGCAAAAAAAAATCAAGCTACATGTGATCTTGTGTAAGCAAATAGGCAGTTTGTAAGCAGCAGCCCAGCAGCTCTGTTCATGATGTTTAAGCAGCAGACTGCAAACAAAAATGATGGAGAAAATGAAGCTGCAATTATTCTTTTTACCTTGTTGTCATTTTTTTTCTTCTCTTGTCTTTAATAACATATAAGCAAATACTGAACAAAACACTTCCCTTTAAATGTGTAGCATATTTATGGCCAAAATGAGGAGAGCTGTAAGTGTGAAATCTGGATTGTTTAAAGATCATTATGTTTTAACTATTAATGAAGTTTAGTAATAACTTCAGGTGCAGGTGATAATTTTTCTTTACCATGCAACTTAGGTAAACAGTGCTTCTTTAAAAACTACACTTAACTATTTGCTTTTGTAGAAATGAAACAAACCTGTGTAGAAATGAAACAAATAGGTTTCAGTGTCTGTAATTTTTTTCAGGCCTGAGACAATCCTTCTCTCCTATGTAATACAATAAGGTTAGCAACCTAGTGGTGTGCGCAGGGGTGCTTCCCCCAAAGCGTGTAGTATTGGATGATACCAGCTGGGTAAGTGGAGCTAGCATATCATTAATGGATTAAATTTTATACTGGGATATATAACTTGAATATATGGTGAAAGAAACAGCCCAGAGAGGATTTTATTTGCCATTGGCTTCTTGCCAAATAGGATGCTTCCTAGTTGTAATGCAAAAGGCAGATTTATCCCAGTAGGTAATGTATCCATCCCGTTTTTGTGCCTGCAGTGAGGAATTCAGGTTTTGCATGCTCTTTGCCTCTGTAGGAAATCTTGCTGCTGTGCAGTAGTACAGCTTACTTGCTTTTGCTCTTGGTTTATTTATTTTCCCAACTGTTGGAGGTGCCTTGGCTTCTCTTCAGCATAGCTAATAGTAAGACTATTACAGGCTGGGTGTTGTTGGCCACCCACTTAGAAAATGATCTCTCTTTTTCCTGATTTTGTTGAGAAATGGCAATTTTCAGAATAAATGTAGCTGAAAAAATTGAACTACCTTCATTGTGGCAAAATGCCTTCCCTTGAGAACCTGAGAAACGCATTATGCTGAGACTTGATCTGTTGGAAATACAGCAACTATATTTATCCTACATCCAGAAACTATAAAGCAGGCAGAAACATTTAATGATGGCAGTGAGGAGATGAAAAAGGCAAAAAGGACATAATTATTTTAATACCTCCATTATTGGAAAAAGTTTTATTCAATTGCTATTTGTCTTATAGTTTCCTACCTACTCTGCATCTCCCTAATATATTTCTCCACCTTTGCTGTCTCCTTCCCTAAATTCTCTAGTTTTTGCCTATAGTGAAGGGGTATCTGGTGATATATTTTTTCCTTATTCTAGGCTTTGTTTTTGAAAAAGAATATGTGAGAAAGTGCAACACGTTATCTGAGTTGTGCTGGACAAAATTAATTCTGGACCCTTTGAGAGGGTTCTTAGTGATAAATTCAAACTGTCTGTCAGAGGTAAGCTGTATTGGGACAAACTGGGAGTACTGCGTGGATCAACCATTTATGTCTATTGAAGCTTAAAAGAATAAGAACTCATTCAGAATCTAATGAATCTGAGGCTGGATTCTTCACATCAATACGGTAATTCTTACCAGCATGTACTCCTTTGAATTTACTCTTAGAAGGAGTTGCCTTAGAGCTTTCACTAATTTTTTTAGTATAACTTTGTCTTAGATGTTGAATTGTTATAGAGCCAAAAGGGGTAGTTCAAAGTGTTTTGATTGGTTATACTAAAAAAAAGGCTCATAACTAAATTTTACAGTGGCAGCTTATAATGCTGTTTCAAACTGAGTAAAGGCTGACACATTTCTACTTCTTTTGAAAATAAGTCTTAGGTTCTGAGCCTTTTGAATTGTTTCATCTGTAGTCTATTTATAAATAGTTTATTTAAAAGCAAAACAACTAGAATTAGAATATCTCCAATGATCCTGGATGAAGGATCACACAAATCATTTACATTATTCAGTCAAAGGCACATGCTAAAAAAGAAAAGAATAATATTTTCTGTATATAATCTTGCTGATAGATAGTAATTTTAAATTATAAATGTCATTGTAGATTTATGATATTTTTGCTTTTAGTTTTATGTGTTTACCCTGTTGCTCTTCCTTGTTTGACCTCTGCCTCCCACCCCTTTTGTTCAAAAGTGCTTTTCAGGACTCTAATTGTGCAAGTACTCAAGCATACAAGCATATTTGCACATGTGAGTAATTCCCCCTAAATTCACATTAGGAAAGTTACTCATCTGTGTAGGTGAAAGCAGGAGCAGTACTGAACTGTGGTCAGGAGAGCAGGGTATAAGTTATTCCTGACTCTGATTTCTGATAATTGCTGAAGTAGCTGCATTCACATTACAAAATAAATACTGAAGCACATACAATCTACCAACTTTCCATATCATCATTACCCAAGTATCCGTCTGTTATTTATTTCAAAATTCTGCTTTTCAGAAAGATGCATACTAGTACCATGCATTGTTATTTCACAGCACTTTGTCTTAATGACTGCTCTTAGAATGCTCTTCCTATCTAGAGGGAGCAAAGGGCTCTGTATGAGGTGCCCATGATAAAAACAATGCCACTTGGGGAGCAAGGTGTGCTATTGCAAGTTCATTGGATTAGAAGTAATTTAGGTCAGAAAGAACCTCTGGATATCTCTAGTCCAAACCTCTATCAAAAGTTGGGCCAATTAGACCAGGTCGCTTAAGGTCTGTCCAGTTACATTTGAATGAAACCAAGGATGGAGATACCACAGACTCTGTAGGCAACCTGTTCCAGTGTCTGACAGTCCTCACAGTGAAAAAGTTTTACTATGTCTGTTGGAATTTCTTGTGTAACAACTTGCATCCATTGCCTCTTGTCCTATCTCTGTGTGTCTCCTTCAAGAAGAGTCTGTCTTAGTTTTCTCTGAACTCCTGTTAGGCAGATGAAGACAGCAGTAAGCTCTCCCGTTAGCCTGCCTCCTCTCATTAAAACTAGACTAACTGATTTCTCTCAAGCCTCTCTACATATGTCATGTCCTCCAGCCCCCTAATTATCTTGGTGGACCTCCATGGAACTTGCTGCAATATGTCAGTGTCTGTCTTGGGCTGGGGAGATCAAAACTGGACAGAGTTGCCCAAATGTCATCTTAAAAATGGCCTTTCCGTGACCTCTGCTGGTTGCACTCTTGCTAATACAGCCCAGTATGTAGCTGGGCACCTTGGCTCTAAGGGCTGACTCGTATTCAGCTTGTTGTCGAGCAGGAGGACCCTTAAGTCTCTTTTTTTACAAAGCTGCTTTCTAGCAGTCATCCCCTCACTAGACACTGAGAATGTTTGTAAGCAGCATATTCAACAAAACAGCTCCCCTGCTCAGCTTATTGATCACTATTGATCAGGAAATCAAGACGCTGCAGAAATCCCCTGGATTGGTTTTGCCCTACCATACCACCCTTCCAGTAGGAGCTGGGGTGGTTGAATTTCTCAATAATTAATAGGCCCTATAATCATGAGGCTTCCTCCAGAAGGCATCATTTCCCTCTTCTTGATCAAGTGGTCTATAACAGATACCTACCTCAATAACACCTGTATCCCTACCCTGTATCTTCTCATCCCTATCCATGAGGTCTCAGATAGCTCACTGCCTATTCCCAAAGCTCCAGCACTTGACTCATTCTTTGCATAGAGTACAACCCCCTCCTCCTGACCTTACCAGCCTATCCTCTCTGACAGCCTGTAGCCATCCATTGGAGCATTAGCTATGCAAGCTATCCCACCATGGCTTCGTCATCCCTGTGAGGTGAAAACTGTGCATCCGTGCATGGTCTCCAGATTCCTCATGTTTGTTTCCGATGCTATGTGTGCTTGTGTACATGCATCTCAGCTCCTGTCATGCTGCTTTTACAAGAGTTGCATGGGGACCCTCCAAGGCACTGTCTTCTGAACGCTCCTCTCAGGCCTTCTCTTCAGGCTATGATGACCTCCAACAACATGTACCTAGTTCTTCAGCCTTCCTTGTTAGGTTGGAAAACTGATGGCAAAGGTACTCTCGCCCTGCCTTTTGAGATGATGCTGTCTTTACCCAGCTGTCTTCATTGTTCAAGAAGGTACTGCGCTCATAAAAGCTGCATTTCTGTCTGTGATACCCAATGCACAGCCAGGGCTTTTGCCTCTAAAAAGTGTCTGTGAAGATCCTGACTGTCTCCTGTTCAGCTTCCCAGTTGTTCAGTCTGGTTCTCTTGACCCATTGCTTCAGACCTGGTGGCTCTTCCCAGCCAAAGCCCACCTTCCCCACAGGTCACCACCAATCCCAGCCTCAGGGAGAGCCATCGTTCCATGCAGCACAGCACCCACGTAGCAATGTACTCCCTTACAAGTTCTGTCCTAGATCAAGGTCTCTGGTGTGCCAAGGGCTGTTGATCTAGCAAGTTTTACAGGGCATGCCTATGCCTTGTCGTGCAGCCTCCAGCAATTCCCACGCTGTGTCCCATATGACTTCTGAGCCCCTTTTCCCCTTGCTTCACTAATTACTGGGCAAATGCTTGTCCAGTGTCAGCTGTGTCAGCTGCTTCAGTTTGCTGTGCTCATTTGTGTCTTCATTTGGGTCTTAATGTGGGTCAGGAGTGAGCTTCTGAGATGAATTTCTATCATGGCCACTCAGGGTGCTTCAGTTCACATTGTGGGGTGGTCTCAGAGTAAGCAAGATGGGTTAATTTTGGATGAAACTGAACTGGACTAAACTAGAAGAAAATCAGACTAGAGTTAGTCTTAGTAAATCATCCAGAAAAAAAATGTTCCAATACAGCTCTACCACCTGCTGATGTACACATAGGTATAATGTAAGAAATGGCATCAGAATTAGGTCTGGTGCAAAAAGACATACTTCTCTACTGAATTTTTTATATTGAACTTGAGCAGTTGACTCTTCCTTACAGTTTCCACATATGCAGAGAGAAAGCATTATTGTATTTGCGGTTCCCATTAGCTATTGAGAAATAGCCCACCAAATCTTCTGTCGGACCTATGATTCAATGAAATTGGCTTTCACTTGTCATTGTCTGTCTCCCTTCCTACTTAGGTAACCAATACTTACTGTCACCTGCTGTTCTGAAGAGCTGGTTCTTCTGGGCATAGTCCATACTCTTAATACCTGCCAAAGCATAGAAACAAAACCAGATCTATAACAGCCTGTCATCTGTGATATAAAAAATGAGCTTAATAGAATCTTTCACTAGGAAAGAAAATTATTAAAGGCAAGTTTCTGACTTCTATGCCAAACTTCAGACTACGTGCAATATCAGAAGCAATGTTTATTTATTTTGCAGTGGAGTACTTCTGTAACACAAATTCATACTATCTACAACAGATTCAGGCAGACTGCATTCTTCAATATATAAACTAAATGTCATGTAGAGTAACTTTTGGGGAGTACAATGTGCCCTTCACTCTAAGAGATTATTTTTCTGTCAAACTATTCTGTTTGAATACACTAAATCTTGTGTTTTTAAAGGCTGGTAAGCAATGTGCATCATATGGGAACTTGAGGCAGAGAAGCAATAAAGAACATGGGTAGCTGGTAGTATACTAGGCTACAGTATATACTCTGAATTTGCATTATATATAAGCTTCTCTGCTCTTGACTCTTGAGATCGTATCAGGGCTGCAGCTCAGTTTCATGCCTGAAGTGCTTTGAAATCTTAGGAGGTTCCAGTTTCAGGTGGCTTAAATCCACCTAATCTAGCCTTAACGGGCTTGTGAATTTCATATCTTGGATCAAAATTTAATGAGAAATTCAGCCATAGGGGCAGGAAAACTGCTGCTCCTTTTTTTCAGTGAAGCACAAACCCATAGGAAGAACCCAAATGGTGAGCTGTTCTGTGAGATTTTCCTCAAAGCTGGTATTAAAATTTTGGGGAAGCAAGGTACTGGTATTAGCCTAATTCTGTTGAGCAGTACAAAAGTGAGCTTTGCATCAAAGATTGCATCAGTAATGTCATCTTAACCATTTCTCTGACAGTTAACCACTCTTTCCATGTTCTTAAGCCTCTGCAGCTGTGTTGAGTGACCTATACAACTGAATAAATCTTGGAACTAGAGGCTTGTCTGGACTGTTGCAGCAGTTGCTGGCTTTGCATTACACTATACATTGAAACAAAAGTTTTGAGCCTTTCAAACATTTCAGTCATTGTTTTGGCTTGCAACAAGTGAGCCACTTGACTGATGGAGAAAGTGAGGCTTTGAGGATTTATATTTAACTGAGGGCCTTTGAGAGACACCTTATCAAGCAGGGCAATTAAAGGTCTAATACTAACTTCAGCAAGCAGAACCAATATTTGAACAAAGATACATAGTTTGGTTTTATCCAAGATACTTCCACATCACAGAGTGATTTTTCATTTAGAAAGACATGAATCTGTAGTCCTTAGTTCTTTGAGAATTCTATAGTCCTTAATTCTTTGAGAATTATTATTGCCATGTTTTTCCCTCTCAGTGTATTCAGACTATGCTTGTTTTTCAAATTTTTTCCTAAAGAAACTTCATTACCAAAATCTATTTCCTCCAAACCGTAACCATGTATTTACACATTAAAATATTCCACAGTCTTTTAAAAATATGCTGCTGCTGCTAAAAGAAAGATTAAGCACATTAAAATGCTTCAAAGCCTTTTCACTTTTTCAAATGAAATTAGTAATTATTTTGCATAATTCTAGGCTTAATAAATGCAGGGTACAGCTATGAAAATTTAGTTACTTGAAAGAGGTGTCAGGAAGTGGCTTTTTGATTATTTTGTTTCTTTTGGTCTGCCTTTTGTTTTCAAGGTGGTCCTAGATGTTGGCTGTGGATCAGGAATCCTTTCATTTTTTGCAGTGCAGGCTGGAGCTAGAAAAGTCTATGCGGTTGAAGCCAGTTCAATGGCAAAATATGCGGAGGTAAGTGTTTTTCACTTACCAATTGGTAGAATGGTGTAGAGTGAAAATGTTAAGAAATCTACAACTGTACCTCAAAAAGGCTAATGCTGAAGTCTTCAGTGTGATTTTTCTAAGAAGTCAGGTCTCTAATGGGCAACACTTTTTCAAAGGTAATTTTTGAAGGTGTTCTAAATGTTCCAATGTGTCAAATAAATAACTATATGATTGTTGTTTCTGTGAAAAATGGTGAACAGTCATAACTGTGATTAATTTTTTTACTTTCAGACGGAAAAAAAAATTAAACCACATGTTGTTTTTCATAGGTTCTGTGCAAAAACATTTGGGTGTTTTTTTCCTAAGACTCTTGGACATATGTGTGATCAGCTGAGTTAGTTTCCTGCTAAGTGTGATCAGTTAGATCTTTCAATCTTTTTACAAAATGGTGTTCTTAGGGTTTAAAAAGGACGTGTCTGAAGAATGCACTTAGTTTTAAAACCTGTTTTTCAGGCATTGTTTTTACTAAGCATTCTAATATGATTAAAACAAAATTAAGCACTCAAAGTGGTATTGGTAACTAAATACCTTAGGAGAATTTCACTTCCTGAAAAGTTCTAATCCCAAGTAGCAGAAACAGCAAAAATCTCCATGTTTTTTTCTCACAGTCTCTGCTTATTTAGGTGAACATCAGAATGCAAGGGGAGAAGAGTGAGTATTATTGTTATAAATTTTGTCAATATTGATCAACTCTAGCTGAATTTTAATGTGGAAGAGGGTGAAAAGTGGTGGGATGGAGGATTTTTCATCCCATACCTAGAAAAAGTTTGTGGCATCTAGATGCTAATTTTTCTTTTTGCTTTACTGATCTAGAATATAAATGTTCATGAGCAATATTAGGAGTCCATGGTTCCTCTAAGTCCACACGATGAGCATGCAGCAGTTCACTGAAAGTTCCTCCCACAGATCCTGATGCAGCAATCCAGCCTTGCTCTTGGTGAAGGCTGGCGAACTCCTGCTGTCAACTGTAACATTGTGAAGCAAATGCATCGCTACTGGAAACTGAGATAATTACTTAGATCTTAAAGAAGAAAATGTGGATATTAGACATTTTTATTTCTCTCCAGGTAGAAGTAGTGATTAATGTATAAATTCTTCGTATTTTTCATTCCAATTTAAATACAGGACTCCATAATCTCATAAAGTTTAGTTTTAGTTGCATTTAAACTAAAAATGACAACAGAAGATTCATAATATATATAATTTTAAAATGCAACTCATTATTACAGTCCAAGGAGTGTAATATTTATTCCCTCCTCCAGTACTTCGCTGTTTCTCTACATTGAAAAGAATATAATTCAAAGGAGTTGTGAATATTCTTGTCCCCTTTTGTTTACATTCATGTCAGTCTGGTCTACCCATTGGATATTGGGTTTTCACTAACACAGACAATAGTTTCTGCCTGGCGTTTGTGCATCCAATGTTTGCCTGCTATCTTTTTTTACTGTTTCAAAAACTTCAACAGAGGAGAGAGAAACCATGTGAACATTTATCATGACTCTGCACGAGTTTTTCTTCTGTTTTGTGACTCCATGTTTTGGATAGACAACTGCTGGCAGCTGGCTCCTGCCACATGCAGTCCATGGTAGAGAAATAAATTTGAAACATCTTGCCTAACAAACCAGTTTGTAATAGGGAGGATATTGTGCAGAGTAAATGATAGCCAGTACTCTTCAGTGGTGTGTGCATGAGATGTGAGATGAAAGCAATCTCAATCTGCTAATTTCACTACTTCAGTAAATCCTTTGCCAAAAAAAAAAAAAAAAAAAAAAAAAAAAAAAAAAAAGGTGGGAAGCAGAAGAAATAAGACTGAAAGTGACTGATGCTGGTAGTTGTTTTGTCTAAACAGGAAATGTGATTCTGAGAAGCTTGTCTAGGACGAAGGGGAAACATTAACGTTAACAGACTGGAAAAAACATGTACATAGAGCACTTGGATAAACAGAAAGAAAAAGCTACTATGCATGAGGAAAATGTGATTGTATTGTGGAGGCCAGCTAGTGATTGGATCATTAAAAGTAAAAATTATTACTTCTGGTGAACCGCTTGCCTGTCTGTCATTATATGGGACATGAATAGTGAGTTGTTACATGTAAGACTGCTATTTAATGTGTTGCAATAGCCAAACATGAGAGAATTAACTTAATGGCAGATAATTAACCTTGAGTGGACTGTTATGACTCCTCTGAGGGTGCTTATTTATGGGTGGACTCAATTTGCCTGCAAGACACATACAGGAATTTAGAAAAACATTTGATGTGCACTGTGGGCAGTCTTGCACAGATTGTGTCTCAAGCACCATAATGTTTGCTGTTATTTGCTATGGAGTGTTTAGGGGATACTTGTGTGCACATTACTATCTTCTGTGCAATAAACAAATAAACTTCACCAGTTTTTATTTTCTGTTATTTAGATTAAAATACTTTACCTGTATCTAATTATATGGGAAGTTGTCTGCTGTTGCATCTGGTACATCAGATGCTGTGTGGTGATAATGCACACTAAAAAACTAAAGGAGGGTAGATTCAGGCTAGATATGAGGAAGGATTTTTTTATGATGAGGGTGGTGAGGCACTGGAAGAGGTTGCCCAGAGAAGCGGTAAATGCCCCATCCCTGGAAACATTCAAGGTCAGGTTAGACGGAGCTCTGAGCAACCTGATCTAGTTGAAGATGTCCCTGCTCCTTGCAGGGAGGTTGGACTAGCTGACCTTAAAGGTCTCATCCAACCCAAACTATTCTATAATTCTATGAAAAAAAGGGAAAACAAAACATTTGCAGTATGTTGCCATTACAAAAGACAACTGTGTAAAAAACTGTTTCTCTCTTAGGAAAATGGATTGTGGATTTCAGCTGTTAAGCTGAATACAGGCATATAAATTCTAGGTACTCACTTCAAAAAAGCCTGTAGTGACAGGACAAACAGCAATGGTTTTAAACTGAAAGAGGGTAGGTTTAGATGAACTCAAGGAAGAACTTTTTTATGATTAGTATGGTGAGGCACTGGACCATGTTGCCCAGAGAAGGTGTGGATGCCCCCTCCCTGGAAGTGTTCAAGATCCAGCTGGATGGGGCTTTGGGCAACCTGATCTAGTGGAAGACATCCCTGCCTGGCAGGGGGTGGAACTAGCTAATCTTAAAGGTCCCTTCCAACCCAAACAATTCTATGATTCTATGATTCCTTATATTCTTTGGAACTAGTGTAGAACATCTCGTTCATACACTCTTAGTTTACCTCTATATTTAAAAGGCTTGGTAGTTCAGGTGAACTCTAAAATGTTATATTTTAAGTTCTGATGTAAGTGTAATTACTCCTGAAAGCTCATGTTAGGTGATGTCAGAAAAGTGACTTATGATCTTGGATAAATGCAGCTGCTGCTGAGGTGCAAAATCTAAGCAAGTGGAGTTGTATAAAGCTACCTGATACACTAACTCTACTAATTTGACTTTCTTTTGCAGCTGCATAACTGTATTCTTATCTATGACGGTTGATGATTACAGCCAATTAAAGGCTCTGTCACATTTTTGCTCAGGGGCTTGGGTGGGCCATCTGTCAGTCCTGCTGTTTACTTTTGAAAAATGCACAGAGAATGTGTATGTCAAATTAACTTTGTATTACTGTTTGCTGGTGTTTTTTTTTTTTAAGTGCTACACAAAGGCATGTTGTTAAGACATACATTTATTTTCACGTGCATGAGTCCTCTGAGTCTTCTATGTAGTGGGAAGAAGTTATGCTGTTTTCTCTGTATCCCCCAGCGTTCAGTACATTAATAAGTTTAATTACAACAGAAATTTCAAACACATGGTTCTTAACCATCTCTAAAAAGTATGTACTTGCACAATTAGACAGAAAGCTATTGGACCATTTGTATTTCAGCATTAAGGGTGCAGTCATGCTGTTTACCGTTTTGTCAGGGTTCATATAGCAGTGCTTGCAGAGATTATCTTTCAAATCTATGTGAAATACTTTGATCTGTTTGCCAACTTTGGGAGTCCTTTGGGAGTTTCCAGGGTTTTGGTTTTGTTCCATGAGGAATTTTGCAGAGTTTTATTTGGTCTCCAGAGGAAACAGAGTCCTGATTTTCATTAGGGATGGATCCTGGTGTCAAAATGTCAAACATTTTATGATATCTTTTAGTGTTTCATGATATTTCTGGGGGAAGTCATATAGAAAAGGCTTGAATTATTCATAGCTTTATATGATCCATCGATTATCAGACTTACAGAACAGTTGGGCCTATTTTTGTGTCTCTGTTTCTTTGGGTGAGAGATTTGCGGTGTCTGGATATGAAACTGGACCTTTCGTGAGGACAGATGTATGTGAGAAGTTTCTGCTTAACTGTATGTATTACAGAGAGAATTTCTGATCTGTTTTTTGTGAAACAAACCCTCGCTATTTTACCAAAGACTTTTGAGCATTTTATTTTCATGAATGCTGCATGAAAAAAGGTAAAGGAAAAAATAGCCAGAACGCCAGCGTAGCCACATTTGGTGGCAGACTAATGCAAATCATTTGAAGTGAGTACATATACCACATATAAATTTAACTGTTTGTATTTTGTTTTAAGGTAGCAATTTTATCCTCCGTCACTGTAATCCTGCCCTGCTTTCAAAGTCTTCTGAAATCTAGGAGAATCACAAGACAGCACGGCTGTTGAAAACAACACACTCCTTTCAGTCATTGACAAAATGATAAGATACTGGGTGGATTTTTTTTTTCCTCTTGATTTTTTTTTCCCTTCCCTACAGCTATGAAATAGTGAAACTACTTCACTCCTTTTGTTCCAACATATCGTCTGACCATAACTTGGTGATTGCAGGAATTTATGAAATACTGTGTGGGAGGTGAAAACATTGTCAACACACCCATTCAGATATACCTCCTCTCCTTTTGCCACAGCTCTGCTATTAATTCCCAAAGGCACTGAGTTAAAAAGCTCTACTGCCATCACCATTAGGTGCTTGTTCTTCATTTCCCAATAAGATTTTTTTTCAAAGGCACAAAAATTGCTAATATTTAAAAAAGAAGCTTCAATTTAGATTAGTAAAACCAGCAAGCTGTCAAGATGATGTTGGGGGTTTCACTATAAGAGATGAAGAAATAGTTTGTTTAAGGCCTATCTGTTAAATGACATGGCCAATATTCCTGCCTAAGCAGCAGTCAGATTGGTGATGGCAGAAATAACTTTCTATATTTAAACCCCTCAATTCATGAAGGTGCTGCAGAGGGTGAATTAACTTAATAATCCCATCAAAAATAAGGTCAGTTCATACAAGATGGAGGTAGTTGGGACAAAGAGTTAGTTTATATCTGTTAGCTTATAGCCACCTCAACGTGATTGATTGATTGATTGATTTTAAAATCTCAGTTTTGGACTAATATTGCCTGGGATTAGAAGTTAACAGTATTTTATGTGCATTTGATATAGTACACTCATGTTCTGTATCTGTTGTAAATTATTTCTGTTACTTCTGTAGAATCTTCCTCTTGTACAAAAAAGATGCATGGAATTTGTGGGAAACTGTAGCTCTCCTATAATTAATATCAATTAATTGATTTTTGCTTCTGTTCATGTGATAATGAGCCACTAATCAGACTTTGTTAGTGCATGGTAAATTTCAGTTTCAGACAAATCATGTTTGTGTTTAAAAAATAATTCTTAAAAAAATAAATGTTTAAAATTTTCAAACCTTTTCATTGCCACCAATCCAGCTAGATATGAACTGTTCCTTAATTCTAATTAAGCAGCTGTAAAAGTCACCGAAAACATAGCTGCCATAAGACATGTGATCTTCTCCCTGAAATAAATCAATGTTTTAATCTAGTCTGTCTCAGATATGCATCTAAAAATACTTGCTTAAACTGGCATTCATTGACTTCCTGGCAATCTCAGATTTTGGCAGATGCAGAATTGCCTTGACTCTTGATTCTGCCACTGTCAGAGCATATTGGTGGACACACAGAAGAATCTTGTGTGAATAAGCATAGGTTTGTGTTCCCTGAGACTCTGTGGCCAAAACCTGACATCAGCTAAATTCCTTTTAAAAATGCGCTTTCTATCTGTGTTAAGCCTTAGAAGGACAAAAGCACTGGGAACATTAGCTTTCCCAAGTCATAGGTACACTCTAAAGGAGAAGATTAGTACTGACAGCGTTTCTTTGAATTTTCTTTGTTTTCCATAGAATCATAGAATGGTTTGGGTTGGAAGGGACTTCAAAGACCATCTAATTCCAACCCCCCTGCCATGGGCAGGGACACCCTCCACTAGACCAGGTTGCCCAAAGCCCCATCCAACCTGGCCTTGAACACTTCCAGGGATGGGGCCTCCACAAACTCTCTGGACAACCTGTTCCAGGGCCTCACCACCCTCACAGTAAAAAATTTCTTTCTAACATCTAATCTAAATCAACCCCCGTTCAGTTTAAACCCATTACCCCTTGTCCTGACGCTATACTCCCTGATAAACAGTCCCTCTCCAGCTTTTCTGTAGGCTCCTTCAGGTACTGGAAGGCTGCTATAAGGTCTCCCCAGAGCCTTCTCTTCTCCAGGCTGAACAACCCCAGCTTTCTCAGCCTGTCCTCATAGGAGAAGTGATGCACCCCTCTCATCATTTTTGTGGCCCTCCTCTGGACTCNNNNGTTGTGTAATACTACTACTACTACTACTACTAATAATAATAATAATAATAATAATAATAGTAATAATAATACAGAATAGCAAGAAAACCTTTTCTATTTGTCTCCATGCTACTATTTCCAGTAAAAGTAAAAGTTTTCATAATACAAGCATTTCCACTGCATGTGATAGAGATATTGTAATATTCTGCTGCCCTCTAGCCAACTGTGTGAGTTATCTGTTGCAGTCTGTGAGGGTCTGAAATTATTTAGGCTTCTTGCCTTTATACATCCATGCTGCTGCTGAGCTGTTATTTCACAGTTAGTTATTTTTAGATTCAGAATTCACCTGTGAGCAAAATGGTAATTTCATTTCCAAGATGCAATCACATCATGTGTTTGCTCACGGGGTCTCTGGTTTAAAGAACTTTTAGAACAAAATCTGTCAACCTGTTCTGAGAAATAGATACAAACACTTGTCAGTAAAAGAGGCAGCAATGTTATTTACCTAATTGATAGCATGTTAGTGAATAATGATTTTTGTTTTGATTAGCAGTTTTATTATCATATTGGCATGTAATTTATATTGGCAGGTTATAGCTGAAAATCATTAATTGTATCACCCATTCAAGCTTTAATGCAAATCCTTCACACAGATATTACATTTATTAGGTTAGCTATAAGCAAAGAAGTTGCTATAATTCCACTGGAGAGTGGAGAAGGTATTTAATAGCTAGCACTTCACTTCATTTGAAGGAAGAGAAATAATTTAAATATTTGATATAGAACCATGAAATTATTAGAATTTTATGAAGTATTCTGGTCTGTCCTATAAGTTGTTCTGGGTTGGGTTTTTTACTAACTGCTTTAGCCTATTCACATTTCAATGAATCAGCTCATACCAACATTAGTCTCTCTTTCTCCAGTTAGAATGAGTTATAAGTTTCATCACTGATACCTAAGGCCCTGTCTATTTTGGAAGAGGTTTGCTGAAGTAATTGTGCACTTCTGTTGATGTTACAGTTATACTAGTGCAAGTACATCTGTGAGGGAGTGTTTTCTATTACTTACTGGAGTGTGTATACTTATTTTTCCTGATATCTCTGGACATCAATACAAATCTCCTACTGTGTTGTTGCAAAGAATGCTTCATTTTATAGACTCTCCCAGCAGACACCTCAGATTAGTGTGAAATAATTGCTTCTTTATAAGTTTGCACCAGAAGGACCCAGATTCTACTCATTATTTAAACATAAGCAGTTTACATACTGTATGAGTACACTGCAACTAAATTGGATATGCATCTATGTGTAGACAGACACTTTGAGAAGGTTGTTCTTTTCCTTAGTAACTTGCTATATCAAACATAAAATTTTAGGTTCGTTTCTTCCATTGATTAAACATTTTGCTCCAAGGTTCTCTATGTACATAGAAGTGGATAAAACTCCAGTATCCTGGCTTTAAGTACTGGCCCATTTGAATGTGTTTATGTGAATATAGTGCTATGCTCCATTTATACTTAGAAATTACCACAAACTTTTCAGCTTTTGAGTTTCTGCATCCTTTCATGACTACATAACTCACTCAGGAACAGTATTTTTAAAAAATTTGAGAATTATGAAGACCCTTTTTTTGTAATCTCTGTATTGAATTAAAATATCCACCTTTTCCTGGTAGGTATTTTTTCTTGTAGATCTTGATTATGGTTATCTCTTACAGGACAACAATTCTTGTACTGTCACTTGCTGATTCCACACAACGCATTTCTTTGAGTTTGCACCAGTGAGACGCAGGCTTTAGAAATTTTGGTGTAGCAAGGAAAAATATATTACCATTCTATTTTATTCTGATTAATAGACTGAGTTAGTTTGCACTATAGGGGGTTTAATGCTAATTAAAGATCTCTGATATAAATTCTGTTCATCAAAGGAGTCAACACTTTCTGTGTGCTTTTGTTTTTCCTCCAGCTGTTGGTTAGAAACAACAACCTTTCTGACAAGATCACAGTTCTGTTTGGAAAAATTGAGGAGATCTCCCTCCCTGAGAATGTTGATGTAGTAATTTCTGAACCGATGGGTTATATGCTGTTCAACGAAAGGATGTTGGAAAGTTACCTCCATTCCAAAAAATGGTTGAGGTCAAATGGTGAGTTACCCCCTGCATAGAGACAGGAAGATAAAAAGCTTCTGAGTCAAAAAATACTTGAATTGGTGGCCCAGGATTGTCTTTTTTATACCCTCATTCTGCCTCTACTACCAACATCTAGGGGGCCCAGGGGAATTAATATAATGATGTGGTCACCATTGCTATTGTACTGTGCTGTGACTTCTTGCTGTTTCATAGTGGAAGTAGCTTTTGAGTATGCTGCTGTTGGACTGCTGAGTTCTGCTTGTGTTTTAATCTTAACCTGCTGCTATATACACTGTGGCTGCATTTCTGTTGCAACATACCACAATAGATGATGGCACACTAGCCTCAACTGGCATACAGTGGAATGTAGATGAGAGAGGAATGGTTATACAGAATGAGATTTTTTTTGTGGAAAAAGTCTAATATATTGTCTTTGGGAAAACTGTGAGGTTCAAAATGTTTTGACATCCGTTCATTGGGCTTCTCCCCAATACCTTATTCTAATACTTGGATGTTGCCTTTTGAGTGACATGTGAGAGATTCACAGTGTTCAGTGGTCTATCTTTCATCCCTCCTGTGTTTGTTGGAGTGTTGAATGGAATCTGTAAGTTCCAGGGCCTCATGGGAATATTCTTTGAGAGGCAAATATGAGCATCCAATTGCAGAATGATAAATTGTTCTACATGAACTGCTGAAGATGACCTATGATGTCTCTCTTTAAAAGACTTCTTTAAAGAGACCTTTCTCAAATAAAGTTACTGCAGCATGGAAGTTTTTGCAGCGCAGGCTGAATCCTTGCCTCAATGCAGGGAGCATTTGCTGTTGAGGGACATTGCTGTTGAGCTGTTTCCAACTTGCAAAGCACATTTGGGTAGTATTTTTCAAGTCAAACACTGATCTTAAGTCTCCTATGTAGATTCTTAGGGCATAGTTTCAGACAAGGGCTTCTGAAAACTGTTTTAAATGAGTGAATGCTTTTAAAGATACATGCCTAACTTTCTGGTTGCTCACTCATTCAATGGGGATGAATCACTGTATGTGGTGATTATTAAACTTAATGATTGTCTAAGAAGTGAGCTGAAATTGTGATATTTTGAGTAAGTTGCTAATAATTAGTTCCAGTTACATCCGGAAACTTTCTGTCCCAAATTCTCTGCAAACGTTTTAATCACCCCACAGCCAGTTTAAAATGCATGTCTATTTTGTTAGCGGGTGTTGCTCTTTGTTTAAATTCCTGTGGACTCCTCCTACATGATGTACTTACAACAGGAAAGCTGTTTCCTTTTCACTCCCCTCCTTTACCTGTCCTCCTCTTCAACTATGTAGGCATTGTGGTTTACACCAGATTAAAAAAGGGTGAAGAGGTATGCTGAAGTGTAGTTCAAAATGACCAGGCTTTGTTTCCTGCTTCCATTGACACATGCACAATAGAATACAAGGGGTTTTGTTTAAGCTGCTAGGCAATCTGATGCACTGTCCACAGGAAATAATGGAAAGTAATTCCTCTAGTTTCCTGAGCCATTGAGGTGCAAGGTCCTAACAAAAATGCATTCTTGCAAACTAGTAGATCAGGATTTCATTCCCTGCTCTGTCACTGATTTGCCACTTCATGCAAATAATATTCTGTTTGTCGCCTTCAGCATTGTTAAAAAAAACACACACACACACAAAAAAAAGGTGTAATATATATTTTTGTGTTTGTAAAATTTTCAGTATTTACTCTGAAGTGCTATGTGTTTCCTGGATAAAAGTCTTAAGAGTGAAGTGCATATAACTACTTCATTCAGTAACAGCAGTTCTTCAGAATTTGACCAAAACCATACCCAGCAGTTTAATTCAAGATCAAGTCTGAGCTTTAATGCAAATCCTTCACACAGATATTACATTTATTAGGTTAGCTGTAAGCAAAGAAGGTGCTATAATTCCACTGGAGAGTGTTGAGAAGGTATTTAAAAACTAGTATTTCACTTCATTTGAAGGAAGCTAAACAATTCAAATATTGGATGTAAGACCATAAAATTATTAGGACTTTATGAAATATTCTGGTCTGTTCTATAAGTTGTTCTGGGTTGGGTTTTTTACTAACTGCTTTAGCATATTCACATTTCAGTAACCAAAATATTAATGAAACTACGTATTAAGATACCTGAAGTGTATGACAATTGCTGCTTCTGAACTGGTGGTTTCTTGCTGGTGAAGACATTCCTGTAGACATGTCTGTGGGACTATAGAATCACGAATATCCTGAGCTGGAAGAGACTCACGAGGAGCATCAAGTCTAACTCCTGATTCCACACAGGGCAACCTTAACATTAAAACATGTATTTAAGAGCATTGTCCAAATGCTACTTGCTTTTCTACTTATATTGTCTTTTGTTACTAGGAATGATGTTCCCAACATTCAGTGACATTCATTTGGCTCCTTTTTCTGATGAGCAGCTGTACATGGAACACTACTCCAGAGCCAATTTTTGGTAATGATTATTTATGTTATTTTATTTTTATCAAAGATTCGGCAGAGGTTAAAAATTAAATCAGTTCTTTGATTCAGCATAAACTGTCTGTCAACGTTGGAAGAGAATGCTTTTATGTTTTCCATGTTCACTTCTGCTCTGGCCCACAGTCATACTGTTTATTGTGCAAATGCAAAGGATCTCTCAGGAAGTGCTAGAACTGACTGGGTCTCTTTTGGAAAGAGGCATCGACTCCACGAGGCATCCACCTCAAGAAAATGCATTGGCTGTGAATCAGGAGCTAGTGTTTCCTTTGCTACACCAAAGTGTAGTATGCTGTGGATGGTGATCATTGTATTGCCTGAAGTCCCAGGTGCATGAGCACAGGAAGGATTCCTTGGCAATCTTCACAGAGAATAAGTGTTAATTCCCATGTCCTGAACAATTTGCAATCTGGTAGTTACTTTCTGTCCCCCTAAATTTTTCATGCAGCTTTACTTAGAAGTTGTACTCCTTTTGCCTTGGAGTGTCCTACTGCTACTATCCACTGTAGAGCTGTTGCTATGCTCTATATAGGAGGAAGTATTTACAGCAATATTCTAATGAGGAGATGACTCCATTTCAGCAAAGGGCAATCATTCCTAAAAGTGTGATAATGTATAGTCTACCATAGAAGAGCAGGCTGCTCTCTTTGTTGGTGAAAACCTTGCAAAGATAGAAAGATACAAAGCATAAATATACAGCAAGTGGTTAAAAATAGTATGCATTTTGTCTGTGTTTCTCATCAGTGATAAATAAACAACTCAATTATACAGTACAGCAAACATATG
The DNA here is from genome assembly GCA_013400195.1 of Aramus guarauna. NCBI lineage: Eukaryota > Metazoa > Chordata > Aves > Gruiformes > Aramidae > Aramus > Aramus guarauna. The sequence goes on along the minus strand of VXBL01000500.1, from coordinate 51,601 downwards.
GAAAAGGGTAAAAGATCACTTGCAGTTACTGGTGTCAGCTGATTCCCTCTGTTGTCCTTATATGAGTTCTTTCCTTAAAGATACCTTGCCAGATATCTTTAAGGCATACAGTCATCTGGGCATCCTTCCCTTATGCTATTAGCACGGAACTAGTAATGCAGAATTTATCAGTATTAAAGTGATCTTGCTGGATTGGTTTAGACTAACTCATCCACTTTGAAAAAAGTTATGATAGTTTAGGAGTTGTATGATGTTGTAACAATGAGAATAAACATTTAAAATTTCCCTTTTTAAGTGCCTCTGAAGACTTGGAAGGCTTGACCATGGTTTTGTGTGTGGACAACACTTCCGCCACAAGTATTTGAGCTTCCTTGCTGTTTCCCCTTTCCATCTCATTTTGTTTATATTATCTGGAAGTAAAGATACCTATTAAACTTTTCAATGAGTTGATAAGATGGTTATACGCAGGAGGAGGATTATTGCAAGCATGTATATTTTCATTTCAAATTTCATACTGGAAATAGCCTGAAGATTCATTAAATGCAAATTTGCACTCATTGGTAAAATAAAAATACTATTTTTTTTCCCCATTCAGTTCGTATAGGATGACCTTTATTTTCCTCTTTAATGTCAATAAAAAGGAACAGACCTGTAATACAGGTGTCCTCATCACTATTTTGATTTATATAAGGTCCACCATCAATTCTGGAATAGCTCAAGATTACAAAAGTAGCTTAAGAATTCCTCAGCCCTCTTCCCTTTTCTCTGCTTGCTTTGTGGATTTTCAGAAGCACAGTGTGAAATGTTGCCATATGTCCATTTGAAGGGATCGTGTCACCTCAGTGACACATGTGTGGAAGGTAAAGTAAGCTAAGGAGGGCTGCAATTTGGCCTCTCGGCAGACAGGAGAAAGGGAAAGAGGTGCTTAGCTGCACTTCACCTGCTGTTTACAGTTAGTGTGCCCGAGTTTGGTTGGAACCCAGAAAAAAAACCATTTTCCCTAAACATTTTATGTGCTACTGTTTCTAGGTACCAAGAATGCTTTTATGGGGTCAACTTGTCCAGTCTGCATGGTGCAGCTGTGGCTGAGTACTTTCGACAACCTGTTGTGGTAGGTTTGTATGTCTGGGGGTTATTCTTTGTGGTTTTCCCTCTTCCTATCTTGTCCTCTCCACAAAATCCTACAGGTACAGTAGTCTCCTTGTTTAACAAACAGACCTCTGTGGCTGCTGAGTAGAGAGCCAGTAACTAACTGTGAGTGTGAACAGAGCTGCTGTCAAAGGTTAACTACTATATGTAATATTCCTGGTTTTGCTATGAATAACAGATGTCTAGAGATATGCACACATTAGGAAGCCACAGCATGTGAACAACTGTCTTCCTAACATGCAACTAGCTTCCCTCAGTGTTTCCAGTCTCTTAAACAAGTGGCATGACTCTGATTTTCCCCTGCCCATCCCTGATCCACAAATTAAAGAGAAAGAGAAAGCAGCCAAGCAAATAGGTTTCTGTATTATGAAACAATCTCTTTTTTTCATATGTAAATATCCTAGGAGCTGCTGTTCTGCTCATTTCTTTTTAGTAAAAGTCTAGGTGGTATCTAGTTAGAAAGAATGCGGGAGAAATCCTTCTCACCTCTCTAGGAAAAAAACTTATGCAGTTTTTTATACTTCAGTGTAGGCGCGATGAAAAGGTTTACTCTCAGAAATTTCACTGTAACAAATCTTGGCTAGCTTTAGGCTAACTAACTAGTTTAAGTAGTTATAGCAGAGTAGCAGCTGTCACATGGAGACCGTAAAGCCTGTCCAGAAATCTGGAAAGACCATCAGACTACTGATGCAACCTTCTGCACTCAACTGCTTTTAGTACTTGAAATGTATAAGAGAAAACTCTCAATTGCCTTCATAAATTTCAGCCATATCTTTGACTATAGCGTGATCATTCTCAGTGCTGTGGCTCTTTGACTTTCAGTTAGAGAATGGAGTAATGCGTAGGACTGCGGCACATACATACTTGCATTGTGTATGAAGTACATCTTTGGCTTTGATATCTCAGCTGAGATTCTTCCTCCCTTGAAGAGATCAGAAATGCATTGACCAATAAAAGGCACATTAAATAGTTATTTCTTTCAAAAAAATCATAAATCTCCTTGGCTTCCCCTTAGTCTGTAGATAGATTTTAGTTCTTAGATGATTTCACTGGGGGATGTGATACAAGCCTTTACGTTAAGAGTTTGCTTTGCTTATGAAAGAGCTTGTGAACAGTGATAGATTTGGATTAGTACATGTGATTAAAGAAGAAAAATGAAGGGAAGGGAAAAGTTTTCATTTGCTGACTGACCACTCCTAAATTTTTTCTAGAGGGCAATTGGTATTATGTAATTTTGCTTCCTATACTTCATAATTTAATTTCCAAATATTTCCATACTGTCTTAGTTTGGCTAAGTTTACTATGCAGTGCAGAAGAACTCATTAAAATGTGTGTAGTTCAAAAATAAAAACAAGCCCAAATAAACCAGACAAATAAGCCCACCATTTTTTTTTTACAAATGATCAATTTCTGAACAAATTTTATTGTTTCTACATTGAATAAAAGTCTTTCACAGGTGTGTAAGCTATCAAATACATTAAATCCTGGTAGTACTGCAAAATCTAACTGTTCTAAGGGATGCTAAAAAATGAAACATTAAAAAGTTTATTGGGGTGAATGTTGATTTTTGTCTTTTTTCCCATGTTTTTTAACAGAAAACAAGTTTATACACTGACAAGACAGAATGATAACACTTGCAAATCTCTTTTTTCTTCTTTTTCTTTCTTCCTCTCTTTCTCTTTGTCTCTCTCTCTCTTTTTCTCTTTGTTGTTCTTATTCTCATTCTCTTTTTCTTTCCCCCATAGGATACTTTTGATGTGAGAATTCTGATGGCCCGGACAGTGAAGTACACTGTTAACTTCTTGGAAGCTGCTGAGGAAGATTTGCATAGGTCAGCAGATGACAGCAACCTACTCTTAATCTTTCACTTTTGTAACTGGCTATTGATCGTTGGTACTCAGAGACAGAGGAAGCTTTGGTTGTGGACATGGAGGAAGGAAAGTGGCATACCAGAATGATTAGTACACTACTCGTAATGAACTGGAGCGTTCATCTGCATACGATTTGTCTAGTATTAGCAAAGAAGCCTATCTGTGAGGCTGTGAAACACCAGAGAGCTGTTTTTTCCTATTGAAAGGGATAAAATGGGCTCCAGAGAACACTGTTTATTTCTTAGCACTATAATTTGGGACACATTTAAATCTAGTTACAAGGCAATTTTTGTCTTTTTTCTCTGCAGACATCCTAAAAGACCTTGTCAAACGGTGTCATCACAAGCTGTCTTGCTGAACTCTTGTGTATCTCCTTTTTTTAAACATTTACCAGTCTAACAGGAGCCAGCTGTACCTCTTTGCTTCCCTCCAGAGCTCTTTCAAATTTTTAGCTGGACAATCTTATATATAAACTAACCTGCATCCCTTGTGTCCCAGAATGACAGCAAAGAAGCCTTCTTGGTACATCTGTCAAATAAAATGCACCATATGGGAGAACTTGAGGGAGTACTTCAAGTCCTTGAAAGACATTGTCATCAGGGGAAAATATCACAGACTGCCTTTGAAACTCTGAACCTTTGTTGTTTCAACATGACTCACAAGTAATTGTATAAATGACATGGTCTAGTGAGAGACAATAATTGCTCTAAGAGGGAGGAACAGCTGGAGAATGACTTTCCCGATTCAGTTAGCTAGCACTGACTTCCTTCAGTGGTTCTCAGAACTAACATGTTCATACCTGAATGCTAATTTTATTATATGTTTCTGCAAGAGTGGGTGAGATTTAGGTTCAACTACATAGCCAGTAATAGTTCATTTGGAAGGGAAAATATTCCAGCTGTTGCTCAAGCAGCTCAATTTTTCCTGCTGGTTCCAGTAGTGGATCTGTCAAATTTGTAATGAAACATTTTCCTGTTCAAAATAGTATTTAAACTAAATCCAAGTCCTTCACTGGAAATGGGAAACTTCCCATTTGAAAGACTGAACCCCTGTATTTATAACAGTCTGCAGTGTTGCCACAAATGATGCAGTAACACTTGTGTAGTGGCATATTTGATTCTACCATCAAATAAGGTGCACAGAAAAACTAACACCTAAATCAGTGCCATTGGTTAATTCTATTGACACAAACAAAAAGAGCATATCCTTTTAAATATACAGAAAATTAAGACATAAACTGATTAATAAGAATGGAAATACATAAATTAGTACAAAGTAGGTTTCTGGTGGAATTTCCAGAACTTTTCGGAAATTACTTTGGCAGCATATTGTTTTTTCTCCTGCAGAATGGAAATCCCTTTTGTTTTCCAAATGATACAGTCTGGACTAGTCCATGGCCTGGCCTTCTGGTTTGATGTGGCATTTGTAGGATCACTGTAAGTACTTTTTCCTTCTTCCTATGAAATACTAACTACAGGAGAAAAAAATCACATCTTTCATACAAAGTGTGCCAGGCTTTTTTCTGGTGCTGACCTTCTTTGTAATGTAATTCCTTCATATTAAAGAAATTATGCCTTCTAGAGGTAACAAGAAGTGTGATAACCTAGTGCTAGCAGTATAACTAGATGGTGGTCATCTTGCTTCTAATTGATTGGGGTGCATATTATCTATGGTAGACCACATCCAGGAATTGTTGAGGGTCAAAAGGCACTGTTCCACACAGTACTGGTTCTTTGTAATATTACATGCCTTTCTGTTTTACGTTGTAAGTAAAGCAGCAGCATTTGAACATAAGCTGGATTTTTCCCATTTGGGCTGGTCTTGTATGTGAGCAAAAAGAAGAGCAGGTTGCAAGTTCCAGCTAACAAAATGGAAATTGAGAAAATTTCACCAGGCTTGGGACGATTTTTCACTGTAGCACCAGGCATTTATTTCAAAATGGGGACATTCATCTGGTATGGTAAGTAGGTGAAAATTAGATAAACTTGCTCAGTAGTCAATACATAGATTTCAGCTATCTCTATTTAGCTCTTAGATAAGAATTGTTGATTTCCCAGTTAAATTGATTTGGTTTTAGATGAGGTGATTTTTTTCAATAAATTGTAAAATGCATTTTTATTTATTTGTGTTGATAAATGTCTTTTATTAGCCTTTGAAATGAGTATTGTCAAGAATTCAGAATAGTATATCCATTAAAAAAAAGGACATGTGTGTATTTGTATTTAACAGCTGATAGCAAAATTTTTCATCTTAAAAAGGTGCCAAAAAACTCCACATCAGTTAAACCAAGAGAAAATTGCAGACTTGTAGCATCTTACTGAAGTCCTCCACTAAGAAGGCCTCCATTTTGGAGTACGCAATTGCTTAATCGGCAGCTCCTTCATACTTCTACAACTCCGGAAGGTCTTGTTCTTAGCACTTGAAATCTCAGTGGATTGAGCTCACAGTATTAGTGGTGTTATCCCTTTCAATGTATTCCTGAAATATCTCTTGCAAGTGAAAACTGGGTATAGGACCTTCTTGGGGAGTGTTGTTTAAGGGTGAAACTATCATTGTGAAGAATCACATTGCCACATTTAGGACAAAACTTCGTTTGCTGTAATTTGTTGAGATTGAGTGGTAAGAGGAGAGAGAAATTAGTATTCTCTGTCCTGGCAGTGTAGAAAGAAGAGAAAACAGGAGTCTGAAGAGTCTTTTTTTTGAATCTCCATAATGGGCTTAGGCACATGGATGTGGTGGTGACAGGCATAGTATGGATAAAGAAAGAAAATGAGGCATAACATGTTTTCCAATATAGGGTAGACTTGCTCTCCAAGTTTACTCGAAGGCAGTTTAAAGTTTATTATAAGCACTTGAGGCCTCAGATACATAAAGGTCTAACAACTTAAAATTGTTTCCAAAAGGGACAGAAAGGCTAGATAGTTTTTCTGGTTTGTTTTAGGGTTACTGTTTGGTTGTCCACTGCACCGACAGAACCTCTCACTCACTGGTACCAAGTACGCTGCCTTCTTCAGACACCCCTTTTTGCTAAAGAGGGGGAAACTCTCTCAGGCAAAGTCTTACTTGTTGCCAATAAGCGGTAAGTGTAAAAGCTTCCCAAGAAGATTTTGTAGCGTGTCTGTTCTTGTTAGAACTAAATTAACACCCGTTCATTTAGTTTATGCTTGCACCCACATCTGTTATTTCTGGTACCATTACCAATTTATATGGTATCACTGATATAGTTATGTAGGCAGTGCTGACCTTGTGAGAGTCTGCTCACCAAAAGGTGTCCATGTGCCACTCCAGTTACCCGTGATGTTCCTTCTCACATCACTTCTCCTTAAGTGCCTTTCACGTCCTGCCTTCCCTCAGAGTGCTGCTTGCAGCTTTTGTCAGCTTTCCACTCTATCTTTCACACACAACAATTTTCTCAGGTCATGTCCAGTCGTTTTCCACACCTTGTTCTTGACTGTGTCTTCACCAGCAGCCTGGTTGTTTGCCTGAAGACCCCACATCCCTTGTCTCTCAGCAAGTCCTGCACAGAGGCAAGGAGAAATGGGGTTGATCTGAAATCCATTAGATTTTTAATTCTGAAAAAAACTCCTTGTGGACGTGTTCCCCTGTTTAAGAATAGTGCTTTTCATGTGTTGTTTGTCCTTCCACTGAGGCTAATGAAGATGGCTGCTTTTGGAAGGGCGTATTTCCTCACCAGACTTCTCTGCTGTTCCTGCTGACAGTCAAATGTTTGGTAACTCAACTCCTATGCTTTGCTTTGAAAACAATCCTCAAGTGACTGGGTCACACAAGTTGCAGCCTCGTTTGCTTATGTGTATGTGTAGTTTTAAGAGAAAACAGAGCCTCCTGTCTTTAGGAAGGTGAAATTTTTTTATTTTTTTTTTTTTTAGAGAGAGAGAGAGAGGAAACATGCTGATCAGTTAGGTGATTCCAGTGACATCAAAGCCGTCAGTAATATTTCCAGGGCTCTTTAATCACATCAGCAACAAATACTGAATTTGGGACTTGTCAAACTTCCAGATCTTCTGCTTAGAAACTCCTCATGGAGAAAATAAATAATACAGATCTTCATATATCTATTTCAAATGTAATAATGTATTTGTATTTTAATATATAAAAGAAGCACTGTATGCCACAAAGTGATCACACAGCCCACTGCTGTAAATATGTCAATACGTAAGGCATATCTACAATGGAGCGTGGGTTGGAGACGCCTGAGCTAGCAACCTTGCCAGGCTGAGAATGAGAAGCACTCTACCCATGTGTTAGCACTGGGCTCACAAGTCCTGCCACAAAGCCAATCTGCTTTTGGGACCAACGTAGCACCTCTGTGTAACTCCGCAGTGTCTTCTGCTCAGTTGGTCCTCTACTTTTCTGTGTAAAATCAGTTTCTTGCAAAAAGTCCTGTGAAATGTGTCCCTCCTGGTGAAATCCGGGATTATGACGAGTTAACCTAACGCTATTTTGCCAGTTATATATTTCTGATCATGAAATAATACTCTGTTTGTACTTGCTACTGTTGAAATTTATAATATTTCCGTTAGAGAGGGGGGAAAAGACCTTTCACTACTGAATACTATCAGTGCAAAATTATTATTTTTGCAGATGCAAACTCTTAAAATCACTTAAGCATCTTGTAATTTTACTTCTTTAGAGATTATTAAATATTCATGGTCTTGCACTGATACCACTGCAAATAAATTTCCTTTGCTTGTTATACTAAAAGGTTATTATTAACACAGTAACTACATCGGTATTTTTTCACACAAGATGTTATAGTTGCTTTAGTTCCATTACCTCTTTTTTATACTTCTCTTTCTGATGCAGACAAAGTTATGATATTCAGATTGCGGCTATGGTGGACCAGACAGGATTTAAATCTGATAATATTCTTGATTTAAAGAATCCATTTTTTAGGTAAGAAATGCTTTTGACTAAAATATACCATTGTAGAGTGGTAACATCTTGTATGACAGGAAGCAAAGCACACCTACTGTGGAAGAACAAGTTTCTGATCTCTTACAGTTTATTCTATTTCTACAGTATGAGGGCATCATTGTTTTGTATTACCAGTAGTTACTTATATAAGCCAATATTCTATTTAGGCCGTGTGACAAAGAGCAAAAAAAAAAGCTTTATTTAAGATCTGTAATGATTTAGTGCTGTGATAAAATAGTAGACATTCATTTACTTAATGTATACTTAAAATCTTTTGCTGTTTCCTGTTGTGTGCTGTGCATCATTGTGACTCAAGAAATTAGCAATATGCCCATATCCACTCTTCTAAGGACATAAATTGATATTACTATTTGACATGACGGACATGTCCTTTCCATGTTAAACGTAAGGGGAGGAAAAAAAATCTACCTGCTGCAATCCTTTCCAACCAAGCAGGGACCTTCATTAGGCATTGCTACAGCACCATATTTTGGGAAAAGCTGTCAATTACAGATCAAAACAAGCAGGAAGCAAGAGCTATCAATTCTTCCAAAACAAAAAAAGATCTTTGAAAAAATCAGGTTGGCTGTGTTCCATTCTCATTCTTATGCTGTGTTTGGCATAAAAGAGGCAAATACAGCTGGAGGAAGTGATTTTTTTCCAGGGGAACACATGGAAAACACTTCCTTCATTCATTATGTGTTTCCCGTTTCCTATTTTTTTACTCAGACCTATATGACAATTCCACAGTAATCTTATAAAACAAAGTATCCATTGTGTGTGATGAAAATTAATTAATTTTCATCTGTACATCAAATGTGCGGCACATCAGTCATTTTTGCTTTTGAGTGGGACCCTTTTGATTAAATTAGTAAAATGTCTTTGTAATAAAGACTGTTCATGGAAGACTTGCAGTAACTATAAATAAAAGCCATGCATGGGAAAAGATTAATTTCCTCAGATTTGACCTATGACATGGAGCGTGTCTAGCTTGCTTATGTTTTTGGTTTGGCTAATACTAAATCTAAAAGCTTTTTGTGAGGATGATTACAAGTAAGTTTACTGGTCTTCTAAAATCTGTATACTTACTCTCAGCACCCATTGCATAAGTGTGAGTGACTTTTCAAAGATGATAGAAGTCTACTCATTTAGAAGCAAAAGAAGCTTTTGTTAAGAGTTTTTAACTTACATAAAATGTAGAAATCACTTTGAGAATGCTATCGCTCATTTGCAAGAAAGCAGAGGGGAAATGTCAAGTTGTGTGTTACATATAGAAGTACTTTAAGTTATCTGAAACAGTACTCTAGTTTGAAAATTGAATGTAAAAAATGTCCCTGTGTGATTTCATGGTTGCTAACCAATTAACCATATTGACTTAAATAATTTAGACTGTTCTTTTATACATTAATGCTTAGAGTGCTTGGTTGTGAAATCCTGCCACAACACACTAACCTTATTTTAACAGGCTTCCCCTGTGAGGCTCCATTAGGGGTTTTCTTTTTTGTTTATTGATTCTTCTTGCTCTGCCCCTGCCCTCCCATAACAATTACCAGAAAAAACAGAGTGGAAAAAAACAAAGGCAAAGAAGACTTCCTAAAGGAAAAAATGCTTATTTATAAACATGAGGTTAACTTTCAAAGCATTTGTAAGGTTTTCAAACATTAAAATATAATCCAGGTTTTAAACTAGGACATGCAAATTAACATGCATGGTGGGACATTATGCCAACGCATACAGCCTAGCTCTCTTCTATGTCCCTGCTTCATAGTGTCCCTGATACAAATATTTATCTCTGTATCGCAGGGATGGATAGTAGGAAGGGGCAATTCTGGACATTTCTTGCTCATTTAAAATTACTCCCTATTAATTCTATAGTATAAAGTAAAAATAAAAGACTGGACTGGGAAGTCTTTAATTTCTGTGAAGGCAATGGCCTGAGCTGCTATACATATGAGTAAAAGAAACCCTCTGCCTTTGTAAAATAAGCTACAGTGGACTTGGTAGCATTTTACACTTGCTTGCACAGCTGCAAATCTAGATGAAAAGACTTACAATTTAAATTTGAAATCACGCTGCATTTAATCCAGTAACAGCATAGGGGACTGATTTCCTAGCTTTATTCCAGTAAGACATCTGGCATACATTGCCTGAGTGTTGTGCTTACAACTTTCCATTTCAAAAAAATCCTTATTAAACATCAAAAAGCTGTCAATAATCTTTACTCGACTAAAAGAAAAGCTATATTAGAATTTGTTAAGTTTTCTTAGTTCAGATAGTGATATAAGTTATCAAAGAATTATGTATTTTATTATAACTATTTTATTCTTTCATCCATTTTTAGGTATGCCTAGAATATATTGTAATATGGCATCTGAAAACAGAAGTGAGATTCTCACCAAGCTGAGTAACCAGTGAGACCAAAATCAGTCCAGTTCTTAGTGGGCCTCTGGTTCTTGTGGAAAATCATTTTGTAACTGTACATATCTGTAACTGTTGCAAGTCACATGAGAAGGGAATATTGTGGTTCCATCTTTTTTTTTTTTTTTAATTGAAATTTAGCCTGCACTCACATTTACAGTCTTGAATTGTAGCAGACTCAATTTTATTCCAAAAAGTTCATATCGTATAGAACAGGAACTATTTCTCTGTGTTTATTTCTGTTTTACAGTAAGTTCACATTGGTTCACTGGTCTTTTTTTTTTTTTTGTTAATGCTCTCACCAATATTCTAGGTTACTGAACAAAACCTACCTCGTGCTTATATATGTAACACATCAAAAGATCTTTGAGCAGTATGTAGTGCCCATGCTTTAAACATTCAACCCTTATTTCCAGACATTTCAGTGTTTGGCGTTAATCTCAGAGCTCACTAGGGCAGTGTGTTAAATACTTCAATTTTCTCTCAATGAACTCATTAATGTGGTTCATTTTGAGACATGAACCTAAAGTCATCTTGCAGATACTTTGTAAATGTTCTGTGTCTTCTCTATGCCTATAGAAGTGTAACAGGACACATTTGTAAATTACTTCCCAGCATAGCATGGTATAAAACTGTATGATAGGATATGTGTGACTCAACTTTTTCTGTAGCTCTGTGAGAAGTACTGATAGTCCAAGCTATATAAAGATGTATTTTTGGTTTGTGTATCTAGCAAATGAGGAAGACTATAGAGTTATGGTACAGATTTTAATGAGACGTCTGTCCAGACAATGTTATCCCTAAAAAGCACATAGCGACTTGTATAGAATGTGTTTCTGTCATTCGAAGTCTATGCCTTAGGCTGAATGAATGAGCTGGAATCAAATCAGAAATGTGTGTGTCATTTTACTACCAAAAACACAACTGCAGTGATACCTCAAGCAAGATGATATAATCAGCCTTTAGCCTTCCACACACTGTTGGAAGGCTGGTTTGAATGAAAAGCCCCACAAAACCAGACCCTTCCCTCAGGAAGTTACATGCCACATTTGATCAAAAGACCAGCTAAGGACCCTTGCAGGGAATAATTACCAAAAAGCTGTAGTTTAGGAGGTTTTTCTCCAAGTGAACAGCCATTTGCAGTTTATGAGATTATGGAAAGTAGTCCCTAAAATTGTGCAACTTGTAAAAGTAATGTGAACTTTCTGGCCGAGGCCATGAAACTGTTGAAGTTAGTGTCAGAAAATTATTGCCTTATTATTTCCAGTGGCATTTAATGCAGCAGGTGAGAGACTTCTAGTATAAAAATGTAGTTTGCACAACAGAAGACTGTTTTGTTCCACAAATACATAGTATATATTAAAAAAATAGTATTTAATGTGGGTTGCTGTCTCAGAATGGAACAAATTATCATTCTAACCTGTACAAGCAGTTTAATGAGATTTCTGACGCAATGCCTGATGGTTGGGTGTCTGTCCTTCCTAAATTTAGTCTGTACAGTGATTGGTGGTTTTATGCTTACATGAGAGAAGGAAACAAATCCAGGAATGTCCAAATCCAAATACCAGGCAGCTGTAGTTCAGAGTTTTCTAGTTTGGCAGGTTTTCATCAGCAATTATGAAGGGAGTACATGAAATCTGAATCTGAATTCAGCGTATAGATTTGTAATGCCTCCTAATGACCTGCATGCCTGTCTCAAGCTCACATTTCAGTCTCAAACCTCTTCTAAGAAGTAGCCGTGTATCAAAGACTTCTATTTTCCACAGGGAAAAACCTTACATTGTGAATTTCATGTGGCACCTTTTTAAGGAATAAAGTAAATAACGGGGAGGAGAAAGAAGAGCAGCAAGCAGCAGTGTCAGGTTGTGTATCTTTATTTAATTCCAGAGCAAAAGGTGTATGTAGCTAATAACTACACCTTAAAGATGTATGGAAAAGATTGTTTCCTTACACACTAACAAGGAAAAAGAGTATTTCCAAGCGATTGCTACTTGGATTACTACATCTAAATCGGATGATCCAGGACTGGTATTTGTATTGCTACTTCAGGAATTCACTTTATTCCAAACTATATGCTAAAATCAAAGAGAAGATTGACATCAGATACCGTACCATTTGCAGTTCGAAATAAGGTCCTGTGGCTGTCTTCATTTCCTTATCATTTAACATTTTCTTCTTTCCTGCTTCGAAGCATTGGTGATTTTGAAGTATACAGGAGCCAACCTTCGAGGACTACAATGACTGTTTTCACCTTACAGGATTGTCTGAGTATAAACATAGGAATATATTTGTAAAATATTTTTGAAACAACATGTCAATGAAAACATTTTATTGATACAAATGCTGGTGTTTTGTTTTGATTTTTTATAAAGGCAACATTAATGAATGGCAGAGAATGTAGGGAACTAAAGCCGAACAGCTGGACTGATGATGTAGTTTTACAATGTAAGACTCTTCAACAGACTGGACCAGATTATGAAATACAGCATTTCCTCATTTATAGTTGTCCTGGTTTCAGCTAGGATAGAGTTAATTTTCGCAAGGAGCCAAGACAAGTGACCCAAACTGCCCAAAGGGGTATTCCATGCCATATGACGTCACGCTCACCACTAAAGGGCTCTCTCTCCAGAGAGGATCATCAGCTGAAAGGCATGGCTATCAATCCATTTACAAGGACAGCAGAACTGTCTGCTTCTCCAAAAATAACGTAAACTATGAACTAATAGTCTTAGACAAGGTGCATGTAGCAACTTCAGCTACTGAGAAAGGACCTTCAGTACCTTTCACAAATGAAAATGATATGATACACATTTACTTGACTTCTGTGGTAGTTCTTCTACTGCTGCCTTGGTAGTAGCAACAGTAAGGTTATGGCTGTGGTTATACTCCATTTTTCTTACAGCTCTGCACCTCCAGATGTCTTGTCAAAGGAGACTCACTGAAGTGAGAAGAGCAGTCCTGACCAAGGCAGTAGACAGCACTCCATTATTGGAGTCTTTGCACAATTGCCTTAATACAAAGTCCAGATCTATTGTGTCACAGAGTCAAAATATTTTTTTAGATGTCAAATCGGTCAGATAAATGTGCTATTAACAAATGCATGAAAAAAACCCAGACTTTTCTTTATTTTCTCCCATTGACTTCTTTATTACAGACACAAGATTATAGTTTTGGCTAGGACAGATAAGCAGACATGTTGTCACACTTTTGTGAATCTTCACGTAAAAAATGTACCCTTTTAAAATGTCCTGTTTACTACAGCTCTTATTTATTTGAAGTCTGCTAAGAAATAAAGTGATACGGCATTCGGCACTACTGAATTCACCATAGCTCTCCTTAAGCTGGAAGCCAGTGCCAGAAAAGTGCCACATCAGAAAAGTTGCCCTAAATGCAAACATGCTAGCACTGCTGCTGGTAGTACTATAGCAAATTTATTCCCACAGACAAGTCAGAATGGATGTGGATGCACTGTGTGAAAGAAGAAAAGGCTGTAGACACTTCATGATGATCTTATTTAGCCTATGACTATTCAGTGAAACATGCGTCTTGCTCTTGGAATTCTTACTGCTCGTTTTTGCTGTCCAAAGGGCATGATCCTTCTTTTTTAAAAAACACCCACACTGTCAGAAACGCATTTTCAAGGCTATCCAAAAACATGGCTGGGATACCAAGTTGGAAGGCTGAAGGAGTAATGTACAATTATGTGAGTAAAGCACAATTTTAGAAGAATGTAAATGTAAATCTGGATCTTGAGATGAGGCTTTCACTAAAGAGGCAGACTGGTAATACTGAATTTCAACGTTATTTATGTCCACAAATTACAAACTCACTTTTCTGAATGTTTATCTTTTGGCTTCTTTAACAATTTTTATTTCCATGGAATCAAAACACCATCCAGAAGAGAGATAAAACAGACATAAAAATAATAGATATTAAAACATCTGTGCTGGTATATGACTCTGAACACACTTGGGAATATCCTGGAGATGTATCTAGGTCAAGAACTATGTTCTACAATTACAGCCTGTTTCAAGGTATCCAAAGATCTTTAAGGAACCCTTAATTATTTTTTTTATGAAAGATAGATGTTTGAACCTGTAAGCTGGTTGACTTGAAATCTCTGGCTGACATTCAAAAACTTCATTCGTTTATTCTCTATGAGATATTTGTGTTAGAGCAACCAAGCTGAATATAGCAATATATTTTATCATGTCTTAATTGACCACGGTCTTAATTCTTGACAAGAAACCACAAAAAAAGCTGGAAAATGTAATTAGTGTGGAGAATAGACTTATATCAAATATCTACAGAGGTTGTTCCAAACACTGAAGCAAAGTGTTTGGGCTGTAGGAGCATGCAAACTTGTGATATTATGCCTGTTGACTTAAAGTCAAGCTTCAAAATACACACTCTCTCTCCCTCGCTACCCCCTTTAAAACACACAATTTTCATGTAATTTTGACAGGCATGATATTAACATTTCAAGGAGTGGGAAAACTAAAAACCATAATCCTGCTTATATCAGTTATATTTTGCAAGTCACTACCAGGTGCTTCCCAGGAGACAGACAGTATTATCACCAGCTGTACTCAAGAAAAAGCTTTACTCCACCAAGTAATTTCTCTCTAGGTCACTTCTTTAGTCAAATACACTACAACTGGGATTACAGAGTATTTACTATGCTCTGACTTCCTGCCATAGCTACTGTAATCACACAAATGCAATCATTACCACATTCATTAATACAGATCCCCTTTTCATTGGGAAGTCATGACTTTATTGAACATCCAAATATAAAAAAACACTTCACGCTACCATTTCACGCAACTAGTCACATTTGCATCATTTTGAGGTATCAGCTCCACCTGCTCTTCTCCAGCATCATCGCTACTTAACCAGAACTGTGGTTCATTACCTTATTTTCAAGGCAGGATGTTATTTATGCTGGGCACCGGGCAGGCCACTCTCGAGAAGATGGCGGCAGGGCCGCTGGCCTAGCTGCAGGCAGCAGGCAAAGCCAGGAGCAGGGGGAAAGGGACAGCACCTTTCCTCCCAGCAGCCC